>JARAOQ010000022.1:0-520705 GCA_029783445.1 Fomitopsis palustris | reverse complement strand
GTCGAGCGAACCGTGGCCCCCGATATCAATCAAGACGTGTTCGTGAGTGTTGAGGTGGTGGGTCACATTTACTGCGTCGTAACTTACCGGAATCACCACTGAAATTCCTCTCAACTGACAGATGACCGGCTCGGCTTGGGGATTCCTGGAGTGGCTTCAGCGCAGACAGTGTGACAACCTCAAGGATCACGGGCTCGGCATTCGCACTGCCGCGTTACCGTTCTTCGCTGATCGGTCATGGGACGACAAGATGCTCCTGAGGCTAGTGTACATCCAAGCCTCCAGCATGCGCGCCGTGGATCTTGCGATACAGGGCGCCCGATCATCCGGGTTCAATTGTAGGGTCACTGGCACGATCGACGACGACGAGCGTACGAAGATTACCCAGCGTAAAACGGGTTCTGCCATCGTTCCTCAGTGCTGGGCGACAATCTTGCGCGGCATTTACAAAGGTGATGGCTGCTTCGTCGAGAGCATAGAGGCCGAGCAGGCAGTCGTATGGTGCATCCCCCGCCTCGATCTCTCTCCGCCTGGTCGACAAGGAGGCGTGTCGACTGATCGGCTCCATAACATCCTGGACACGGCTGGTCCGCATGCCCCGCAAGGGAAACGTCCTGAACAGCGCATGTTCGATCCGCTCGAAGTCGCTCGTATCCACGGGGCGAGTTCCGTTACCGAGTCCAACGGCGAGTATACTTTCCGAAGGCAAACTTTTCGCGGAGGCTTGGTGCGCCGTTTGGTGGAGGTCAGCAATCTGTCGCCAAAGGTGCGATTCAGTTACATGCTGTATCGCGCCTGTTCTCTTGCTCCCCAGATCCCCAACACCCGCGTCGAGGCATTTCTGTCGTATTTCTACGGGAAATCCCTTCAATTGGGCGATCGCGTCAAGATCGTTGACGGAGAGCAGTCCGGCGGCATCGGTCGAATCATAGACCTAAGCGGAGACTTTGCCACTGTCCAGGTCGCTGGTGCTGACCTCACCCTGGACATCCACCTACGGTGTTTACGTCGCCATATTGCGATTGGTGACACAGTTTGCGTCGAGGTCGGGGTAGATCAGGGGAAATGGGGCTCAGTCGTCGAAGTGTACCGCGATGAAGTCACAATCATATCGCCAAATGCAACTCAGGAGGTGCGAGTACTTTTCATGTTCCCGGGACTCGTACTGACTTTCCCCTTAGCTTCAGGTAGATGCTCGCTTCGTCCGGTTCTACGAGAGGGGCTTCGCGCAGACCAAAGCAGGTCCATCGCAGTCTAGCCGGCTGAAGCTAGCTCCTAACCTTGATCCTCGCTTCGTGGAACCTTCGCTCCTCGAGCTACGGCATGTACCCGACTTACGCGAACATCGAGAGCTCCTCATCGGCAAGTTAGTCATGGTGACCGGCGGGGCGTGGAAGTCATACATAGGGACAGTCAAGACGACTGCAGGCCCCACTCGATACCTAATACAATTAGATTCGCCTCCGCGCAAGATAATAGTATACCAGAAGGAATTGGGGTTAATTCAGTGAGTAGCAATGCAGTGCTCAACAATGCGCTGACTCATAGTGCGCAGCGATGGCCTCCTCATTCCCCTTGACGAAAGCAAAGAAGTTAGACCGTATATCCCTCCCACTCTCACAACACCACTCCGTCCGCGGACTCCCACCGCTGCACCCTCCTCGGAGGTAACTCTCGACCCAGGCCCCTCCACGCAAGCCAGTGGCGATGGTCCAGTCGTCGACTACCCGCCCTCCGCCGTGAACGAGCCTGCAGGGAATAATGTCACCGCCATAACACGGCCAGATGAGGAGACCCCGTCATACGAAAGCTATTGGCGGGATGGTCTACGGTTCAGTCCTAGTGCGTAAACTTTGAAGCCTTTTATAGAACGTACTGAGGTCTTATGCGCTGGCCAGACTGGCCTTGCATCTTTCTCTACGACGCAGCTCTCAAACCCGTGTTAGAAGTTCACGCGGTGCGTCTCAGGGTTCAAGGCACGAAAGCTGACAATCCTCACTATCTCGACGGCGTGTGGGAGATGAAAGTGGTAAAGGCGTGTGGGCAGAGTGGTTGGTGCTGCGAGATCCCCCACTTCCGACCGGGCGTCGTCGTGCAGCCAATCCTTGCTGGTGCGAAGGTAGTCATGCCTCTCGAGTACTTACGACCCTGCGAAGCTGGCCCTTCGCGGAAGGTGCTCGTTTTTGACGGCCAGTATAAAGGCTGGGTAGGATCCGTGATCCGCGTAGATCGCCAATGTTTCGTGATACGACCGCAGCTCCAGGGCTATCCTGTGTTCCATGTCCCCAAAATGTACACAGTGCTCCTCTCCTAGTATACGTATATGGGTGACAATGGGCGACTCTACTAGTAACGCACGTAGAGTACAATAGAATGATATCGCTTAAGCGCGGGTGAATGTCGCGATCTTTTTGTCTGGTAATGCTGACACAGTGATGATCACTGGCTACCTTTACGAGAATGGCACATATCATGCTGGACGACGATGATCGGTGAGTGTTTCACATATTCTGTACCTGATGCCTCTGGGTATTGAAGGCCCTACTAGGTAGTCGCCGCAAGTACGCTCCCATTGTTCCCTTGCCGCTGCGTTGCATGTGCGCGCGCATATAATCAGTCTCGCCTTGGTCGAAACTCAAGCTAATGCCGATGAGCGACGTGCCTTCAAGCCATTCAAGCGCTTGGGCTTCCCTTGACAAGCTCAACGACCATATCCGCGCGAACGTAAGCCTGTCAGTGTCATGAATGGCTACGATTAATTTTTGTGACAGACGACTGCGTCGCCCGCACGCCCCAACGTGAGTCTAACCAGGGACATGGACGGTATGTAGGGATGACCATCCAGGTGCAAGGGACTCATATCGTAGATGTAGATCATGACAACATGGAAGAGGATGAAGTGGAGCAGTCTATAATAGGCATGCAGAGCGCGATGCAACCCCCCAATGCGCCTCTACCTTCCACTACTCCTCCCCTACCTCCAAGTGTCCCACTGCCAGCTATGCCACCCGTCAATCCCGGTCTCCCAAACACTCCTCTTCGTGCGTTTGCGGTGAGGGTTCATGAATGATAGCTCGTTCATCTCGCTGATTGTCTCTAAGCCCGTGAACTCAACACCACAGCAGCGCCATGAACACATAGTATGTCAAATATCACATAATGATCAGTTTTCTTGTTGAATCTACACGTTCGCGGCAGGCCATCCTATTCAGAAAGCTACTCGCGGAAAATCCAGACAAAGCGGTACGTATAGCGTTATAGTATATTCCGATACTAATAGTCCGCTGCCTCATCCAGAGGGAGCTAGTAGAGGAAGCCGATCGCACACTACCAAAGGTATGTCGCATACCCAGTTATCCACACTTCGCTCATGTGGGGTAGGTCTCCCCTCCTAGGCACCCGGGACCATCGAAGAACGGGTCGGGTTCCGACCCCTTTGACGATGAAGCTGACGACGAGGGCGGCGACAAGGAAGAATATGTCCGAAAAGTGGGAGTGAAACAAGGTCCTCACGCTTTCAATATGTTCAATGTAAGTGGTACATACTTCCCGGATGCAGATGTTCAAGTGTGCTATAGGAGTATTTCCGCTCTTTCCTGAAAGCAAGGAATGTACCCAAGGCATTCAAGGCTGGCGACACGTTAAAGTTCCCGCCTGAGGGTACATCCAGGGCCTTCCACGACGGCTACGGCGCACGACCTGATGCGGCTGCCCCACTCTTTGATTGGGATACCCCCTTGAGCGAGCGCTGGAATAAGGAATTGATTGTCCTTCTTTCTGCAGCTTTTCTGGACGAGGTCAGAGCACGAGCACACCTCCCACTCACAATAGCAGAATGCCCGACGCCCGCTGCCGTGCGGATGAATTTGACGAAGAAATTACAGAAAGTGCAGACTGCGTATAATAAATATAAGAAGATGGCTTCCGATACCTACCAAGAGGATATCACGCAGACTCAGGCACGGAAGCGGCGCGATATGCGTCGAAACGGGGTGGGCGAGACAGTCTCTACGCAGATAACGCTACTCACATCATTCTAGACCTATGGGCGGAGAGTCGCCATCGTGAATGCGCACAAAGACCTCCATCCCGCCCTCTGGGAAGGTATAGGGAAGGTCGTTGACGTCCTCAACGTGGGCGCAATGAGCTCTGACCATACGGACATCGAGACGCCGACGCGATACAAACAGGTCATCCGCGCCCGGACGCCTTGGCGAGCGACGGAGATCGCGGACCTGATGGAGACGTTAGAGACGTATCCATCGGCGCGTGGGGCTGTCGGTAACAAGGCACTTCCCAGAACTTTTGCCCTGCTCAAAGCACCCACATCAACTCGCAAGGCAATACCAAAGTTGCCGCTCAACTTTTACGACCCTCATTGGTACGCGGCTCGCGGCGAAGCCGAGAAGCTCGAACTTGCCGCGGGTAAGGCTATCAATATACCTACCATGCCTATTCATGTGAGTGGGTCTTCAGCAAAGTAAGCATTGAAACTGATATTTTGTGTAGTCAGGGGCACGATAAAGTCAGACATTGTCTAACTGTGGGCACTGTGGAGAGGGTATGCGAAAGCAGTGACAGCCAAGTCAATACGGAGGTCGGGTCGCTCGATAGCTGTTCTTCGAGCGACTTCATAGTCGCTTGGAGTGATGTCATGGGGGTAGTGTCCGAGTCATCGTCCGAGCTTGAGCTTTTCATCCTCAGGACTGGTCCCTGCGTCTGTTCTTAATCAATTGAGTGGTTTAGTCGCATTGAGTCGCTTAGTCGATTGGAATCAATTGAGTGGCTTAGCTGTTCGGAACAAATTGAGTGGCTTAGCTGTTCGGAACAGATTGAGTGGCTTTCGAATGCTTCTGATTGCCTTCCGTAGGAGACGGCCTCGACAACCAATGCCGTAAGTCCATGCTATATAGTCTACCGTCTCGCCCGCGCCCCGCTCACGAATCTGCCCCTACCAGCCCCTACCCAGCGACTTCGCTGCTCTCCCCACGCTCGTTACCCGACAAACGTTACCGACAAACATGCCGTTCAACCCCGCCTACGGTCCTTACATTGCCGTTTACAATGTATCAGTCTTTTCGCCGCCATACAACGGCGAATATTTTCTAGCCGCTGACTCTGCCGCCATATACCCCCCACTTAACATCGGTGACACAGTCCATTTCCTGCCATATGCCACCCTTCGTCCGTGCATCGGTCGACTCGAAAGAGTGTGCGCTATTGGCGCGTCCAGAGTCTTATTCCGCGTCATTACCGACCATGGCAGCTTCATGTTTCTTTGCAAGAAACAGGCGTGCACATTGGATTTGCAGACAAGACTACGAAACCTGCTCGCCCCGGACAAATGGCTAGCGATGTTCGATACTAGCCGTGCCGCCCCGCGCATACCCCTCTTCAAGCGCGAACGTGACCTGCCATTCGCCCCGGATGTCTGCTGTTGGAGCTTGATGAGCAGCTCAAGGGAGGACTGGGCACAGCCAATCGTCATGTAGTATGTTTCAAAATTGATCCTTGAGCACTACCTCACCTCCGTTGCAGAAGCTGTGAATTTGTCGCCTGGACTGAAGAAAAAGGTTGTCCAGGATGATTGTTGTGGGCTAGTGCCCTTTCTTTTATCGATGCTTGGACGGACTTCGTAGCCTCTTGTTTCAACAGCCTATTTTTTCTTGTTGGCACAATTCATGTAATTTGTATGGCCGGTCAAGACGGTCAATTGAGTTTCGATTTTTGTTTGAGAAGCTGCTCAGTGGGCTACTCAGCGAGACACTCAGCGGGGCGCTCAGTGGGCCATTCACTCAAGATTGCCCCGAATTCAGCATTCGCGCACCCAGTTTCGGCTGGGTGCAAACCCAAGCTCCTATTGAAACTTTGGGCTGGCATGTCGGGCAAAATTACACTCAGGATAGATGGTGACCGCATCTTCAGAATTTACGGCAGAGTTCACGCTCAACCCAGTCTCTGAATATGCGGCTAGCTATACGGCGGCCCGCTATTATTACCGCACATGCTCAATTCGCGATCTCATTCGGGCCGACTTCATATTTGACGGCGTATATGTTGAATAGTTGGACATCTGCTATTCACAATCTCTCCCCGAATTTTTCGGCCGACCGGAACTACGCCCTATATGTAAAACATCGGGCTCAATTCGCGTCGACCCGGGATTACGTCTCATTTGCACAATTTGGGGCAGAATTTGAGCCCAATTCGGGGCGAACCCTCATCCCCCCTTGTCTCCGGTGCGTAGCGATGTCGACTTGGACTCAGTTCAAGCATATTGCTGCCTCTGCCATACTGTCCTCTTCTGTAGACCATGGCCGCGGGGTATCATCCTTGCCATGCATCATAAACCTCGTCTGTCCTATTCTGTCGACGCGTGTCCTGAATCAGCTCTTGTCATGCATGTGCATTCGCACCTCCGCAATGTCTTGCCCGATATCTTCAGCCTCAGCCCCCCTTCCTTACCCGTGCTGTGAATACCAGCATACACGCTAGCTCTCTAGGTCGACCTGTGGATCTGGAGACTTGCGCTGCGACATATCTTGCTACTATCTTGCCCCGCCCCTGTCCTCGATTGGGGCACTTCCTCAAGACTCTTGTGAGGGTATCGCTTTAGGTCTGCTAATGCTCTGGGGCACCCCTATATGTTTCTGGGTGCCCTCTTATCTACTATAAGGATGGGAACCACGGGCAGTCTTGCATTTGTGCAGGAAGGTTCCAGACATCAGCGCCCTGTTTGCTAGCCGAGGTCGCAGCAACCCAGCACTGTTCCCAGCGGGATTGTAGTTTCTCTCTCCCTGTGTGCAACAATCTGGGAGCGTGGTCAAGGCCATGGCAGCTATCACAGACAAGGGTGCAAACACTCCCGCCCTCGAACCCAGAGACATTGAGGACGGACCGCCTCCGCGCCCCGGGCCTACCCCCTTCCAGTCTTTTCGCAAGCGAAGGGTATGGCTTTCCGTGTCAGATCTAGTGCAGCCTACCTGGTAAGCCCTTCGCATTTGCCATGCAACTAGTTGATCTGGACACACCCGGCAAGGTGCGAGATGCTCTACGACTATTCGCTGCGTTCCAATGCCAACGCGAGACCCGACCAGAGGCCGCTCGAATTCAAGAGCGCGGACGGGAACTGGCTCAGGCTGGACAAGAGCATCGCGGAGGAGCACTATCGCGTGACGAATCGTGGCAGGGTGAGCAGCCAGCGCGGGTCTCACTGCTATTGACGCGAGCCTTATACGTTGCAGGCTATACATAAGAAGCTGGAGCGGCAGGCTAGCCTGCGTGCCGCGGACGTCGAGCCGCCTCAGACGAACGGTCCTGCTGAGTGGTGGGGGCTTCGGTACGTGTCGTACTCGTTCCTTGCGCCAATATGCAGTGTCTCACCCGGCCCGCTGACTAGTCTAGTGCAAATGCTTGAGTCTCTGGCAACCCTCAAGGAGACGGGTTTGTGCGTGCGTATTCTCGGGTTCAGAACTCATAGGTAAGAAGGCTGACGACGCACCACACACAGCGCGAAATGCCAGTGTTTGGTCTCTACGATGGAAACGTGGTATTCGGGCAGATTGTACGCGTCCTCTCTTCTCAGTGGTTCGAGCGCTTCTGATCTGCTCAGGATAACCTCATGTTGAGAGAATCTCAGCACGTTGCGCAGGGCAACCAGGTCCATGCGGCTTCTGACGAGGACAACCCGAAGAAGCGCAAGGCCGCGGCTGTGCCCGCTGAGCGTGTCAAACGCGCCCGCCGTTCGTCCGATGCTGCCGACGCTAGTGTGTTTCCACACCCTACAAATGTGGGCGTGGAAGAAGACCCGCCAACTACGAACGCGGCGGAGGCGAGGACGACACGGTATACGATCCACATCTCGGATACGAAAACGCGTACTACACCTGATCTTCCTCCCGAGGAGGATTCAGTATCTCATCATCTCCAGTTGATGCTCTACCACCGTTTCTTGAGCCGTCTCTTGGCAAAGCCTGAAGGAACGGACTCCGCCGCCGAGAGTAACAGAAAGGAACGAAAGTTACAACCTCTGGATTTCAACGCACTATGGCGCCGGCTGTCGCTCAACCCCCAACGGCCCTTCTCTGACGTGTTCATCCGCGGTGCCAGGCGGCTCCTCCAGCGCAGGAACGGGGGTGCGAGCAATGGCGACACTGCGTTCGAGTGCTTAAATGACCTTGTGTGCATGTGGCGCAAAGCTGTGGACGACTTGAACGTGGACGACGTCGACGACACACTGACACTGGAGTACAGTCTGCAGCCCCCCGAAGGTGCGGAGGAAAGCAAGCCTGGAACTGCTTCGCAGCGTCAGGTCACACCGTGTGCTACCGACGAAGGGATGGCCGATGCCGGAGCGTCATCTCAGGAGTCGGACGTAACCCTTGTTAGTGCTTCACAAGGCTCTGACGCTACCGATGTCGCGGAGGAGGACGCTGAGACGCAAGAGAAGGACAAGCTGCCCAAAGGGCTCCTAGGTGTGAAGACGTTCCGGATGGATGACCACCGATTGGACGAGCATCTGCGTAGCATCCTACGCTGGTGGCATGGTCAGCGCCGGCCCAAGGGGGTTCCGAAATCATTGGAGCGTCGTTGCGAGTGGGTAGACATCTCGTTCGCATTTCGAGTTTGGGTTTGACATCGCTCTTCATTCTTAGGACTTGCGAATACCACTTGGATTGCGAGTGGAGGACAAAGAAAGCCTGACGACTCTGGCAGTCGACCATGTTGCTATCTCTCCCGTGACACGAATGTCCCTTGCCATTTGTCAATCGATCTCCGCTCGAGTGTACATCTCCCTGGCTTGGTGCTCTCAATACCGGTGAGCGTATTGATAGCACAATCTTGAACCTGGTTATCTACTCTGCCGTCGTCACGTTCTGCAGCTGGTTTCCGACGCACGGCCCCTCCGCTACCACTGAGTGCGCCGGATAGGCGCCGTCCTCGAACGGAACGAAGATAGTGACGGTCTCGTCGTTCGTCGGATACGACGCGTAATGGCCACTGCCCACTGTGTCCACCGCAATGATGATCCCGTTCTGGCCTCCGCGAACATAGGCTGCGCCGGTATCGTTGGGCATTGTCAACACGACGAATCCCGAAGTGAACAGCACCCATCTATGCCACGCGTATATCAGTTCCTGCCATGTACGGCTGCTTGCAGGGTTAATAGGCGAGTGTGACTGACTGAGGGTATGGTGCGTTGTGGATCTCGCCATTGTAGTGGGGCGGGAACACGTTGTACGTCACGTTCGCGACGTTACCGAGCTGGACTGTCGTCGCGCCCACCGAAGCAGCGTCCGTTGAGATGGAGACGTTGGCATCGAGTTGCCAGCACTCCAATGCGGAGATGTTGTTGGCACCGGTGACGATCGCTGTCGCGAAGAATGCCTCGGTTGCGACGCAAGTAGCTGCGAACTGTACAAGGGCAACTGCGAGGGCTCCTGGGTAGAACAACATGATGTCGAGCACCGAAGAAGTGGGAAGTGAACGCAAGATGCATATATGTAGTCTGGCATCTCGCCGCTTTCTCGGCCGAATGTGAGTATGTGGGTATTACTGTCTTGTCTATGTATGGTTTCCACTTACCGCATGCGCCCACAGAGCTCTGGCTGTTTTCGGTGTCGCACCTACGTTCCGCTGTATCTGTCTCGATCTCACATATCCTATACTCCATGTGAAGGTCCGTGTAATGAGTCAAGCGGAGTAGCACTGACATACCTCAGGCCTCAGTATCACCCCAACTTGTTGGATACGGAAAGCATATACCTCATTCGATCTCCCACCCACGAGATCATGACATCACACTCAACCCGTGCTCTGCCATTGCTTCTTGGGCGGTCTTATGTCCATCGCTGAGGGAACAGGTCCCACGAGCACCAATGTTAGCAGATACGGGAGAACAGTGTAACCCCCAGGCCCCAGAGTATTGCGCAGCTGGTTGTTTGTCAACTCTCAACAACCACTCTCTATTAATTCCATTGTTGACGCGACAAGAACTTCCGAGCAGGACGAAGGCAGTAGATACTGACTCGGACACCACTGTCAGGAGCTATTTCAATGACCTCGTGTGCAGAGTTGGCCGGAGGCCTGAACGTGGATGGCGTCGATCACATTTCGACTATATTTCGCAGAAGCCTGACAGTGCGGTGGCATCCATAGCCTCATCCCGTATCCAGTGGCTTTGCCGTCTATTCCCGGCGAGGAAACATTCAATTGTAAGAGCATTATCTCAATATCACTCGGACTTCATCGAGAATGTAGCAGTTCAAGACAATAGCCCGGTGCCTTAAGGTTTCCTAGGTATGTAGATATCGCCAATGACCATGTCAAAAAAAGCTGTACACTTGCTGAGGATATTGCACTAGTAGCATGATCCAGCGGTACAGCGAAGGATCTAGGTCGTCGTTGCATACAGATGGCCGTCCCGCAAGCATGCTGACTCCCACTGGACCTTCATTCGTCGAAACCTGACAATACCATAGGGATATTGAGGATAATACGAGGAAGGTCTGGGGCTACGAGTCTATTCCAACACCCTACAAGGTATGTATTGACTACTTCAGCGATTTCGACTGGAATAGTACACTGCGACATCAGCCTGTGGGCGCTCTCAATACTAATGCACATTCTCTTAAGGGAAGTGTCTCAAACCTAGTCATCTACTCGGTTGTTGTGACGTTCTGCAGCTGGTTCCCGATACAAGGCCCCTCCGCGACCACTGAATGTGCCGGATAGGCACCTCCCTGAAACGGAATGAAGAGACTGGCAGTCTCACTGTTTGATGGATACGACGTGTAGTGGCCAGTGCCTACTGTGTCGACCGCGATGATGATGCCGTTCTGGCCTCCGCGAACATATGCTGTGCCGGTGTTACTGGGTAGCGTTACCACGGCAAGCCCTGAGGTGAAGACCACCCATCTGTGCCATAATTAATTCGGTCAGTTCCACAAACGACTGCTGCTGGTATGCACTGATAAGCGGGACTCACTGAGGGTGAGGTGCATTGTGGATGTCGCTGTAGAAGTTGGGTGGAAATACATTATACGTCGCGTTGGCGAGGTCCCCAAGCTCCACGGACGCCGCACCCGCTGAAGCGGGATCCATTGAGATGGATACATCTGCATCAAGCTTCCAGCATTCCAACGCTGAGTGATTGTTGGCGTCGGTGACGATGGCCGTCGCAAAGAACGCTTCAGCTGCGTTGCAAATGGCCGCGAACCGTACAAGGACGACTGCGAGGACTCCAAGCCTGAGGTTGAACAGCATGGTGTACAGAGTGATTGGAGGTGATTATTAGAACCGTACAAGGTACATATATGCAGTCTTGCCTCCGCTGTCAACTATGCTAATTGTAATGTTGTTCTGACAAAGTGGCACGTATGTATGTCAGCCTTGCCATTATGGTCGTAGGCATTCGTACTTCATCCACTATCTCAGCAGTCCGGGTGCTTCCCTGTAGCGGACGTTCACCCTCGCCGACGAGGTTCTCCGTCAGCCACACTTGGACACATGGATATTCTATACCTTATCTTCATGTGACCCCTCCCCTGACCACTTGTATTGGACGAGTTCTTGTTAGTTCAGCTGAGTGTGCCAAGTGTCTTCAACGTGTATGGACACCTTGACCTCAGGCTATTCTTCCCGTGCTATTGAGTTCGGGTCAGTCAATGCACCGATCTCGGCACATGAGCATTGGCGTATCTATTGTCCCAGACTCTAGAGTATCAGACCACACTATCATTTGTCTGTGAATGATCATGTAGTTACGGGCCTTGCATTACAACACGCAACGGTCAGCTCCATTGACAGCGATGTGGTCTCCCGGACATATTATACGCGTGGCACATTTTCATCCAGGCCCGAAATGATTCCTTGTACAATCAGGCTCACTTACAGTGTATTGCTCATGGAAATCACTTCTGATGAGCTTAGCTCGAAGGGCGGATCATGGCGGCAGCTATGTGTGCTTGAGCTGTGCACATAAGAAGGTCTTCCCTTTGTCCAATGTCGCTGATGAACAGCCTATATTTCTTCGACGCCAGGCTATGGTAGATGTCAACCTAAGGGATGTCCATTTGTCACATATAATCGTTCAATTTGGTGATCTACTCGATCTTCGTGACGTTCTCCAGCTGGTTTCCAACGCAAGGCCCCTCCGTGACTACTGTATGTGCCGGATAGGAACCTCCATCAAAAGGGATTAGGAGGGCAACAGTCTCGCTATTCGACGGGTACGACGTGTTATGACCAGTGCCCGTTGTGTCGACCGCGATGATGATGCCATTATGTCCTCCAGGAGCATAAGCTGCTCCTGCATTATGGGGCAGGGTCACTACAGCGAGTCCCGAGGTGAAGACCACCCATCTGTGGTATAGCAATCTCAGTCAGTACTATGTACGACTGTTGCTCGGGTTCATGGGTAAGTATGACTCACTGAGGGTGAGGTGCGTTGTGGACACCACTGTAGAAGTTGGGCGGAAACACGATGTATGTTGCGTTGGCAAGATTACCAAGCTGGACGGTCGTCGTCCCCGCCGTGCTCGGAGCCGGAGCCGTGACGTTTGCGTCAAGCCGCCAGCATTCCAGTGCTGAGTTGTCATTGGTATCGGTGACAATCGCTGTCGTGAAGAATGCTTCAGTTGCCGCACAAATAGCCGCTAATTGCATGAGGGCGACTGCAAGTACCGCAGGGTCGAGTAACATGACGCTGCGCGTTGAGAGCAAGACCCGAGGAGGAGTGGGGACGTCAGGAGGAGAGGAAGAACATGAGGTATATATACCCACTGGTCTCTATCCTATTGCTAATGAGATGCCAGTGCGGTACTGAAGCGGGAGTAGCATAGGTAGCATCTTGACGTCTGCATTGCGCTTCTGGGCCGCATACAATTCGTCCGCGTCTCCAGCTCAGTGTGCTCCAGTGTTGGTGGGGGTCAAAACGAGCGTGTAAATGTTCTTATATCCCTGTCAACGTCAAGCCAAGTCTTGCTACATGACAGTGCTTGAACTCGAATGTGTTAGTGTTTCACCTGCATTCTGAGGGCTCTTGTCAGTTCGGCAACTGCGCGAAGTTGCCCCGCTTGCATGCGCACCTCAACCCCACTCCATGTTTCTTCTTTCGGCTCCGCCCATGCGAGAGCTCAGTTTAAGAGCTCCAAGAGGTAGTACCAACACGATTCAGTGCGCCTATTGACGGTAGTACTGCCCTCCGTACCTCCGCATCTTGAACTCGCATTTTGTCCCGTTCTCCTCAGCTCACACTACGGTCCCAGCTCATGAGGATGGATCAGACTGTGCGCACCTACCGCTATCACTCGGGCTACTAGTTCGACCTGGTCTTGCTTCCACTGTACTATCATGGTCATGGTCGGGCGGTACGGGAGAGGTACTATCAAGTTCCCCTGCCGGCGATGATCCGGGACAAGGTCCTTGCATCTGCCTGTTCTTCGCTTGATCTGTTATGCGCCTAACGTTCAGTCTCCCTAACCTGAAGTACCGTTGTATCGCCCGCGACTCAGGTGTTACCCGCCGCCGAGTCGGGTGCTGTTGCAACTCGTGATAGTCACGGCAGTACAAGATTGATGAGCGCTGAAGCGCTGACAAATCATGTTGACTCCCACAGCCCGACTTTGTCGTTCCACTGCCTCCAACTGAGACCACTATCACAGTCCTACACCACGACCATCGACCACCATAGTTCGTCTCAAACGGCAACAATCCACTCCTAGTCAGCTATCTCTCCGAGGCTGATACCCTGCCACTTGCGGGCAAGCTCGCCGATCCAATCTGCAGATAGACTCAGGCCAACTGGCATTTATCCGCGTAAGAATACCATCCCACTCTCGCTATGATCATGTACAGGAAAGGTGCTGATGTCTCTTCCTTAATCGTCTGTTGCGGTCTGTTCAACACTAGGGAACTTATGTTGTTTCACTACCCAAAGATTATGAGACCGCACCGGGCCCTTCAGAATAGCGACATTATCGAGTGCATACTACAGTACTTCGCGCCTTCAAGTTGTGGGCAAGCCGCAAATGTTGGCCCGTCAATTGAAAGCAGCGATGTACAATTGGAGGGCATAGCTGCACAGAAAGATTGGACAAGCCTCGCGATGTGCACCCGTGTCTCTAAGGCAATATCGGGGACAGCATATCGTCTGCTCTGGCGAGAGCTCCCGTCACTCACCCCCCTACTCCGTTTAGTATGCTTCCCGCCCGACGTAGAGCAGTGTTTCGACAGCGGGGTAAGTATATCGGCCGTACGCCATCTTGCCATACTAAGACCACAGAGCAGTCGACCACAGCCACTGAACCACTCATACGAGGGTGGCAACGCTTCGTTGAACTCGCCTCATATGTTCTGCGCATCATCATTGATGTGCCAGAGCCATCCCCGGACCCTGGTACCGCCGTCTTGCGCCTTGCACGCGTCAACGTCGGACAGCCCCTCCTGCCCGCTATCCAAGAGATCCGTTGCACAGGTCGCTCCGATATCGACAATATAATATTCAGCGTTGCGGGACCCTCTCTTCAAACACTTGTAATCCGTGGAGATTGCTGCTACTGGGAAACCGTCCTCACGACAAGCGAGGCCGTCCTGCGGCTCCTCCGTTGGCTTCCGCAGCGAACGCCAGACTTGCGCTCGCTCTGCGTATACGCTTCGAAGCTGAAGTATAGCGAGGACTTAGGTTCGAGTATACGTAGCTTAACCAGGCTGCGTTCTTTACGCATCTACTGGACCTCAAGTCCACTACAACAGACACTCAACGATTACCTATCTGTGATATCATCGCTGGAGGATCTCCATGACCTCGCCCTCCCCGCAGCGAATTGGGGGGAACTCGCGACGTCCAACGTCTACCGCTTTCCCCCTCTGCGGGGCCTCCGTCTTCAGGGATACCAAACCTACGGCTACCATATCCGGAATCTTTATCCCCTCACGGCGGCAGCCCCACTGGAATCCCTCGAAGTCCGTGATGTAGCTCTGCGTTCCGACGACGAACGGTGTGTGGTGGAGGAGTACGACGCAATCATCCCGGGCCTCCTTGCTACATGCGCCGACACGCTTACCGTCGTCAAATTGGATCTGGGCACTAGCCATGCCGTGTGCATCCCGGCATCCGCCTTCCTCTACCCTCTCAAACAACTGCGCGGCCTGCGCGTCTGCGAGGTTACCTGGCGCGATGGGCTGCGTTTCGGCGTCTCCGACCTCAGCGATGCGGCCCCCGCGTGGCCGCAGCTCACCGCGTTTGTGTTATCCGTGGGCTGGTGGTACGGCATGGACGCCTCTCCGTACTTCGAGGACGTCGTGCACTTCGTCTGTGAGTGCCCGCAGCTGAATCGGCTGCAGTTGCCCAGTGCGCTCGCATGCACTGCTCAGGGCCCGATAGATAGGTTCTCCATCTTCAGCATCCCGATCATGCACACACTCCAGGAACGCCGTATCCGCTCGCAAGACACGTCGCGACTCGCGCGCCTCCTCCGTTCTCTACTCCCAAGATTGAGGGACGTTGACAAGGCGCTGAAATGTGCAAAACCGCGATGGAGGCTCACGTTGTCGAAATTGAGGGCACTACTGTCTGAGCAAGAGGAAGGGTTTGCCTTTGGGGAGCCATTTCTCCGCGCTGCGCCAGTGAATGCCGAAGTTAAGGGACTGATGCTATGACGTGTCCTACACGCAGACGGGCGGGAACGTATACATACATCGCACATGTCATGCTTGCCGGGCTAGTTTAACTGAGAGGTATGCGACATACGAGGCAAGGCGTCCCATCGAGCGTGTGCGAAGAACAATCAGATGAATCATTGGAAATGACGACCAGACAGTGTCCTTCTGTACTTCACAGGCGCGAGCAGGATATATACTGAGTAGTGGAGGGTTTCGTGGCATGGATATCCTACAACAGTGTCCACAAAGGAAAAGCAGTCAGACAAGGGTTAAACAACTACGTACCATTACAACCTCAGACATCTCCCAATCCGCAGGCAAGCCACACCGGTTCACCGGTGGCTCAAGCCCTCATAGAACCTGACGATGCCCCCGATACCAGGACACAGCGCGAGCCGCACACGCTCATGCTCTCTGCGCATGACGGCTTTGCCCTTATCCTCGAGCCACGCGACGACGCCGCCGTTGCGGACCATCTCGCTGCGCGCCTTGACGAGCCGCGCGAGGCGGTCGCGCTGGATCTGCCACTTGAGCTTGCGCATCGCGGGGATGAGCGACGGGGAGACCGCCGCGCGCTCGTCGGGGAGCACGCGCGCGGCGTACACCCTGTGCTTGCTCGCTGCGGAGCGGCGCCGGAGCGCGGACTCGACGACGTTCCCCGCGTGCGTGCGCTGCAGCCGGAGGGACACCTCGTATTGCGCGACCATCTGCGGCGGGGCGGTCAGCAGGGGCGCGGGATGAGGGCATGGTGCGGCGTACGTGCTGCGAGTAGAAGTACATCCCCGCCCTCCACCGCCGCTCGATCCCGAGCCCGCGCATGATGCCGCGGTGCACTAGGTCGCTGACTGTCGGGCGCAGGGGTATCCCATCCGAGCTCTGGCCGAACAGGGAGTGCTCCACGCGGGACGGCGCGACTACGTGCAGACGGTGGTGTTGGAGGACGGGGTCCGCTGCGTAGCATGCGAGGATCGGCGAGGCACGCGCTATGTTCGCGAGCTCCGGGATATCGAGGAAGGAAACTGCGGCGATGCGACCGTTAGCATGCCGTTAGCATAGTCACCCAGGTGTGAACCCCGCACATATGTGTAGCCAGACCTCCGGAGGCATGGTAAACACGACATCGTTGTGGGCCATCAGAGACATAGCAGCAAGAATTCTGGACCTGCAGATGGCGGGGAAAGACAAGTTGCAGGCATTGGGTGCGGGGAGGCCCGCCGTGGAGGTGTTGCGGAAGGGAGCAGCGTCCGCGGCTGGGCAACACACCCGCATGCGGTAATCGAACCTTTCACGTGCTTGGCCTCGACGCGGCAGGCGCTTACACGGTCAGTGGCACATCCTCACTTTCTCCAGTCGCAGTTCCGACTGTGAACAGAATACACCAGAAGGAAATAACTCAGAGGTGAACCGGAATCTAATATACAGAGCATCCAGGAAAATGAAGATCTAACCCAGATAAACTCAGCGAAGATACACAACCTCGGCACAGGAAGCAGCTTACCGAGGTACGTTATGTGGAGGTATTCCGAGTATTGGATCGACCGCCCCCCGACTTTTTCTTGCCACCACGACCAGTCCTGCGGCCATTGCGCTTGTTCCGACACGCCTCGCAGTACCATTCGCCTTGCGGAGGGACTTGCAGGCCGACGCACATGAGGTGGAACTGTCCGGACTCATAAGCGACGTTGGGATAACATTCGCGGCGAAACTCACCCATTCAGTGTCGCAGTTGGCGTCGTCGCAGGCAATCATCTCGCCGTAGCTAACGCCGTTGCACACACAATACGTCTTGCCGTCGTCGCCCTCACCCTCGCCCTCACCCGTTGGTGCGGCTGTGCCCTCGTTCTCGTCTCCCGGAACGGCAGGGCCGATGAAGGAGCGTGCGACAGGCATTCCAGGGCCTTCCAGCTGGCCGGGTGTCCACTCGCCCATACCGTTCAGCACGTGTCCGAATGGATGGGGGAGAGATGGATGCGCCGAGGAGGCAGAGGGCGGGTGGATGAACGGCTCGTGGGCATGGTCGACTGGTGTGGATGCATGGTGTTCGTTGTTCTGCGTGTTGCGGGATCGTCGGTTGGCTGCATTTCCATTGCCGTTGCGCGCGTTGGCGCCCTGGCGGGGGTTGGGAGTGGCAAGCGCCTGTGCACTGGGTGGCAGGTGCGACGCCACGGATATGAGGGACTCTGCAGGGGATGTTGCACGATCGGGGCTTCAGCAACGAACAATGTTAGAGGATTGAACAAGGTATCACGATATTGTGGGCGTACCGCTTGTTCCTCTGGCCGTTACGTTGGCGCGTAACATCGACGTTCCTCTCCTTCCTCGGCGTCTTCCCCACAGCCTCAGAGTCATCGTCCTTTGCCGCTGCTCTCTTCCGCTTCTGCGGGCTTGCGTCGCCCATGCTGCTCGCGAGCAAACTTCCGTATGCTCCCCGTCGTTGCCGGCGCCCCTCTCCGAAGCCGCCTTGGGAGGGCAGGTTGTAAGGCATCACATGGGGGAAGACGGTCTTCCGGCAGAGCGCGTCGATGCTCTCAAAGTCGCGGTCGGGTATGTGCTGCAGGAGAGAGTTCATGTGCGCTTTGTGTCCGCGGAGACCATCGGCAGCGTGGCAGGCGACGCGAATCTTGTCCTCGCTGCCGAGCTTGAGGCGGGTGGCTTCCTCGGCGATGTCGGCGAGCAACCAGAGCCGCTCCTCCTTGGAGCCGATGTTCGTCTCGAGCATAGTGGTGAGCTGCTGTATCTTTGCGGTGAGGGAGGTCATGGAGGCGGAGAGGACGGCGTCGAGTTCGCGGAACTCTGCAAAGTTGCGAGAGAGGTCGAGCGGGAGGGAGTCGAGCGTGTGGGTGTACTCTCCGAGGATGGCGAGCGAGTGTGCGGTGGTCAGTGCGTTGGCCGCGGGCGCGGGCGGGAGCGCGGCGCGGCGGGACATGGCTGTGACTGTGCGGCGAGGTTGGGAGGGGACCAGAAGGCTTGAAGGCGACCTTGAGGCTTGCCGCTTGCGGCGGCCCGTCCACTCGCACATGGGCGCCTGGGCAAGAATTAGAGTTGTGCACGTGGGGGCGCCCACATGGCAGGCTGATTCGGGAATTGCCTTATGCGGAAGCAAGGGGGAGTGGGGACGGAGGCACGGCGACGCTCTGCGAGCATCCACCATCTGCGCTCCCGCGACGGCCCACGACACTCTCCGCGACCGGTGGGCACAGGCTGTTCACTCGCTCGGGCCACCTGCGCACCGACGTGCAAGCATTTGATTGATCACCCCCGCCATTCATAGACGACGGCGGCTGTGTGGAGTCCCTGCGCACAAGCCTCTGCGAGACTTCCTCTTCCTTCCCTCCTTCATACACGCCCTTCGTTCTTCATGGACTCGCCCGCGGTCCTTGTCGTGCCCGCAACCCCCATCGACCCCACCCTGCCTTCCGTATCACCACCCTCGTCCTCGGCTGCGACAACACCCGACCTTTCTGTCGACGATCCCAGCCGCGAACGCGCCTCTTCCGAAACGACCATCGTCACGATCTACTCCATGTACGAGGAGGACGAGGGCAGCTGGTCTGCCTCCCCGTCTGTGCTCCATCCCGGCAAGGACACTACAGTGGATGTCGCCGTCTTGGGTGTCGACCGGAGAACGTCGACCCCCCGATGGAGCAGACCAGTCGAGGACAGCGGATACTTCGAGGACGATCCCTTGAAGCGTGCGAGCGTCGTGGAGAAGGTGCGACAGTCTGTTGTTTCAACCGGCTCGGTCCAGCTAGCCTACGCCGCCGAGCGTCCTCTCTCCCAAGCGCGCTCGTCAAAGACGTTCTCCATTGACGCACGCCATTTGTCAAATGGCTCCGCGCAACCGTCAGCTTCAGACAGTCGGCATACGTCGAGCTACGCTACTGCCAGTGGCGGCACATCTCGTCCACTATCATCTACCTCGCTGTCTCCGTCACAAAGCCGGCCGACATCTAGCCGGCCAGCTTCGTCACAACCTAACACACGACCTGAGTCTACTTCTCCACACTTGTCATCTGCTTCCACCCCGCCACCCCAGGCGCTTTCTCTCCTCGCAACGCCTCCACGGTCATCTCCCCCACGCCTCTCCTCGGCTCCCAGCTCGCCATCAAGTGCGACCTCCATCTCGATCAGTCCCGCACCCGACGAAGACCCGGATGCGTTCCACGTGCGTGCAACATATGCCCAGCTAGATGTATGCGGTGTGCGTGGGGACGGGATCGAGGAGGGTGTAGAACGGACGCGGGCGCGGGTCGGGGGCAGCCGCCAGAGCGAGTTGCGGGCGCAGGAGGCCCTCGCGGACGCGCACGAGAAGACGCGCGACCTCACGGCGCAGGAGGTGACCATGCTCGCGAGCCTTGATCGGTACGCCCACGCTCCCCGCCGTCTATGTCCGCAGCAGCGTGTCTGACCCCCCGCCAGCTACGGCTTCTACGTGATCCCCTCGCACGACCGGAGCATCCTGCTTCCCGCCGCCCCGCTGCAGAAGCCGCTCGCGAAGCTCGGCGCGGCGAACACGAGCGGGCCGGCGAGCCCCCCGCTGCTGCAGTCCCAGGCGCTGTTGACGCCGCCGCCGAAGGAGCGCGCGCGTGTGGCGAAGTGGGGGCGGATGCTCGAGGCGCGCTCGCGCGACCCGGGCTGCAACGTCGAGTCGTGGGGCATCCGCCCGTCGAAGGAGCGCAAGCTGCGGGAGCGCACGTTCAAGGGCATTCCGGACTGCTGGCGGAGCGCTGCTTGGGACACGCTGCTGTGCCGCTTCTCACGACACGGGAAGGCGGAGACTCGACAGCTCTCACAGGAATACCGGGAGGGGCTTGAGCGGCCGTCGACGTATGACGTGCAGATCGACTTGGATGTGCCCCGGACGATCAGCGGGCACGTTATGTTCCGTACACGGTACGGCCAAGGGTATGTCCCTCTCACTGCTGGCACGGTATGCCCCGCTCATGGGTGACCTAGGCAACGGTCACTGTTCCACGTCCTCCATTCATTCTCATTACGCTGCGAAACCTGCGGGTACTGTCAAGGCATGGGGCCTATAGCGGCGACCCTCCTGTGTTATTTTGAGCCGGAGCGCGTCTACGCCTCGCTCGTGCGACTGCACGACGCGTACCAGATGCACACGATCTTCAGCCCCGGGTTCCCAGGCCTGCTCGAGGCGATATACGTGCAGGAGCGGATCATGGAGCAGCTGCTGCCGCCGGTATATGCTGCGTTCAAGAAGCATATGATTTCGACGACCTCGTACGCGACGAAGTGGTATATCACCCTGTTCGCGAACTCGGTCCCGTTCCAGACGCAGCTCCGGCTGTGGGATGCGTTCCTCCTCGAGGGCCACGATATCTTTGTGGTCGTCGCCGTGGCGATCGTGTGGGTGTACCGAGGTGTGTCTTTATTGACTCTGACATGGGCGCGCCAGGATGCTTATTGTGTTGGGCCAGATCACATCACGTCTGCCTCGGCAAACTTTGAGACGGTGCTCTCGCTGCTGTCTTCGTTCTTCGTCCCTGAGGATGAGAATGCACTGCTGTCGTGGATCGAGAAGGTTATCGCCGACAAGAAGCTCCGCGCGAATATGCTGCAGTGGCGCAAGGACTGGCAGCGGCTGGTCGAGACGGGCCAGCAAGGGTCGGCGCTCCTATAGCCCAGCGTGAGCACGGTTCTGGTGGTGGTGCATTCGCGTGGATGGTTCATTCTCTTTGCTTTCGCGTGCAGTCCGGTGTTGACCGTATCATTATACCGTCGGATTTCTGGACTGTTCATTCGCTGCGCTTGGTCGGTTCTGATTTTCTGACACTGTATATCTCGTGCACGCTCGCTTTCTCTCTATCTCACTCGGTCTTCTACTTCCTCTGGTTACGCTCTATCCCATCTCGACTGATATCCGCATAGTAGTCGCCTCGCATCACGGACGTCCATGTCAGGTGCTAATCCCGGTCTCTCTCGCAGTACGGTACACTCATCAGTTCTCGCATCGTCGTCGCAACCCGCATCCATGTATCGCATGTGCAATGAAGTATGTTCTGCTGGAACCTCGAGCTCCGTCTGTGACTCATCCGTGTGTTCAGTACCGCCGTGCTGGAGCCCTGGAAGCGAGCTCATCATTCTGTGCGGGCTATGCGAAGTGTGCAGGCGCACGGTGGTACGTAAAGCTGCGTGTGCGAGTCAGTCGAGGACAACATTCATATAACCCGCGTTCGGACGCTGTGGGAGCTGTGGCGCGTAGCATCCCGGGCGCCTGCGCGATCCTCAGCAGTCCCTCTGCGCGATACTTGGCTTTCTGTGCCCCGCTGCCTCTCGCACCGCACCGCATTGCGCGTGCTCCGTACGGCAAGCAGCATTCTTCACGCCCGCTCGCCGTGCGCGGAGAGATGCGTCGCAGGCCGACCATGCCATTTCAGCCGTTCCTTTCATCCGGAAAAGGCACACGACAGGCATGGGCCAATATCCCGAGCTGGAATATGGAAGGAAAATGTCACGGACGTGGTCTCCTGTCACATGCGTAATCACCGGCCTATTCCGGTCCATGAAAGGAAGGCTATTCTGCATATATTGCTTGCCTATCCCTGTCGAGAATGAGCTTACATATCACGAAGCGGAAAATAAGCAGGAAATGGCTAGAAAAGTAAACATATTACCTTCATATCACGACTCGTGGTAGTCTTTCTTAACCCCATCGGGGATATGCTGGGAAAATGACCGGCATAGGCTGCCCATACTTGGACTTTCCTGGGAATATCCCGGGCAGGGGCAATATAAGCTTTCCTTGATAGGGAAAGGTCAGTAAAAGGATACTGTTGCCGACCATATCCCCATCCTTTTCCACCCCGTAACACGTGAGCCAGGCACGAATGAGAATAGGCATGGAATAGGCGAGGAAAAGGCATCCTATTACAAGTTGGAATAGGTGGGAGATTATAACCGTGACAGGTGACCACGTTCTGACCATATTCCTTACCTATTCTCGACGGGGATATTGGCCATTGCCCGTCGTGGCAGGTCAGCGTCGCGGAGTTGGAGAAGCGCGTCCGCATTGGGACGATCCCTTGTCTTCCAACTCGGAATGGCTGCCCTTGTCTCTGTCGCCGTCTTCCTGATCCCGACTCGCGACGCTTATAAGCACCACAACAATGCCCCGCTTCTGCCTCCCCAAGCCCCGTCGGCCCCAGCCTGGTTGGTTCGCCCCGCCCTCGCCGCATCCTATCCCTCCATAGTCCGCCAGCGAGTCCTTCACCGGTCGCGCGCTGCTTGCCCAGGACGACCCTCTGATCGGCATATACACGCCCACATTCAGTGTCATATCCCGCGTCGCACCCCCACGAGCCCAGCCATGTCGTCGAACTACAGCTACTCGTCGCCGCCGTCCTCGCCCATCGCGAGCTTCTTCCCCGCCGGCCCCGCCTCCCCGCACGCGTTCGCGTCGTTCCACCAGTCGCCGCGCGACGGGCACACCATGTACGCTGCCCTCGCGCCCTCGTCCCAGGCGAACATTCCCGCGGGAAGCCAGAGCGGCGCGGGTACAATTAAGAAGTTCATCCAGAGGAAGTGAGGGGAAGAGAGGGACTGTTCGCCAGCAGGCGTGCGCAGGCGCACCCTGCAGGAGACGCGATCATACTAGAGGAAGGGACGACGATCCCACCCGCTGTCCGCCTCAGGAGGAGAGGCGAGCAAAGAAAGTACCACACCCGACCGCTCGTAGGAGAGGTCTGCCATGACGGGGTCCAACGACCCGACGACCGCGCACTCACGCCCATTGTTCATCGCCCCCACGTTCCCCATTGTCCACCACCCGCCACGTCCCCATGTTCTCTCCATGCTCCATATCATCCCGACCCTGCATACATACACCGCTTGACATCCCGGCGCCTGCTTTCGCATTTGTAGCCATATACTGCCTTTTTGTCTCCGTCGCCCGACGTCTCGTTCAGCCGTGACCTGATACCGGCAGCCCCGTTATTGTACTCGTATACCACTCTCACGGACAATGCACAGTCTAATTGGTTCATGGTGGACATCCGGTGTGCGTGGGCTGTCTCCGCCGGCTCGAGCTTAATCGGCTTCGATGTGTCCTGCGCCTTCGGTGTGGCACTGGGAGTGGCCATCAGGCAAGTGGTCCCTCGCGACCCTTGATATTAAACTTTGCTCAAATGACTTATGATGTTGTATTCCAGAGCAGCAGCGCGCCGAACTCAATGGCCCTGTACCTTCATCGACTTGAAGGTGTGCAACGACGGAACAAGTATTCGAGCCTGAGGATCCAGTCGTCCTGCAATTGATGACTTCCGCTGGCTGCCTCAAGATGCCAAGGCCGCTGATTGGTATACGCTCTGGCGGCCCCGCGGAAAACCTGTCAGTGATGTTTGCGATGGTGCTCACCAGGTGCTCTGAGTTTCGTTATGTGAACCTACGCCCCTCAGGCCATAACCTGTCTGGCATGGATCGTCTTTTTTTCTCTGTGGTGCGTCCGTCCGAAGTCATAGGTATCCGCAAGTCGTCGGCTATCGTCAGTGCTGCATGATGATCACGTGGTTCAAGGATTCGCTCGTTACCAACGCAAGATCACAAGTTGCATTGCCCGAGGGTCAGTCTTGACTTGCGGTGGACCTCAGCATTCTTGAAGTCAGATCGCCCGCATAATAGTTTGAGACAACTGGAGCTGGACGCCGTCCCCCGCTTCGTCTCTCCTTGGGCAATGCAATGGTTTCCTGAAGCTGGCCAAAATGGGTGAGTAGGGATGCCACCGCGCCTCTGATCAACGCCGGCTTGAGGCCTCAGTTGCCCCAACAGGTCCACTGTGGTTATCTCGGCCGGGCGGGAGGTTCTACCTGCTTGAATCAGGCATAGTACGTCCAATCCGGTGCCACGTAACCTCGAAACTTCTCTGAGCTTGTCGTTGTGCCCGTAGCTCCGACAGTCTTCCAGCCGTGACCCTGAACGTGACGGCGGTAGGTAGTAACTTAGCACGTTCAAGAAGACGGATGTAACATGCAGCGAACCCCGAGACTTCACGTACACATCTGTGGAAGACCCAGCATCGTCTTCTGTCCAAGGTGCCTGATCCCCATAGAGCAGTCTCCGGACCCGCGGAGTCGACGGCGATTTGACCTTGCACTACCGAGCCTGCTGATCCACAACCCAGACCTCAGCAGACGCAACGGTTGAGCTTCTCAAGTTGAAAAGGACTTGCCGGCGGTCCGCTTCGGGCCTTCCATCCGCACGCTAGAGGCAGCGGATAACGTCAGTGATGCAGAGCACACGGCGAGCGATAGTCACCGACCTGAGGATAATCCATACTTCAGGTCGTGATACCAGAGGAGAAGGCCTCCGTTTCGCAACAGAACGCTGTGAGCATACGCCTGCGTATGTCCTGACGGAGATAGGCCAGGGCGATGGGAACGCCC
Source organism: Fomitopsis palustris (assembly GCA_029783445.1). NCBI lineage: Eukaryota > Fungi > Basidiomycota > Agaricomycetes > Polyporales > Fomitopsidaceae > Fomitopsis > Fomitopsis palustris. The sequence goes on along the minus strand of JARAOQ010000022.1, from coordinate 495,644 downwards.
AATGTGCTTGCTGGTCATGTCGCGATAGTCACAGTACCCTGCAAGGCGCAGCGCATGGTCGCGCCCCGGATCCGTCGAGGCAGTCTGCAGCCGTAGGCTGGTCAGTGAGAGTACTTATAGCCCTCGACTCCATCACGGTAGACCGACGGTCTTGCATTGGACACCCGCGGGTTATCATCATGCGCCTCATCGCCCCCCTCCTAGCTCTTGCGGCCCTCACGACCCAAGCATCCGCTGTGACATGGTACTACCTCGACTTCACAACGCCATCGGGGTCGTACATCACCTCGTTCAGCGGGACCATGATCGCGCCGACGCTGCCGCAGGCAGCGACCTACTACCTCTGGCCGGGCTTGCAGCCCTCCAATAACGCGGGTGTGCTCCAGCAAGTGCTCGACGGGCGCAGCGGCGAGTGGTGGATTGGCTCGGGCTGGTGCTGCAGTGACCCGAGTCTGGCGTGGGGCTCCGGCTTCAACGGTACGTGCGCGGCGCCGCGCGGGTTGTGAGGACCGTTCTCATGGGATGTGCAGTCGCGGACGGCGCGTCGATCGCGTTCTCGAACGAGGTCGACAGCATTGACAGCGGGACGTGGAGCACGTCGCTCTCGTCGGGCAGCGATTCGGCGACGGGATCGTTCGCCCTGCCAACGCATCCGATGGACCAAGCTATAATGGCCATCGAGCTGTACGACGTCTCCTGGGACTTCGGGGAGCTCACGTTCGAGGATGTGGTCATTGTACGTTGGGAACCATGCCTAGTGGTGTTGCGGGTTAGCTCATAAGATTGGACAGGTTGCGAACACTACCTCGACTTCTTGGTGCACGGGCGGAGGTACGAATTACAACAACGCTGCCGTCATATCCAAGAGCACGCCCACCGCGACGACCAGTGGCTCCGCGACTACGTGCTCCATTGCAAGCATCGTTTTCGTGTCGCCGGCATGAGGACTGATGGGCTGCAGCTGACGAGGGAACCCGTGGTTCTCCTCGGTCGTCCAGACGTACCTACTTATTCTTCAGTTGAATGACATAATTCTTTGCCCCGCCTGTCGCCCAAACAGTTCTACAATTCTCTGAGGTCAGGCGTATCAAAACTCAACATATGGTGATATGAGACACCAAAGATAATATGTGCCAGAGCATCTGTGCATTAGTGAGGGTGGACTATGAGTACAGGGAGTAAAGGTCAATGCATATAGTACATGGGTGATGTTACAGAGTAGCCAATGCACTAATCAAGCTTGACAGTGCCGTCGATCATGTAGAGCACACCATTGGAAGCCTGAGAACAAGTTGGACGAGACGAACGAGATATAGATGGCGCTACAAACGTACCTCCTTCATGGCAATAAGACGCACGTCGTCGTTGAGACGTACCCGGCTCCACTCCGGTACCTTCTCGTCGCTGTCAACCTGCTTGAATGAGACCTGCTTCTCGCGTAGCATAGTATTGTAAGCTTGTCCCGAAGTGAGGGAGATTGGTGATTCCTGGGACAGGTATAATGAGCGGCACTCCTTGCGACGTAACTGTTGTGTACTCACAGGGATGATATGGGCCGACACCCAGTGCAGTACATTCTCCTTTGAGAGCGCATCAAACTGAGCGTCAGTGATGACACCGTCTTTCACAGGCGCGGGTCCTTCGTGCCTAGCATGGATAGACAGGAGGATTCAATACTACAGCCGTACGGATGATGCAATTGACTCACGGTTTCCGCGCCAGTGCCATAATAGCCTTATTTGTTGGCACCAAGAGAGTAAGGCGTGCGCTCTCGTCGCTGAAGAGGGAGCTCAGCTCCGTCTCACGGGCATAAGAGTAGTAAATCGATGCGGAGGACTCGATCGTAAGGAGGTCCGCGAGTGACGGCTGCGAGTGAGTCTGCGGCGTGTATGGCGACTGGTCGAGGATTGATCCTGGCATGGCAACTTGTTCGTCTATGGCCGCCAATGAAAATAGCGGAAGAGCCAAGAACGAAAGGGTAAGGAAACGCATGATGGTGGTAAGTGAGAGAGAACAAGCGGAGCGACGGTGGACGCCGGCGGTGGCGAGACTCGCGCCGCTCGATTAGGAAACTCTCTTCACGCATTCGAGCTTCCAGCTGTAAACGTTGCAGTTCAAACATGCCTCTGGGCCTCTGAAGACTTGCAGATCATCAAAGTAATCACCATCGACCATCGTGGAAAGGCAATTGTGGAAAGGTCATTGTGTGGTGTACGACTGACTTCACTAGCACTCTTGGGAACCCTATTGGACCACGCTATGTGGCTCTCTGGATGGTGCAAAGTCAAACCGGCCTCGCTGCCCTCCCAGTCTACGTACGCTCAGTGCCCGGATGACGAAACATCCACACCAAGTTCCGCGAGAATACGTCTCCGATCGCAAGTTCTATTGCCCACAGCGAGGACGTCTGACGGGTTATTCGTGGAGATATGAATCCGGTGGCCAAGGTTCTCTTTATCGCCAGTCGCCGTCCCTGACAGGCTGGTCGTTTTCCCCTGGGAACGTTTGTATCGCAGCTGACCGGGTGTTAGCTCATTTGGGAATCGTTTGGGTGAGCGAACCACATTTATCCAGCGCAAAGAAGAATCAGGCATCTACGGAGCCCCGCCATCGACGATGTGTGGACGTTGCATGGCGTCTGATGGGGGTCAGCGTCAGCAAGGGTATTGAGGGGTACAAGTATGCTCGGTATATCGGCGCGGGTGCGCTGCGATATGGATCAGGGTCGCCGGCCAGATATAAGCTGAGAATATGAATTGCCATGGACGTGGACGATAGCCAACTCCTTGACCGCCCCTACATCGTCGCAACTCTCAGCAATTGCCATGCCACTTGAATTCGACTCGAAGGGTATGCCTTTCAGGCGTTTGGGGCCCAGCGGCCTGCGTGTACCTGTCTTCTCCCTGGGAGGATGTGAGCCTTGGCACGAACACAACGATCGGACGCCGTACTCATGTTGGGACCCTAGGGCTTACCTTGGGCGGAACCGTCAAAGGAGACCCCGTCAAGGTGAGATCCGAATGAAACGAAGCTCGCCGGCGAACAAGCGATTGGTGACCTGAACATTATTGCGCTGTAGGACATCATCAAGGTCGCATACGACAACGGCATCAATATGTACGTTTATACCAGCTCCGTGTCGAACCCATTGAGCATTTATCACGCGTGCGTCCGTTCTAGGTTTGACACAGCGGAAGTCTATGCCGATGGCAATTCCGAGAGAGAAATGTGCGCCCTCGTGGTCTCCATCATGACCGGCTGTTGAACAAAGTTTGCAGGGGTCGAGTCATCAAGGAGCTCGATCTCCGGAGAACCGACCTGATCATCACAACCAAGTTGTTCTGGGGTCACAGAAACAATCCGAATGGCACAGGACTCTCCAGAAAACAGTACGTGGAAACGTTCAGCATGCCAATACGTTCTGAGACTGACCAGAAGCGAAGCATCATAGAGGGAACACAGCTGTCTCTGGAACGTTTGGGCCTGGACTACGTCGATGTGATCTTCGCCCACCGTCCGGACCCCAGCGGTGCGTCGTTATTGGTAGTCAGTTTTGGACGGGCGGAGTCACTGATGCATCACCAACTTCCCAGTCCCTATGGATGAGATAGTGCGCGCGTTCAACTACGTGATAGAGAAGGGTTGGGTACGCATATATCCACTCAGCTGTCGACTCAGCTGTTTGACAGTTGCCTAATAGGCATTCTATTGGGCCACCTCAGAGTGGTCCGCGCGTGAGATCGAGGAAGCCTACCGTGCGCTCCATTCTAAGCTGGGTAGAAGACAAGACTGTTCCTGACCTCTCCGGTCAACAGATGTGGCAGACAAACTCGGTCTGCAGGGTCCCATCGCCGAACAATGCCAACACCAGTACGTCTGGCTACTTTGTAAATTACCGTAGGGCCGTTCTGATGGCTTCCCTGCAGCATGCTGCACCGTGAGCGTCCGGAAGGCGAGTATGCGTGAGTGCCATCCTCGATTCCATGAGTGTGTCGCTCACTCCGTCGGGCCAGGCCTCTCTACCAGAAGTACGGTCTCGGCACGACGGTGTTCTCCGCCCTCGCAAGCGGCCTCCTCACTGGCAAGGTAAGCACTGCCCACAGCACCCACACCCACGCAAGTATCCGTGCGTCCGGTGTTCACGTCCGTGTGCTTCCCCAAAGTACAACAACGGCATTCCCCCCGGCTCGCGGTTCGAGAACCATGCGGACTTCTTCAAGAATACGATCAACAGCTTGAACGAGGAGGAGGGTCTGAAGAAGATCGAGAAGGTGAAGACACTGTCTGCCTTCGCTGAGAAGGGTGCGTGCGCTCCGTCCGCCTTCCTTCCACTTCCGGCGGACGTCCGTCTGTCTGATCAAATACAACCTTCGCTGTATTGACGGCCGTGCCTGTTGCTTCCCTCTCGTAGAGCTCGGCTGCACTGTCGCGCAGCTTGCCCTTGCGTGGGTTGCAATCAATCCCAACACGAGCACGGTCATCCTCGGCGCGTCGAGGCCCGAACAGGTCCTGGAGAATTTGAAGGCCCTGGAGGTTATCCCGAAGCTTACACCGCCTGTCCTGGAGAAGATCGAAGATATTTTGCAGAACAAACCTGCCCCTCCGGTGAGCTTTTCGTGACGGTGTGATTGAGTTCCGGCTAACTCGGTGGTCGCCAGCCGACTTTCGGCCGGCCACCCTTGGATAAGTTTGGGAGGCTCTGATAGCATTCAGAAGGAGGGACATACAGGGGCTAAACTGAATCTTGTGCAACTATCTCGACAGTTCCAGATCGGACTGGATTGTGAGGTGCAATAAGAAATGACAAACTTTCTGACGATAAGATTCAGTACAGTGAATCTCGGTGGTGCCCAATCCCTCAATCTATGATACGAGTGTGCCAAATGGTCCTCGAATGACACAACTGATAACACCCGTGAGTGCTCAGCCTGTTACGCCTCCGGATTCACGTTATTGTTGGCAAGACAAAGTGCCAGTTTGGAAATCTCGCCCCAACCCATTCACTCCCGGGCGCTGCAGAATCAATACCGCAGCCCGTTGCTTCAGCAGCCTCAACGTACCTACCATTGAACCTCACCATCCGCGGCCGGCGAGACGATGAAACGAGGCGTCTTCGACTCCTGCAGCTGTCTATCCCTCCCGTCATACTCGAAACTATATCAATTTATCGTCCTGCACCGACGCGGCGTTTCATGCGTGGAACAAACCCTCCTCACGAAACAAGTGCGATGATCTGTCCAGATGAAGCGCGTCATAAAATTGAGAATCTGATCGGTGCGCCGGCGGCTCCTTTGTCATTGGGCAGAGAAAAGCTCCTTGCTGTGCGGGTGATCGCCGGGCCTGTTTAGCAGTTCTGGCCGCTCGCGAAGCGGTCTATCCCCACAGGCTAAGTTGTACTATGTGCCTGCCGTAACTTTGTCATCTGTGAATCGTCGCTAATCTGACCTGGGGAGACAAACTGAGCGCTTAGTATGACTGTGTGGCCTCCGCAGCCTTCAGTCTCGCACGCCGTTACCATTGCTCGACTACTCAGTGCCGCTAAGACATCTATGCCCACATAGCCCGCCGTACAATGTCTTCGGACAATGGCGCGACAGTATCGGAGGAAATAGTCGCGGCGTATGAAGATGAGTGGGTGACCATTTCTCTGTCTTGTTTCCGTGGTTGATCAACTCGGATTGTAGTTTCGTCAGTAAATGCTGCTTGACGGCGGTGTGCGGTGAGTTCAATCACTATCAAGGATACCAAATGGACTTGAACATAGACTGGTGTTACCAGCGGTGTACCTCTACGACCGCATGCTCACGAGTGGGCGGGAGATTGCTGTCATATGGACCCGCAGAATAGGCTTACTAGCTCTCGTGTATACCCTTATGCATATCTTCACTTTCTTGGAGTTACTTTGGTATGCTTTATCATACATCAATACATCATGTCGAGTAAGAGCATTCCCTAATTCGGTGTGCGGATCGTGCTGATTCATAGGTGTAGACGTACGCTGCTCGGAGAGGCATCGTGGTAGAACCTATTCTGACTCCGCTTGTACTCCAGAACCTACAACATCAATATGGTGGCGGGTGCCACCTACTGCATGCTCAACCTGCTATGGGGCTGTAGGGTCCTTCTCCCCCAACTATTTCTCCGCATACTAATATACTGTGGTTCTACAGTAATAGCCGCTGTGCGTATTCACGCGATCAATGGACGGGACTGGCGGCCAGCCGTCGTTGTGATGGTACTATACTTGGTGCCCGTACTTTCCACGACCGTGAGGGTTTGTACTTTGGACGTGGTAATAGTTCACTGATTCTCCCTAGTACGCGTACAGCCTCCTTCGATGGGAGGTCTTGAGTGACCAGTGCTATATATTCAATATTGCCTCGGATAGCAAGTTGTATAGGTGGGTACATTTCAGGTTATTGCTGATGGCTGGGTAGTCCTGACCCTTGGCACGTCGACCATAGCTGTACGAAACTTTTGGCTAATGCGTGAGTCTTGACTGATGAGACACCATCCGCAACATAGTCGAGCTTGCGACGCGCGTCAGCATAATCGTGGCGGACGCAGTTGTTCTAATTGTCACTTGGCGTGTCACATATGGCTTCAAGAAGTTCAACATTGCGGATAAGCACATCAAATTGCCACTGACTACAATGCTACTGAGAGATGGTAGGCGTGGCTGTGCTTCACCGGGTGTAACGTGATTCTAATCTTGGGGTCATGGCAGGAACCGCATACTTCAGGTACTCATACTACCTCATTCTCCAGCGCGCGAGAACCCTGCCTGACCATGCATGCTGCAGTATTCTACTTGTGCTCAATATAATCAACATCGCGATGTGGACGACCGAGGCAAGTCCTTCTCTCAATTCGCGTCCCTCACAGCATACTGAACTGAGAGAATAGATTTATCAGAATATTACCGAGTTCCCGACAACGTATGTCATGCCACCCTGTGTCGTGTGACCATTCACTGAATTGCTGCCGCAGTCTCACTACCGTGCTCCTGTCACGTTTCTTCCTCAACCTCCGTCGACGAGCGCTGGCGCCACGAAGCGTCGTTTCTAGCCCCTCGCAGCTCTCCGACATGCACCTCTCCACATTGATCGAGAACCTGGGCGGCTCTCTGGATCACGGAACCGATGAACCGGACTCGGAGAGGAGTGACAGCGACAGCCTAGAAGGCGAGCGCCATATAAACTCGGGGGACAGCGGGCACGAGCTGGGGGTCCTACGTTCGCCTGACACGAATAGAGAAAGCCAAGAGTCTTCAGCGGCGACCCCAGTCGGATCCAATGCCTGCTAGCAGCCCGGGTATGATCCTAGCGCTGCCTCTATTTTGTATCTTCACACTTTGCCTGGTCACTGACAAGATCCGCGGTGTTGTAATTGAGTCGCTTGTTACTGTACTAACGCCGGGCATCATGGGCTCACCGAGTGAGCACGGGTTGACGCAAAGACGCGGGACAGGACCTGTCAGGTATCGTCTGTTACTCACTTTTGATAGACTCGAGAACGCCCCTCGTCGTTTGAATCGATCGTTCATGACGGCACCCTCGTCAATCACGATCGGAAGCTAGGTGAGATTTGAGATCCCCGCATATGGCAAGGAAACTAGCATAGTCATAGGGCCAACCAAATACCTATTTCAGGTGTTCTGAATACTGCATGAGCGTCCTCCGTCAGTATGTGTCAAGAGGAGCAGTGAGGCAGTCGAGGCACACGTCGACTTCAACAACGCCCTTGTCAGGTGAGGACGTCGGACCGGTGCTGCAGAAGCCTCAACAAGGTTTCAGACTAAGTAGCATAACGCATACCTTACGATCTGGGGACGCTGCGCACGGGCGTGCAACATGTCGCAAGCTGTTGCAGTTGCGAACCCACACTACGTGAATGCCGACTGTAGAGAGCCCCGTATACCCGGAGTGTCAGGCCTCTGGCGTGGCCGGCCGAGTTGGTATTGAAGGCACAAGACCTACTAGGATCTCCAAGAGTATTGCGCAACTTCTCGGTACGTATCGATGACATACCTGGAGCTGGCGAGTTAAGTTGGCCCCGGGCCTAATTGAAGCAAGGGTAAGCGGTAGCGGATTCTACAGCTTGAGTAGTAATATCGCGCTGTATACTGGCTGAACAGAGGCATTGAGTCAATTGTGCCGTCGTAACTGCACAGCGTTGCATGTCCACCATACGTAACCTCCCATGCTTCGGAGACACAGCAGAAGCTTCCTGTCTGTATTTGAACATCATCCCTTCGGACCGGTGGTCACGTTTGAAGGATGCTTTATCAACTGCGGACGCTCCTTGAGCCGGAGCTTGGCTTGCATGCTTGACCTGCTTAGTGTTTGGTCAGTAGCCAGGAAGTGACAGACAACACGACTATCAGATGAGTACAAACGAAAGCTCTAGAAAGCGTTCGCATTCACACCTTTCGCACACTTGCTCGTAACCTGTGATGTCAGCGCAAGTATAGATGCCATGACTTAGGGGTCGGGCGTGTCCTCCATGCGAGTGCTCTCCACTGGGCCGCCGAATAGAACTTGATCTGACTTCATCCGTGCGTCGCGTATCCCCATCGGCCCATCGGTCGCCACCATTGTTTGGGCGTCGTGTGTGGCTTTGGTATGCTTCATCTGCTGGTCCGAAGACAAGAAGACGCGAGGCGTACTCTTTCCGTACTGCGTCAGAACGACGAGTTCCTCATCTGACGTCGTCAATGAAGCGTGTGTTGAGCCTATAGATATCAGCATTGTGCATACCTTGGCGCAACCTTGTGCGTTCAACGGGATCCTGGTAAGCTCGCGATAACCCCACGATGAACTGATGTAGCAGTACGCGCATGAGAGGAGAGTGGTGAGCCTAAGGTCTCACGCTGGTCATCTGGTTACTCCGGTCCAAACGGAAGCTCTTCTTCGACCTTACCACATTCAAGGTTTTCCACAATGCGAAGACGTCAAGGCATGCGGTCTTCCCGTCGCTCATCTGTCCAAACGCAGTGATGCTATTCGAATACAGCTTCGGCCATGTCGAGTGTTCGGCCGGCGGCCGGCCTCTTTCGCGATACGCCCGAGATATGGACTGTATATACCAAATGGACGACCACCTCGTTGTGGTAGGGAAGCGGGCGAGTGTTGGAAGCGATCGAGCGCGAGAGCAGAGGCGGGGCTTATGCCCCCCTGACTCTGCTGGGCGCCGTATGTCCGCCTTATGCCCTTGATCTGCCCACATCACACTTCAGAAGCATGCGGGAGAACACGAGTAGCTGGCTTACCACAATCTCGTCCCCAGGTCTTCGTAGAAGGTAGGAATACTGATACCTGCAGATGGCCTCGCGCGTTCGACTGTGTCTTCTGGAATTGACGTCAGCGCTTCCACTATACAGCAAGGCGTCGACGCATGCGTACGGATTCTGCGCCTGTCATCCAGCCTCAGCCTCCGGACGATCCTGCATCATTCCATGACGGATGCCAGGACGGCACACCAGCATCAGGCACCGAAGCGCCGTCTCGTTGAGCACATGCGCACAAACGTCGAGCGCACCTCCACGCCGGAGCCTCTCCTCTATCCTTACGCCTAGACGCGACCAATGGACACCCCGGCTGCGCCGGATCCGCGTCGCCGGATTGTACTTTTGCGACACGTTAACGCCATGGAATGCAGCAGATCTTTCGCACCGCAGAGCCATGACACTATGTTCCTCGATTTCCCATTGAGTTCTACAAGGTAATTGGTAGTATGGATCATCGATTTCGTTCACTGACCTTGTCTAATCACACCCTGATGCCTGCGCCATCCGCAGGGTTTTGCCGCATGCTTCTGGCGCGGTCTTCGAATGCACTTTGAGAGATCAGGATGTGGTTGATGTGGCTGCGATTCTGACTGGCTACCGTTCAGTAGCGCAGAGAACGGCCAAAGCAAACATGCGGGATCTCACGTCGTTCCTCCGTCGATGGCGCATCACCCGCGCACCTACAAATTCGGTATTCGCAATTATGGCCCAACACAGCTTTGCGGGGGCCGCCCACCCAGTCCGATCCACCAATGGCCATGAAGGGAATTCTGCCCTCCGTACGCGGAAATTGCGTAATACGTAGTTACACACTGAGTTTCGCGTATGTCGGATTTATGAGGTCAGATACGCTGACGACGGCATGAGGTCAGCGAACGCTGCGTTTCCTCCAGCTTCGTCGGGGCGACCCAACGTATGCGGTCGTTTGGCCGATGGAACTAGTGCATAGACACATACTCGAAGCGTCGGCAACGGCGAAGTTGTACGCCCGTCCCTTCCTCGCACTGCGTGGCAGATCGGTGTGGTGCGCTTGGATCTGGACCAGGGCATCAAGCTCAGATTCGCAAGCAGCTGGTGCAATTTCCAACATACCTACCACCTGCCAGTGCAGGGGGCTTGACGCGCCCGGGACATGAACCCTTGAATCCTCTCCGCACGTCCCAAGTTATCCAAGGTTCCGTCATTCACCATGAGACAACTGAGATGAACAGCGTTTGCTTGTCTCGCAGCTGCACATACCGCAGAAGCTGCAGACACGAGATGAAACTGTCGGACTTGCGTGATAGGTATCGTGGGTGTTTGTCGGGCCCGACAGAAAGCGGAGATATGGCACGGTCACGCCGATATTGAGTTGAGCCGCAACTCGGGCGGCCAGCGGGCCCGTCACCGGCGATGGTACGCTTAATTGACGGAGGTGTCCCGCGTCTCATGCGTTGCCGTGAATGTTGAGTTTGACGCCGCTGCCAGGAGTGACGCTGTGACTCCGCAGTGACGCGATCGTCCACGGCAAGTTCGATCGTGCTTGCATAGTGCTCGACGCAGCGGTGGCAATACTTCGCGTGGGCGGGCTTCCCTGACTTTGGTTCGACACATCGGTGACTCCTTACCATACCACCATCTGAGTGACGCTGCGATGTATTAGCTCGTCGAGAAGCCAGGACCAAGGGTGTCTCCTCACCTTCTAGCACCATGCCGTGTCACTTCCAGAGCGCTGACTGAGATTATCGTGGCGGATGGGACTATATCCAATCTTGCTCAGCGGTCGCCTTGAGCGCAGACCTTAGCCTGTGTAGTTTGCGCGCGCGCGTCAGGGGTGGGACTCGTCCGCAGGTGATATCATGTGAGCTCGACTGAATGTGCGGGTGGGATGACCTACCGATAAGTGCTGAGTTTGAGAAGAGGGACAATCAGGGACAGTGAGAAGCTGGGGTTGTCTCCGACCAGGAGGGCCCGCGGTTGCTAGTTGGGTATACTGAGGAACCATAGCTGCTGCTACATCGTATCAACGGGACACCGACAACGGGGGAGGCCTGTGGGAACCCGCATACATTCAGCCAGTGCTTTGTCTGCATAGTGGTGACTTCTGCCTGTCTCCGATTGCCCTCCTCGATAAGGTGGACATGAGTGCGATAGTAGGTCATATTCAGTCCCTGACGACGCCGACAAACGTGCCGTGAGGCCATTGGCGACTATGTACAGTCGGGACTGTCATATACAAATCCAGCTGTGGCCTGCCAGACGTGCACAGGAGTCGGCGAGATAGAAGTCCCAGATGCCAACACGCCCCTCGCACTTCGAGCTTCGCCAGGTCGCGACATGCGCCGCGAACGCGAGACCGGTGACATCGGTGAATGGCAGGAAGGTACGTACATGCGCCGCCCTTTGGTAGGGATGCCATCTTCCCGACGCTGACAGCGGGTGACAGCTCGACACAGACGTAACACAACGAACGATGGGCCGGCTTCCAACGCTCGCGAAGTCGCCGTACGAGTAGTGGCGCTCGACCTGGGCCTGGGTGGCCGTGTATGCACGCCGTCCGGGCATGCCTTGTCCACCGAAGACAACTATATCCGCCCTATCGTGTCTCGTCAGCGTCGCCTTCCATGTCCAATCATATTTCACTGAAGCTACACCTAGGTTGACTCACCTATCTGCCGCGACCGGGGCGCACAAGACAAACGGCCAATGAATGCGTGCCCCGAGTCCGCGATAGACTTCTCGAGGCGGCATTGCTGTGCCCTCCGAGGATATGGATTGCTTTTCCTTCACTTCCTTCCAGGCGACGCAAACACGAGGCCGACACGGGAGAATTCGAGAGAGCTTGGATGTACATAGGTCCCCACAGCGGGCGGCTCGCTCTGCGGCATTAGATGTGCGTCCAAGCTAGAATTGTGGCAGATGGGGGTTTGAAACTTGACATCTCTGCGTAGACAGGCCAGTGGAAAAGGGCATGGTGGGAGGACATGACGCAGCGGAGGCGCGCAAAACTCACGAGCAACTTGACGCAGCGGAAGCGTGCGGGGCTCATATCGCGTGACTGAAACCCCGAAGTCCCTGGATCGAAACCAGGAGTTGCTATCTCATTTTTCTTCCAGGCATCTCAGGTCCTACGACAATGGCTATCTGTTCTGCCTTGGGCACCGGCCCTGATCTCGATTCTCCCCGTGTCCTATCGGTGGATGCAAGAGGCTACACGGACACCTTATGCAGTCGTCATGTAAACCAAGGGCAGCACCTGCAAGTGACAGTAGATAGCACGGAACCCCTAACAGTTCGAGTCCAATGGCCATTAGTCAGTGCCCGACTGCGCGGGTCCTCGATCCTCGAGGCTATCGCATTGCGATCCCACATGACCAGCACTTCTCCATACAGCCATAGAACCGGAAAGTACATCTCTGCGGCGACGTGCAGAGCCCACGGCCAAGCACCAACGACGATACGAGCAGAAGGAGCCCCGGGGGGGAAGGGGGGCATCACGCTACCCGCCACGCAGTGGATCCGGGCAACTGATTGTATGGCACGCCATCGTCGTGCACTGACATGTTGACAGCAGCAGCAGCGCAAGTGACAGGCACTACTGAGCCATTATCCACGGCGTACGCGCCCGCTGATGCAATGCAGTGGCACAGACTTCCGCCGGGACTCTATTGCGCGCATCGGGCGCGTGCGAAGCGGACGTGGCTCGTACGTACGAAGGTGCTACTACTACTACTATTACTACGCTCAGCAGGGTCTGCGAGCCGAAGTCGAAGGCGATCGATGACACTGTCCCTCCGCGCCGCGCCGCTGCAGCTCCCCACACCGGGCTCGTCGGGCGGACGGGACGCGCCTCGGTCAGACGAGAGCAGGCGAGGGCCGTGCGGGGACGCGCAGACGTGGGTGGGTGGGTGTGCACTGGCCGCGCCGGGTGCCCACGCGACGCGAGGGGGCAGAAGCCCCGCCCGAAATGGGCAGGACGATCCCGACGACGCGACCGAGGACAGAAGGCCCCCGACGGGCCGCAGAATCGCCCGCGACGCGTCGACGCGGGTGCAGAGCTGGCCGCGGGGGCCTGCGGGGGTCGCGAAGCACCGGAACGCAGGTGCGGGCTCGCCTGGGAGGCCACGGCAGCCGCCCGCGCGTGCCTGCGTGCGGGGAAGGAGGAGGAGGGGGAGGAGGAGGGGGAGGAGGAGGGGGAGGAGGAGGGGGAGGAGGAGGGGAGGGAGATGCCATCTGGCCGCGCGCATCTTCGCGCACGCCTTCTGGTGCCCCTGCCCCGTACGTCGACGGTCATGCGCGTGGGTGCGCCTTCCAGGGCCCCTTCCACTTCGGGGCTTCGACGCACGCCGCACGCCGCCCGGGCCCACCCGCGGGCTTCGCGTTCGGCCGGACGCTTCTCTCCCCTGTGAGTGTGGCGTGCGCGACGACGGCTGGCTGGGGGAGAAGCGCGACGACGCAGGCCGGACGGCGACCGGCCGGCGGGGCCCCGGCGCGCGAGAAGGCCGATAGGCTCTGAACTCTCTGGGCCCACGTCCACAGACGTCGCGGCACGCCACCCACCGCAGATCAGGCTCGCGTTGCCTCGAATGGTGTGCGCACGTAGGACGTGCCCTCTTCCCTCCCCTGCGCACGGTCTCTCCGTACGCCGGGGCAGCGCGGATTCCCAGGCCGTGCCGTGTGTACCGTTCTTGCGGATCTGCTCTGCCGCGTTAGCGTGGGTCGCTCGCAGAGTGTATTGCGAAGGCAGGGGGCGAGCACGACGTGCGGGGCGATGGAGCGGGCGGGGGACGCAGGGCCCCGCGCCAATTGCGAGCAAACTCTCAACTCTGCCCGCACGGCCGGCGCACGCACGCACGCACGCACGCGCATACACTGTGAGGTTCGTTTCTGAGTGTTTAGCTCTCCGCGCGTGCTGCTCGTCGCTGACTGTGCCACGCACGCGCTGCGCGGTCCGCCTTGATTATCGTCGAGGAGCGTGCGTGGGAAGGTCGTCTTCAACGCTGGAGGCGGTGCGGTTCAGACGCGATGGGGAACGGACCTGATCATCCACTATTGTGTACCGTCCGATCCGTAGGTGGCGCCGGCGGTACGGACTGACAGAGGTGGTCAGCTACTAGCATACCGCGACGTGCAACGCCGTCCGCGGACAGCAGCGTTTGATCTGTGATCCTCCTTGATACGCTGATACCTTGATGCCTATCTGACAGCATGACGGAGGGCCTTGGACGCCGGCGCACGGCCGTCTGTGTTCTGCGCGGCCGTGCTCGCTGAGTGGGTGGGTGGGTGGGTGGGTGTTCCGCAGACGTTCCGTGTGCCCGTTATCGCATCAGACGTGGTGGTGCTAAGCGAGGCGAAGAGCGCGAGCGCGCGCGCGGAGGGCGATGCGTGCATTGTTGCCCATCGATGCTCTCGGAGCCCACTTTCGACGCGGCCTGAGCGCATTTGCCGTGCGGGAACCGAGGCTGCAGCATGGACGAGGCGTTCACGTGGGCGGTGGGGCGCGGGGGAGGTCAGCTGAGGGCGAGGGGTGAAGTGTTCATGCCGGGGCGCGCTGGCGGGGCGGAGGTTGAGAACACAGAGCTGCGTCTTCGCGGGCGTGCAGCTGCTCGTCGGTGCGGACGCGGGGGCGCTCCCGGGGCCACACTTTGTCGCGTCGCATCCGCGGTGCATTCCTTGCCTGTCGCGGCAAGAGGGGTTTCACGACGATCGTTATGGCGACGTGGAGAAAAAACCGAGCACATGCCCCTGGCGGTGATGCAATCGATGGATGGCCGGGCGTCGAGGACGAATTCGGGGGTTCGGCAGCGGTGGGGGCGCAGGCAAAGCGGATGTGGCGCGCGAGCTGGGCAGGAGATGGTGGCGGCCTTGGCGGCGCAGACGTCGCTGGCCACAGCTGGCCGAGCCGGCATCGCCGGGCGGAGGCGGCGAAGGACGGAGGCAGGGCGCCGGGCTGCCGGGGTGCGGGGAACACGTGGGGCGACGTCATGATAGCGTTGCACCGGATCCGTTCCTGGAGATAAGATCACAAACACGGGCCACACACCCCACGGACTTCGGCGCGGGCTGCGCGTCCGTCCATCCCGCGACCGCGACCGCGACTGGGCTGCGCTCTGCAACAGCGCTCCGGCAGAACATACGCTCACCTCACCTCGATCGCCTCGACAGATATACCTCAGCCAGTGCGTTACCAGGGGCGCCGCGGCGGGCTGTATCACACAGAGCAGACGGCCATGAGTATGAGACAAGAGTGGATTGGAGTGCTGACAATACACGGCGGTGGGGGGGTATGTACAACCACGTTCATTAGCGTAGCTTCGCTCCCGCTCTCCTTCGATCCTTCCAATTACACCTCCTACAGTGCGCGTGAATATACGTGGTGCGAATAAGATAGAGGCAGCGCCCGGCGTGCCGTTTGCTGTCGGCGGGTTGGTGGTGGTGGTGATACATGCTTGCGGGATCGAGTGCGAATGACAACATGGCGAGATCGACGACAGGCGAGATATAATATGGTATTCGGGAGGCCTGCCGATCGAGGGCGCGTCGCGTCAGCGGGGGGCGTGCCGGCGAGAGGGCAAGAGGCGTACTCACAAGAGAACAGGCTCGATACTATTACACGGCGCGGTGGCCACGATCACTTGAAGGGACACGTAGGCGCGTGGTCTCCCCGCCAGCCGCAGTGGCAGCACTGGGGCGCGTTGTGGTTAACGGGCGCGGACTGCTCCTGCGCACGGTGGCAGGCGGAGCCGGAGCCGGCGCATGATCGCTGGTGGGCGGTGGAACGCGAGCAGCGGTGATGTGAGCGCGAGGCGGCGGTGTGGGAGTGCATGGTCGTTGGAGGGGACACGGCGAGGGTGGCGTGCGGGGTGGCTCGCGGCGGAGTGGGTGGTAGTGGGTGCTCGAGCGAGGTGCGGGAGTGGCGAGGCACAACAGGCGGGGATGTTCGCAGACGAGACGGGGAGGATCGCTGGAGAGGCTGTAAGCGAGTCCGGTAGAGTGGATGGGAGGCCACTTGGCGGTGGAGAGCAGCTTTTTATGTTGGTGGAGGGCGGACGACCAGCGTGACGGCGCCATGGAGGCAGGTGCACCGGAGTGCAGTGTGACAGAGACAGAGCGGGTGACACGCACAGACGAGCGGCGCGGTGATATGATGTTGATTCGAAATAACTGCTAACCCACTTATCCTCGGAAACGCGCTAGGCCGGATCGGTGCATCGATCTCTTGTGTCGCTGTCTCCCCGCGCGTGCCTATCCTATTTCCGGCAACCGGACGCCCGCCGGCCTGACTCGGTCTCTCCGGCCAAGCGATCCTCAACCTCTCCCTCCTGCCCTAGCCGCCCGCCAGCGTGCGCGCGCACCCTCCCTCCTCCCCTCCTCCCCTCCTCCCCTCTCCCAAGCGCGCTCGCACGTACACACCCGAGTGTCCCATTGTCCCCCTTATCCGAGCACAGCGCCCGCCACTCTTCCATTGTGGGCCACTGCCTGCCCGTCCACGACCAACACGCGTGTCCCCGCACCGCTCCCCGTCACCCCCTCCGTTTTGATCCCGCCCCCGCCTGCCGTGTCGTGATCCTGCGATAGCTCTCCTGCTGATACGTTCACGCCGCGCGTGTCGACGGAAATGCGATGCCGTCCCAATTGTCCGAGTCCCGCTCGCCCGTTAATCCATCCATCTATCGTCCACCACTCCGCCGCCTCCAGCACCGCGGTACGTACACCCCCCCGGGGCGATCCTTCCGAGCCGTTCTGTTCTGCACGCCCCGAGGCCCGTGCGCTCCCACCGGCATTCATCGAACCGTGGGCACGAACGCGAGTTGTGGCGCCCGGCGTCCGTGAGCAGCGGCGAACATCCCCCACAGGTTCTAATCCAGTCAGTCCTCCCAGGGCGTGAGGTGTGCCTTTCAGTACGTGTGTTTTCGATCGAACGGGGCTGCCCACCGTGCACGTTCGGAGCCACAGGCATGCATGGTATTGGCCGCCCGTGCGGTCACTCGGAGTGCGGCCTAAATTTGTTTAATTGTTTAATCGCCTGAGCGCGTCCCCGCTCGCGCGGTTGGTTCTCAAGGTTCAGCCAACCTTCTCCAACCTTCCGAGCGTGCAGGCGTGCGTGCGTCCGGCGACGCTCTGACGCATACGCGCGTGAGGTCATGAGCGGCGTACAGTCAGCGTGCGTGGACACCAGGACAGGCTCTCTCTCTCTCTCTCCTTCTATCTGCGCATCGGACGACCGTTGCGCACCGGCGGTGCGCTACGAGGAATAACCATTAGATATTTGCACGATAGCCGGCCTCGCGTGCTCGAGAGGTATCTCAGCTCGTCCAGATCCTCGCTCTGGGATCGTCGCGGCGCCGTTTGCGCGTTCGGAGCACACAGGCGCGTCCGCGGGGGTGACTACGGGGGAGCCGCGCGGCGCGACGCCTGTGTGCATTGCACAGAGGACACCCCGTTGCCTCTCTGGGCTGATGCTGGCGACGCAGCGTCGAGTGGGGGTGCGTTCGCTCCCGCTTGTGTAACGCCGCTGTACGTACGGCGCGCGGTCCTGGTGAGTCGCGTCCTGCCTCGACCATTCCGTGGGCTTACGTCCGTGTCTCCGGGCTGATGGCGTCGAGCAGGACGGCGCGGGTTGCAGGCTTCTGCCTGAGGCTCTTCAGGGGCCGCAGCGGTTGCCTGTCAGCGCGAGAGTTGATGCAGCGCAGGAGGGGTAGCACGCTGTCCGCCGCTGGTCGAGGATCGCGTTGCGCGGCGATGGTGCCTGTTGCTGCTGCTGCTGCGACGATGAAGCTGTTGTTGTGGCAGGGCCCATGGACGGCGGCAATGGCGGCGGCGGTTGCGGGTGTATTTCCTGACGGGTTGCTGCTCGACGGACGGCCTGGGCCCGCGGGCCCGCTGCGAAGGCGCACGAGGCGCTGGACCGCGCTGGACCCACAAACCTTCTTACCGCACGTGCAGCCGTCGCGCGCCCCTCCTCGCCCGTCCTGCCATCGCCACAAGGGCCCTGCCAGCCAGCCCCCGCGCCACCGAGCATCCTGCCATCCCCGCCCTGGATGGCCCCTGCCCCATTCGGCCCTCCCCCTCCCCTCCCCTCCCCCCAGAGCGCGCGGCGCCCTTCCCTGCCCTTCCCGCCCTTCTCGGAGACTCGCTGCAATTTCGCTGATGGTGGCTTCCGCTGGAGACTGGCCTCGATCCGCCCGCTGCCCTCCCAGGATCCCCTTCCCCCGATTTCGCACCCCGACCCGTTACGTCCGTGCGCCAGAACCCGCACACCACCCATGCTGCCCCCCCCGTTTCTGGGGTAAGCACTGCAGCCTGCTCCCCGCCGAGGGCCTCCCTTTCCCCGCCGTGTCCGCGCTGTCTCACTAGCTCGTACCGCACCGGACCCGGATCATCATCCTCTCGCATGTCGGCCCTAGCCGCCCCTCCCCCCCGTACGATCGCACGGGACGGCGTGCCTTCATAATCCAAGGGACCACCGGCCTGCGCAATCTTGATTCCTGATGGGCCACGCCATGACGGCTGATCATGTCACTCTGGGGATCCTCCTGCTACTCTGGGTTAGCACTCACCTACTCAGCAGTTGACACTATATCACCCGGATCCAGTTTGTATCATCGTCTCGCTCGTCGCGCACACTAACGCACGTCCTAGAAGGTTGCCCGTGCTTGACGGGCGCAGCCTTAGCACTTCTTGTTCAATGGCCCGCCATCGACGTGGGGCCCTGAGCTTCGCACGTCTGTACGTCTGCACGGATGACAGGATCCCAGCGTCCGCGCAGTAACGCTCGCTGCTCTTACGGTCCACGGACGTAAGACGGAGGCAGCTGGCCGCCGCCACTCCGTCCCATGGCCAATTTCGCTCCATAGCATGATTGACAGGCAGACCTCCCAGCAGATATCCGATGCATCTCATCCCAGCCATCGCTCGCGCTGCTTACGGAGACTCGCCCGTTCGTGCATAGACGCCGCTGACAATGCAAGAGAAAGAAAGAAAGAGAGAGACGCGCGTGCGACCCAGCGCAGGGGCACATCGCGCACAGCAACCGGACTTTACCTCGAGCAGGCGTACAAGAGCCTCCACGCGGCCACCGCGAGGCTGGTTATCTTTGTCTCTCACACGTAGAGCATTCTCATGTTCAGAAGCGGCCGACCTTGGTTTGTGCGCGTGCAGCCAATCCGCAGCGCTGCCCCTCTAGACGCGTCTGACGAACGTCGTGGACACGCACGCACCTCTGCCTGTGCTGCCACTCGCGGGACCCGTCATGTTATCAGTACGTATCCCCAGGCTGCGAGGCACTCACCGCATCGACGACGGTTCCACGTCGAACCACTGCGCGAGGGGGGGACCCGGTGACGCTGATCACATGCGGCTCGGTGTGAAGTCGCGTCCCCATCCGGCGCTGACGACCTGCGAGCGCACCAGCGAATCACGCACGCAGAGGGATGCTGTGCGAGCGTACACAGCCGTAACGGGTAGCGAGACACCAACACTCGAGAGAGCTGCTGCACACGGGGACGCAAGCCCCGGCGCGCGCCCTGTCGTGCATAACGTACAAACGGCCGCAAGGGCCCCAGACTGCGCACTTCTTCCCCACCATCCCTCGATCACTCGCGCGTAACTCCGGGTGCGCGAGCCTAACCCCCCTCCCCTCACGACTTGGCCTTGCCCGCCCGCTTGGGGGCGTCCGCATACCATTCCGGGACCTCGTTCGCCTTCGGCACGGCGCGCCGCCGCATCTCCCTGACCTCCCTCTCCTCCTCGATCTCCCGCAGCCGCCGGCGCTCCTCCCGCTGCAGCTCGAGCTCGCGCTCGCGCGCGCGGCGCGCCTCCTCGAACCTCTCGCGCTCCCTCGCGCGCACGTCCGTCGTGAGCTGGACCTCCGCGGGCACGACGGGCACGATCTGCTCGCGCCGCGCCGCGAGCGCGGCCTCCTGCGCGGCGTGCATCGCCTTGAAGTCGGGGATCGCGAGCGGCGCATGTGACCGCGACCGGCTCGCACCCATGCTGCCGCCGCCCTTCTCGCCCTCGGCCTTTCGCGCTTCTATCCGCGCGTCGGAGTGGAAGTGGAACTCGATCGGCTTCGTCGGTCGCGCGGGCGCAAGCGCCGATGCCTAAATGCCAGGAAGAAGGGGGGGTAGGGGCGGGGGAGAGAGGTGTATGAGCATTCATTCGGACCTTGTCGTTCGCGCGGGAGACGCGGTCGCGGGAACGCCTCGCAGGCCTGCGGGCCTGGAGCGTGCGGCCCCTCCCCGAAGAGGGGCGTGCACGCTAGAGACTCGTAGGGATGCCAGGCGCAATGCGATGCGATGCGATGGATGGATGGACTCACCGATCGTTCCATGGCTGACTTGTGTCCGTGAGCGTGATCCCCCGCTGCTGACGCAGGCCGCCGTCCATTCGCACCGTCCGGCTGGTCCTCCCTGTGCGAGTCGCGCACGCCGGTCGAGTCCGTGTCCCCCGATCGACGGTTGCTCGCCGCGAGGGGTGCCCCCGCACCCAGCTGACGCGTGCCCGTCAGCTGCCCGCGCGCCGCACGCTTCCCGTCCCCCTCGGCGTTCGCTGACGATCGAGAAGTCGAAGGTCCGGGCGCGGGCCCCTCCCGTGCGCTGGTGCTCGCACTCGCGCTCGGCTTCGTCTTCGCAGCGTGATCTGCAGACGGGTGCCGCACGTGTGTGTGCGATGGCTTGGAAGCCAGACTTTGACTGGCACCCTGCGCGCCTGGCCCCGCGCGCCCGCCCTGCGAGGGCTGCGAAGTGGAGCTGGAGGCGCGAGGTTGGGTGTCCCCCGCATCGTGGTCGGGCTTGCTGCGCTTGAGCTTCTGAGATGACGCCGCCGTCCCCGGGGCAGCTGACGGCGGGCGCTTCGTCGCTGGACGGGCAGGCGACGGCGGGCGCACGGTGGCCCGGCTCCCAGAGGCCTGGCGTGGACGAGGCGCTGGAACGTCTGCTGGGTTGGGTTTGGCGGGGGAGAGCTGGGAGAGCGTGAGCGGCAGATCGGTGCGTCGATCAGTATCGCGATATGCCTCCGCCCCCGGTGATGCGGATCGGCGTCCTCTGGGACGCGCGAGCTCGATGGGTTCCTGTCCATCTGCTCCCGTCCCCGTGCTAGCCTCTGCTCCTGCGGCCGCGCCTGCCGGTCCAGGGATCGCAGGGTTTGATGTCGATGCGGTGACGACGGGGGCGGCCGTCAAATTCGTTGCCTTCACAGTAGCCTCAGAAGTGTGCTGAGAAGAGGAACTGGCTTTGGGTTAGACTCGCGCACTCCACAAGCAGCCTAGCACGCAACTCACCTCGCGAGACTATCAGTAATCCGGAGACCGTATGACATCAGCGTGCTGGCCAACCCCCCTACGGCGCCGCCATCATTGCTGGGCACAGTGCTACTTGTCTGGGCGTCGTTAGACTTAATGGAGCCTCCTGCTGTCTGCTGCTTGCCCCGCGCATTCGCAGTGTCTGCACGGGGCCGCACACGTGTGATCGCCGGTGCCTTCGTCGTCGTTGCTGATACAGTCTTCGCGCTGACAGAGCGTGACACGTTGGTTGTGGGCTTCGATACTTTTGCCTTCGCCTTCGTGATGCCACCATGCAACACAGTCTGTACGGAGATGCGCACAGGCATGAGAACATCTGTGGACAACTGAACAGTACGGGTACAATGCCTACCGGTTTCCGTCGTTTGAATCGGTCGCTCATCCGCCGAGTGCCTTGCTTGGCCGTAGGGCTGATTGAGTTTACGCTCTCGTCCAGTGAGCTGGAGGGCGCGTGCCCAGGATCTGCATGTGGTGCGGTATTCTGCTCCTTTAATTGTGGCTCCGCTGGTGTGGCCTCTGAACATACAGAGTTTGGCAGGAGCAGAGATGAGCTTCTCGCTTCTAGCGCGAAATAACCCCTGCACGCACCTCCAATGGCAACTGCGGTTACGCCCTGACCACCGTCCGTGCATTCGTCGATGTTCCCAGAGCGAATGGGAGGTTCGTCTGGAGCGGATTCTGGCGTGCGCCGAGGTTCCGAAGTTGAGGCGTGTTCGGATAAGGATTCATTGAACTGTGGACTGAGTTGGTTGAGCGTCAGTGGAGCCGGTTCTGCGGCACGCAGTTGATCGATATTGAGAGTCACGTCGGCGTAATCGGGTATGTTGAAGTTATTGTGTGTGTCCAAGAGGGAATCGGTGTCGTGCGCGGCGGTTGTCGGTATCTGGAAGGACAGATCTTGTCCCGAGGCGGTGGATATATCTTCGGATAAGGCTTCGGAGATGTTCTTTGCTACGATGGTTCGCAGAGGTGTCGCGATGGCCGGTGCGCGAGGCCGGAGGGAGGAGCGTGCGGGTGTCGGGCGCGTACGAGTCGATCGTGGTGTGAGGTCTTGGAGAGTCAGAGGAGCACAATTTCGTGGTTGTGTGCGTTTGGAGAGCATAGGAGTGGATAGCGTTTCATTGTCTAGAAAATCGATGCTGGTCTCGTCCATCAGCAAGTCGTTGGAGCCTCCAGAGGTTGAAGGGATCTGGAAAGAGGATTCAGAGAAGTCCTGGTCCAGGGAGGCATCCGAGATGTCGGGGAAGTGGCGCGTGCTAATTTCTGAGGCCATGTGAAGAAAAAACAATGTTGATAACACAGCGGAGAGCGTCAGTAGTCAACCTGCATGGCAGAGGCTCAGACCGTCGCAGTGGCTGCTCGAACCGTGAGAACGCGACGCGTCGCTGTCCACGTGACCGAGCCTCCCAGCCCGCCACAGACGCGCCTCCGCCACGACGCGGCCATCGCTCTCTTCCCGCAACCACCATCTGCTTTCCTCCTGCTGTCCAGCGCTTCACTAGGTATTCACTTTTTACTTGTTTGTATTGTCACGACCGTGACAATTGATGAAGATCCCTCTGCTTACAAGCGTGCAGTGCCTCAGGTTTGGGCCGCACTGCCAGTTAGGGCTCGCCGGCAACTGCAGCGTCCGGCGAGATCAGAGTATGAGAATGCCAAGCAGTATAATAGATCTACCCCGCACTACGGCTTTATGCGCGCCCCGCATGCTGCCCTAAACATCTATTCACTTTGATGTTTCCAGCGCTCTCGATCGTTGGCAGCTACCTGCCAGTCTGTATACAGTATTGAGGTACGTGCCAGGTACCAAGTGATCGGAAAATGACAGCATGTTTACTGCTGCAGACATACAGATTGAATGTCAGGTACCTCGAAGGTTCTTGATGAAAGGCCAACAAGAGACTTGTCAGTGATGCGGCAGGCCGTGACAGGATCCTCCTATCTGCAATCCCGACTCACTAGCAGCGGTCTTAGATCGTAACCCGGCGCACGATGCGCTTCATCTCCACCTGGACGGTCGAATAGCGCTGACTGCTCTGGTCAGGAGGGTGTTTTCCCTCAGCATCATCCGCCGTTCGTCTTTGATGTGGGTGGAACTGCGTATATTCCGACATGCCCACATCGTTATGTCCTCGGAGGTACGCAGTCTGCCCGCGCGTCCCCCCTCTGTTATGCTCATATGGCTTAGCTCGGCGCCACCAAACGAGTCCAGATGTACCACTTTTCTCAGCCGCAAGAATCCGTACACTCCGGGTATAGTGGTCGCAGCATGTCTCGCCGTGTCGGCCAACCTCGTCAGCGTCACGCACATGTTCTAGTCAACGACGAGTACGAATACCATTGGACGGCCCAAGGCCAGCTCGGCGAGCTCCCGACATGATCGGTGTAGCGACGCTGCTTCTTGTACGTACGCTTACCGCACGATCGCTCCCCTGGTTCTGGGGATCTGACTCGCCCATGGCACGGCCCACTGCGCTGGGTCCCCTGCAACGGCCCGCGGCATTTCGCAATCGAGCGGCTCAGGATGCGGCCCACCGATCTGGAGCATAGGGATCACGATGCAGCTTCTAGCCTAATATCAAAATCCTCCCACAACATGTCCGACTCCCGTCACCGACGCAGGGATCGGGCACTGTCTGTGTCCTTGCACCATTTGTCATGTCGCCACACGTCCGACGACGGGCCACTGAATGTGC
Organism: Fomitopsis palustris; assembly: GCA_029783445.1. Classification (NCBI taxonomy): domain Eukaryota; kingdom Fungi; phylum Basidiomycota; class Agaricomycetes; order Polyporales; family Fomitopsidaceae; genus Fomitopsis; species Fomitopsis palustris. The sequence continues at coordinate 471,379 of JARAOQ010000022.1, read as the reverse complement.
GGGAGAGGCGTTCCTACACGTCCCCCGGCCATTTCGTTGTTCCCCCCGCCTGTCTGGGTCGGGCATGACCAAGCATAAGCGTTGTGGGGCGCAGGGCTTGTACGTGCGAGCGGACATACGTACGCGAACATGACACAAGATCTCACGATACGCCGACCGATGCCTCGCACCCCTCGCGTGGCATACAGTTTAGTGCAGTGTGGAGAGAAATTTCCTCGTTGTGTCAGGAAAGACACAACTTAATCCATTTTGTACTAGCACGGACCAGCCCAGCTGCGGGACCCTACCGTACGACAACGGCACCGCCTCCTTCCGCGGGGCCGCGATTGGAGAGCGCGATTGTCAGAGCACGCCTCTACACACCCAAGCCCCTGCGGTACTCGATGAATGCGACGAGATTGTCCCGGACCTCTTCCCCCCGCAGCCTGAGCTCCCGCTCCCGCTTCCTATCGACGCCGCGCACCGCCTTACGCACGCCCTCCACGCTAGCGACGAGCGCGTCCAGGAACCGCCCCTGCCTGAAGTTCGTATCGTACGGCAGTGTCTCGTCCGAGTAGATGTCCACCAGCGCGGAGACGGCCTGCAGCAGCGGCTCGCGCGGCGTCGGCGTCGCGGGCGTGGGTGGGAGCAGCGACAGCAAGTACGTCGCGATGACCTGGCAGGCGCGCGGGGTGTGTTTTAGCTACAGACTAATACGCGTGCGTTGTCGGACTCATTCGCTCACCCGGTTCGCGTCTACAGACTCGGGGTGTTGAGCCAGACACTCTAGCGTGCCGATGCACTTCACCTTGACGCCCTCATCCGTCGTCGCGTTGCATAGCTCCATGAGGACCTTGACGTGCGCCTCGTCCGGCACGAGAAGGCCCTTCCACGCCTCCGCGACGCCCCACAGCACGCCTACGCCGATCTCCCACATCGCACGGCGCCGCTCCTGGCCGGGCTTGTCGACGTCCGTCCCCACCGCACCGAGAGCCTTCCACACCGCGGCCCAGACCCGCTGGCCGCCGGCCGCATCGGCGCGGAGCGCGTCGAGCTTCGCCCCGCGGAGGGAGAGGAAGATGTTGTTCAGGCACTCGAGCGCGCTCACGTGGATCGCGCTGAGCGCTGAGGTCGTCGGCGGGTGCGGCGACGGGCGGTCGAGAGGGGGGAACGAGAGCGGCGTAGGCTGGACGAGCGCGAGCAGGGGGGTGACGAGCGTTTGGACGAGGCTCGCGTTGGCCTCGGGCCGCGTCCGTGGCCCCCCTGATTCGCCGTCGAGCGCCATGTCGACGTCTGGCTCGTCCATTTCTTCGTCTGCGCGGACGCAATAGGTCAGCGGGGCTCGACGAGCGGCGGGACGCCGGGGGATCGATGCGGGGATCGATAGACGACTGACCTTCGAGTTCGTCGCCCTCCTCGTCGGCGGCTGCGCCGTCTGCATCTTGTACGTCAAGACCATCGGGCTCTGGGAGCGTCGCGCACACCCCGGTGAGGATCTCGAGCGCCAGCTGCACGGTGCGTAGCTTGTGCTCCAAACGCTCTAGCTCGAGCTCCGAGGGCGTCTTGTGGTCGCTCTTTGGCGTGTGCTTCAGCGAGAGCTTCTCCAATGCTGGTATAGAGTCCTGGACGTAATGCGCACGTCAGTGAAGACGTAGCTAGCTTATGAAGCTGGTAGCACAAACTTACCTCCTTGGCTATTTGTTCCTGGGCTAGCTGCGCTGCCTCGGGCAGAGAGACCAGAGAGAGAACGGGTGATAGCGTGGGCAGGACGATGTCACGGTCCACATCAACTGTCGCTGCCACCGATGGGGGCGGAATCGGAGATATGTTTCTCAAAATACCTATCCACTGTTTTAGTTCATGCTACAACCGATTGAGCAGTACCTAACTCACCGCAACATAGTACCTGCAATGCAAGACTACGGTCATCTGCGACCTCCTTGTTCTTCCCGTTAGCTTGGGGGAGTCCCTCCCGCGATTGGACTATCGAAAGTATGCAAGCAGAGTAAGGGATATTTGTACGGACTTCCTCGATCGCCGGTGGGTTCTCGTCAGTGAGCACATACAGGCATTGTGCTTCGTGACGGAAGTGAGCATCGCTATGGCCATGCATGAGTGGAGAGATGCTGACCTGCGGAAGTCACAGTGGACAAGGGTAGCTTGTCCCTTGAGGCGAGGAATGACATCAGGAAGGGAACCAAAGAGATCTGGTTAATCGCATTCATGGCTTTGTTCGACGTCTCTCTAATGAATCTTGAGTGATCGAACGGGTGGGTAGTATGTGCGGGACTCACGATAGGCACCATAGGATGGTTATCACGTTGTCTGCAAACTCGTAGACAAGCGTCTGCGCGTTTTCGGGCGCAAGTTTTGGGTTCTCTAGGTATTGGGCAAGTGTTGTGGAGATCTGGCACAGCTGTGAGATAAACGAATGGAAGCGAATCTCTCTCGGAGGGAACCTTGGGAATGAAGGTCTTGAGTGGTGTCAGAATGTTTTTGTTGTACATCTCGGCACAAATGTCGAATCCGCCATCGATGCAAAGGTTCCTGCGGAACAGCGACAGTTGCTCGATAGCAATTCAATGAAGCCGAACAACTGAACGCACCGCAACGAACCAGCCGCCTCTACTACGACTTCCTCCTCGCTGTCGGACAGTCGTGTGATGAGCGAGCCTACAACGTTCTTGCCCTGTAGCAGTCGTCGAGTAGACGGGTCGTTTTGTATGAGGTTCGACACCGCGACACATGCCCATTTGCGTTCTGCGGGATCTATGCTTTCCATCTGACACTCGTCGAGCTCAATCCGGGTTGAAGGGCAAGCAGGTGCTCACCTTCTGGAGGATGGGAAGGATAGCCTCCTTCCGGGATGACGAGGAAGACGCTGCCTCCAGTCCCTTGGGTAAATGGGAGTCGGGGACGCGCATAGGGTTATGCCGCCTCATCTGGCGTTTCTTCTGAGACTTCCCCATGTTGTGAGCTACGGTGAGCGGGAGTAGAGCGAATGCTGATTTTCCGCAGTTGTAGGCAAGCAAGACTTTCTAGGTGATTTCCAGTGTGTAGAACAAGTGTCCCTTGCGACCGCAAACAAGTCAGGAGCAAGCTGTGAGCCTCACTCGGGCCGCGAGGACTCTCGACGATCGACATTCGCGATCGGGGAAATTTAAGCAGGTATGCGCACGTGACCGCACCCGTGCCGTGCCACCTGGGGGCAGCCAGCGCTTGTCGACCGTCGACGCCTGCAGTCGCAACAGCCTCGGAGCCAGACTCAAGTCGACTAGGAGAGCGGCTGCGAGGCTCGAAGAGAACAGCGAAAGCGCGTTTAGGGACATTGAAACCAAGACACCAAGTGCTCACGCCCTCTCGCCATGGATGATGACGACGCGTTCCTTTATGGCGACTCCAAGGAGGTCGCAGAACCGGTGCAGGTGCCTGTACAAACGTCTGGTAAGGATCATGGCTTAAGAGGGAGGGCAGTCCAGTAACGCACTTGTGTATTATCTGTCGCAATATGAATGTCATCCACGACCGCATGACGCGCAGTGCCACAGCCGTGAGTCTACGTCTGTCTGGGAGAGAGCCGTCTTGACAGCGCATATACATCAGAATATCCGTCGAACAGACGAAATCCGCCTCGCAAGGCCTAGTCGCTACTCTCGAGGCAGAGGCTGCAGGCACGGACACTGCGAATGCTACTCCCGAGCCTTTGCAAACGAAGGAGAGCGGGGAGGAAGGTGCAGGGGATGAAGAACAAGAGGGAGAAGAGGACGAGGATGAGGACAGCGACGATGTGCGTATACACCCCCTGCCCCATTGGAAGGGGCTTACACCATTGTGCAGGACATCGAGATTATCATGGAACAACCCTCGCGCTCCTTAGACCTCCGGTGCGGGCTCTGTCCTCAGGCATCACCCTTTGTTGACGTTTCCGAGATCATTGTAGGCAGCAGAACGGCCGACCATCTCAGCCTAGGACGGGAAGCACGAGCACTCCCGCGCGACGTGCGTGCTAGACCCATGTCGAATCGTGCGATTGCTCATTGAGACCTTCAGCGACGCCTGCACCATCTCTCACTACTGAGTACACCCCTCGCGAACGTGGTTCGCTGACAAAACTCGCCACCCCTCAGCCTTCGTCACAAGGCCAGACCGGGGCAGGTTCGACCTCTACGGAGGGACACCAAGGCGATGCATCTGGCCCCGACCCGTCAACTTTGCCACCTGTAACCGCACCCCCTTCACATCCGTCCATAAACCCTGCTATTCCCGGGACACTCGACGGCAGATCTATTTTGGAAGTCGACCTCGCCGCACTCGCGGAGAAGCCGTGGAGACGACCTGGTTCCGATTTGAGCGACTGGTTCAACTACGGCTTTGACGAAATCTCATGGGAGGCATATTGCTACCGGAGAAGAGAACTGGGCGAGGTTGCGAGTGTGCTCAAGAACAATGTATTGGTACGTCATTCACGCTACTACTCTAGTTATTCTGCCGGATGCAAACGACATATGCATGCAGAATTTCTCTGGCATGACCGAAGACCAGCTCACCGCGCTCCCGCCCGAGATTCGCACCATGGCGATTGCGGGGTCGGCCGCGATGATGAACGGCGGCGGGGGTGGCGCGCACGGGGGGATGATGCCCGCGGGTGGGATGAACATGAACGGGAACCCGATGATGGGCCAGATGATGAATATGCCCATGATGAACCCCGCTATGATGCAGGAGATGGGCATGGGCATGGGCGAGATGGGTATGGGTATGGGGGGCGGGCCTGGTATGCAGATGGGCGGTGGACCGGGCATGCAGATGGGCATGATGCAGGGCGAGGGCGGTGCGGGTGGGGGACCGGGCGCGCAGGGCGGCGGTCCTGGGCAGTCGGCGCAGGAAGGTGGCATGGGCATGGGCGAGGGCTTTGTGCCCGGTGCTGGTGGTGCCGGTCAGGGTCAAGGCCAGGGTATGATGGGCATGGGCGGCGACTTCAACATGCAGGTGCGTCCATTTGCCCAATGACCGAAGGAGGTCTCGAGTGCCCGGTTCTCACCTCTGTGATAGGACCAGAACATGGCGCAGCAGCCTAGTCAGCAGATGTTCGGCGGAGTGGAGGGCGGGCATACCAACCACACCCCAGCTCCCACTAACACTCCGACCCCCACACGAGGCGGAGCTCCTATGCCAGGTCCATTCCGCGGCCGCGGCATGCCGCCCCAGATGCCTGCGCGCGGGCGCACGCCCTACGCGCCTCGCAGTCGTGGTATGTCCTGTACCAAAACACCTCATCGCGCCACAGTTCTAACCTTCCGACCACTAGTTCCCGCTAGGCCAGCCTCTCCACTGCCCCCGAACGTGCCGACCGGACCCCGTAACAAGACGAAGTACCGCGACATCGACGGAAGCGCTCCTGCCGTGGACGGCTTGGACTACGGTGGCGGCGGGGGCGGCAGCAGTAGAGATGATCGAGGGGAGAGGAGTCGCGGAACCCCGGATGATGAGAGAAGTAGCAGCAGGTGCGTGCAGATTGGTCTTGCACTCGACTTCCCTTCGGTGCTTATGATGTTTTGTGCAGGAAGCGGAGAAGCTCTCCTGGGCTGGACGATCGCAGAGAATCGAAACGGCGATAGCGTCTTTACCTCTTGTTCTCTCCATGTGGTGTACTATTGTATCTCACCCCACTCGTCACCAAGCTTTGCAGCGCTCTCCTAGGATGCACACCGTCATTTGCTCGGTACGGTTTCCGAGATGAAAGCATACAGTTCAGGCTAAGAGCTCTACTACGAGTACAGGCGCACTGATCATACAATGCGACATGAATAGATTCATCTCCGTCGTCCATTGCAAATAATAGCAAATAAGCTATGGTTCAAGCATATGCCAGGGCCGGACGCTGGACGCTGGACCATACCTGCGTGTCCGTGAAAGGGAAGTTCAGCGCCGCATTCCTACGGGCGGCACTGGAGAAGCAGGTATGGGCGGCAGCGGCGACATAGCGACCGGACGTTTCCATATGACCACAGGTGGTTTCGAGGGAGGCATGGGTACAGAGAGGTTCTGGTTCCCAGCACCGCTGCCTCCGTCGAGAGCAGGGGCGTCCCTGCTGTGCACGAGTATCCCCTGCCGCGGCGGCGATCTGTAGCTGGACGGCGGAGCTTTGGGGGCTTCGCCACGGGGCGTCAATGGCTGTGTCTGTGGACTATGTGATGGACGATGCTACATACAGGACGCAGGGCCATCCGGATCCCGCACTCCAATCAGCCGCAGCGGTACTGTGCCTCCTGTCACGAATTTGAACAGCCTAATGAGAGAGGTGATGAATTTTGTCTGGTCTCGAGCGTTATCCGCTTGCCAGCGGTACGTCGTAGCGCTCGGTGTTATCTCGAATACCAGGGACTATGTGGATGGCTTGATGAGGCCCTTGCAGGTGAGGTTCCAAGTGGACTTACGTTGACGACCTCTATCTCGCGCAGCTCCTCCATTCGCCAGGTCTTTCCGACGGAGAAAGCGCCATTGCAGTTGAATTTCGCCTTGTGGATGTAGCCCGAGCCATCGCTCGCTTCTGCGGGAAGATCACTCAGTCAAGGTACACACGCATCATGATGACCAACAGGACGTACGAGACAGGACGATGTATCGTGATTTCTTGCCTTTACTGTCCTGGGCTGCCTCCCAAACTTTGATATGGGCGACGTAATGCTCCTCATATGGATGGCCAGAAGAGTTCAGTTTGACGAACATCGTCGACTCAAGCTTTTGTCGCACACTATCGTGGTTGATGCCCATGGTGGTCAGACTCAGAGGGTGGTCGCGCGGTGCGCACCGTCCACCGTTGTAACCATATAGCGAAATGGTGGATGGAAGAAAGAGAAAGCAGCTTCTGACTAGAGATTCACCAGGCGGATATGAAGGGGCAGCGGAAGGCCTCCCACGAGGCCTACGTGGAACAAGGTTCGCACCACGAATTTGACAAGTGGCCCGAGGCGCCTCGCAATACTGACAGGCAGGCTTGGCCAGCCCCGAGTAAGCTCAGGGGAGCCGCGTGCGGCCGCCGAACGTCAAACCTACCCAGGGCGGTGAAGATGTCGATGAATGCATGGTGCGTGAAATTGATGTGTCGGAGGTCGTAGTTTATTGAACGTATCCGCCGCCGTGGGATGCAAAGGGAACTGGGTCTGATCGCAAGATTGCAACGGAGTTTGTGGGCACTCATTGTACATCCCAAGAGAGTAGCGAGCCACAGCGACGGGATTCAGGAGGCAATCATCCTGATCCTCGGTGAGTTCGGGTTACACTCACGTCCCAATATGGAAAGGGTAGATGTATAGCACGCGACGGTGTTGCCTATTGTTCAGATCATGTTGAGGAAACAGTGCTTCGTCACACCATGGAAGGTGGGGCCAGACCATCGAGAAGTGATCTACTCACAATATCCGTCTCTCAGCATGGTTACGAGGCACGGTATACTCGTACCCAGGCCACTGCAGTATTTTGGAGGCTATCTCACATGGTCTGATCACCCAGGGAATCACACAGAAGGTGGTGGCCCCAGTCGCGATAATAGGTACGGCAACTGTGTAGAAGGATCATCAGTCACAGATGCTGGCCGGCCATCTCGATGGTCAGCTGTGTCTCGAAGTGGCCAATTGCTTGCCATCTTGCACGGTCACAGGAGTAATCCCAATCAATAGATGTCGCTGGTACCTGCGCCATCTATGACACGCGTTGCAATCTATTTCCACAACTTCTTCCGCCGAGTTCCATCAATCAGCACATTCTGAGTGAAGCCGCAAGAGCACAGTATTCATCTGACGGTCAGTTAAGTGACATGACTGTAGCGATTGCCCTTGTGAATGCCCCACTGCTCGATGACCTTCTACTTCCATGAAAACACCTGCTCGTCAAGAAGGTATGATCGCATGTTCCACTTCTCACTGGCGATATGCTATGCTGTCACCCAGATCGGTTCACGATCTTGGAGTAAGCTTCTCTTGCTGCAACTTCTTTCGCCTGTCCCTGTGTCTGGCCCATCCCTCTGCCGTATTCCGTATTGTTGACTTGTGCGACCCCATCAACGCACTTTCCATAACACATGCATATAAAAACTCACTGAATGCCACAGCTTGCCACACAGGCTGGTGTGCTGGTCCAGTTTGAGTGGTTTGCCACGTCAATTGAAGAGTCTTCCGACTCTGCAGAAGGTTATTAAGCCGCATGCGGTTACCGTCTGAGGAAGTGAGCTTCAGAGGTAATCTCCCGGACACTTGCAGGCAAGTTGCTACGCACCAGTTTCCATGGCTGCCTCTGTGGGTGCGGGGCGAGTGGTGGAAAGTATACAACCCGAGGGGCTTTAACCACACCACGATAATCTGTTGCAGGAGCGTCAGTTCGATTCCACGAGAACCTTATGATAACATCAGAGCACGGGGGGTGTCAGTAGTACACGGTGACCGCTCATGCGGATTGGTGCAACCACTTGCAGATAGTTGCAAACAGTATTGGATGAACGACGTGGCGTGCAGTTCGACACGCCGCCAGAGCCCATACCTCCACTCACGTATTATGGAGAGGTAATCGCGCTTGTCACGTCGCACATTAGCAAACTTTGGTAGGGGATGAGTTGCCTTACCGTGGAACCCAGATATCCTGGAAGCGTCGTGCTGAGCGGTTTTAGGAGCCCAAAGCCTCATGCCCATCTCTTCTAGAACAACTTGGGCGTATTTAAATCAGTCACTCGTCCGAGTTGCGATGTCATCGATGTTCCGAATTGCTTTCGGTATGTCGACTCGACACCGACGGGAATGAGTCTTAGTCGGAGTTGAACGTATTGCCTCATTAACAAGCCTGTACAGTTGAATCGGCTTGGCTGGGAATGCCATGCATGCGATATGCGATGTCAGCAAAAGGCGGTGTTAATTCACAAGGCTGGGCGCTGCGGTAAGCTTCAAACTCCGAGGGGGCTGTTGTCTACCGGCGAATTCGAACATAAGCGTAGTTGGTTGTAGGCGTTCGTCAGAGACGGTGTGAACAGATTGACGGGGGTGTACTCACCGCTCAACTGCGATGGATCGCAGGGGACACCATCGGATGTTTGCACCGCTGTGCGTGCGTGTACGAGTCGCTCAGATGCTAACCGATAATCTGGCGGTGACTCGGTGAGCGGTTCCGGACCAAGGTCGGGCCCAAACATGTGAGCGCATGAGCGCAGTCCAGTTGGGCAGCCTGCAGTTGACATTATTAGTACCTCCACGCAGCCACAGATGCCGTACCAGTAAACACCGACTTCGTCGGAGCCATTACGCAACGCAGGTAATGAATGTGCAGCCAGCCACAGAGCTATTAGCATTGCGCGATAGGCAGATGTGCAGCTGGCAACAACACACAGACTATGATGATGAGGACCCTGCAGAAGCCTCTCCCTCTTTCGTCCCCGTCTCGCCCTCCTCCAGCCCCCGCCTCAGCCCCTCCAGCGTCCGATGCAGCTTTGCGCCGCTCGCCTCGTTCAGGACCATCGACAGCTGCATCGCCGGAGCGCTCAGCATTCCCACCAGCTGCGCGCGCAGCGTCTCCAACGTCGGCAGCTCTGCCACCTTCCGCACGCCGGGCGCCTGGAACAGCTGGCCCTCGATGAGCGCGCCCACCAGCTTCAACTGCGGGACGGGCTCTGGCTTTACGCGTTTCGGTCTACGCCCAGGCACGAACGCAGCCTCTGCCTGCTTGCGCTCCTGCTCGAGCTCAGCCTCTGTCTTCTTCGGGGCAACTGGTACTGTCTTTTCGAGCATCTTCAGGATAGCGTTCATCTGGGGCGGGTTGAGGTCCGGGAAGATGAGCGCAGCGAGACCGCCCTCTATTTGTGTCGCAACGTCAACAAACGTCTCGCGGTCGATGGGTGCGTGGTCACGGAGTACGACTCCAAATATGGACGACCGCATGACGGAGAAGGTGGGCGGTCCTGAAACGGGAGATGGACCCGCGAGTGATGGTGTGCTGGCATGACGCGCCGTCGTCTTCTCGAGGTCAAGTCGTAGCTGGAGTAGCCGTGGAACGGTGAACCCCGAATGCAGGAAGAGGAGGACTGGCTTTTGTGTGCTCTGCTCGACCAGGCGGGTGTACCTGTTGAAGAGGTGGGTTTTGCGCGCGCCGTACGTGCGGGGCCCAGTTCGTTGGGGGTACTCTCGTGAGGGCTCTAGGTTCACGACATATGTGCGCACATTTCGGAGAGCTGGTGGAGGGCAGAGGGGGCGCAGAGCACGAGAGAGCATTTGGTCGACGTCGGCGACGAGTCCAAGTCCGCTTTCCAGAGCCCAATCCAAGCCTGCGGCGTGGCGGAGCGCTCGTCGCGACACCTACTTCCATACAAGGCAAGTGTAGTGTTTGCGCCCTGAACCGCCTCCAGAGCCGAATCTCCCCCAAATCTCTATCTGTCCTTCCAGAGGGTCGCTCCACAGATCACGATCAATTTCAGATACAAACTTCATATGTATTCCATCTGATTCAATCACATACAACCAGTACTGAGCGGGAGCAGAAATACATCTTCCTCCAGAATACAGAGCGCGCGATACGGTACCAGCCAACAGTAACAGTACAACAACGTCAGAACGTTGACATCTTCTATTGATCCTTGACAACCTTCGCAGGCTGTATGTGGAACGGCCTGAGATTGATTTTCTCTGCCTTCCGGAGAAAGCACACGTACCTGAGCGCTGCTGCTAAAGGCATCGAGCCCGGCGGCCACACGAGTGCCTGCGACTAATCCACTCCAGTCGAGGACATCGTATGCCTGCTCCCCGCGCTTGCTCTGCTCTTGGTGGATGGCGCGGGCCGTAAGGAGATGACCGTGGGCGACGTCCTGTAAGTGGGTGTACATGTGAGACAGTGGCGCCCTGCTAGTCTAAGATCCGACTTACGACAGCGGGCATGGGCGAGTTGTATTCCGTCACGAGCCTGCGTACGTGATTTGCGTCCTTCAGGCCTCCGTCGATCGCAAAGCCCTTCGACCCGTCGAAAGCGTCCGTCACCATCTTGTTCCCGTAATTGACGAAGCTACGGCAAGAGTCAGTAATTCCTCACGATACCTGTACAGAAGGGGCGCACGGCGGAGCGGGGAAAAGGTCTTTGACCAGCTCGTACGTTGTCGCGGAGCCGATGCCCGTCTTCTCCGAGAGCGTGAACGCTTCTGCGAGGATCTCGAGGGAGCCAAGAATCATAGAATTTCCGATCAGCTTGAAGATCGGAGCTGAAAGCACGATAGGGTTCAGCGCGGAGATTTAGAGAGGCCCAGAAGGTCAAGAGTTACCTTTCTCGATGTTGCCGCCCAAGTCCATGGCCTTCTTGCCTACACCGGGGACCAGAATATGCGCAACCTCTTTCTTTGCTCGGTACTCGCCGGCAAGGATAACAACGAGCGTTCCGGCATCTGCGGCCGCCGGGGGTCCAAATACAGGACCGGTGACTAGATGGGTGTGCGGGATTCCGCTCAGCAAAGTATCAAGTTCTCCTACACAGCCATGAGCAATATGGTTCAAACATTACTTGGAAGATGTATGAACCAGCCAGAGATGGGTAGATTGTGCTCATCTCGACGATAATCTTGTTCTTCGTGGGCGGTTTAGCCTATTCATTTACTTCAGCGACCCAGATTTACGGAGTAAGTGGAACACGAGAAGGAAGATCTGTCACAGACGTGAAAGACAGAACATGTCATAGAAACAAGCGCATAATGTATGAATATGCGCCATGCGAACGTCAGCGCAAGATGCCAAGATGCGGGAGGTTCAGCGTATGGCTGTTTTGGACTTGCCACAGGGAGGTTGCACCCACCTTGAGCGCCGCAGCGAACTGCTCGTACACACTCTTGACGACAGCATCACTCGCAAGACTAGTGAAGACAATGTCACACTCTTGTACGAGTTGCTCAGGCGACTGCGCGATCTGGATCTTGTCCGCGCCGAGTTCTTTCTGCAGCTGCTCGCACTTGCCCACCGATCGGTTGTACACCATCAGTGGGCTCGGCGCGGGCTGTGACGAGCGTGTCTTCGCAAGGTTGCGCGCCATGAAGTAGCCCATGGCCCCCAGTCCGTAGAACCCAAGGTGATGTGCAACATGTCCTGGAGTCGCTGGACGAGAGAACGGCACTGCGCCGTATACGGAGGCTTGCAGATGAGCCATGGTGAGAGTAAGAGGGCGGTAGTAGTAGTAGGCTGGAGACGATTCGCGCCCTATATATATGGCGAGAAAGCGACCGAGGGCGGTGAGGAGGAGAGCAGTCGCAGGCGGAGAGCCGGCTGCCACCGTCTCCCCCACGATCGCTCGATTACGGGGAAATACCGTCATAGTCACGGGGCCGTTCAACCTCTGTTACCAAATCGGGATTTCTACCCAAAGCCTCCTTCCGACCACCGAAGCTTTGGTTGAGGTCATTTTGAACGATGGAATAACTTGTGCAATGCTTTGTGCTCTGCATGAGAAAAAATACCGGTCTCCTTCTTGGCCTAAGGTCTCGCAGTACGTCTATGGTTACGTAATCCATGCACGCTCAAAGGGAGCGCTCGCGAGGAAGCCGTTGCCTTCCTAATCAGGTAGCCAGCCAACTGGCAACACGACGACCTTGAGCACTTGCGGCTGCACAGCGCATTCACCCAGCATCCTCTCCTATATTTGCCATGGCTGCCATGGCGCAGGCCTACCCTCAGGCCTACATGCAGCCTAACAAAGGCACCCTTGTCCCAGGCCAGACTATCGCAGTGAACAAGTATACCGTCCAGGTCGAGCGCTACCTCAGCCAAGGTGCGTATTGGCGGTGTCGACGAGCGCGGCCTGGATGACCATGCAACGCAGGCGGCTTCGCGCACGTTTACCTTGTAAGAACTGCGACACCGGTTCTGAATACGACACACCATGTATTGAAGCGAATTGCGGTCCCGAACGAGGGCATGCTCACAGAGGTCAGGAAGGAGGTGGACATCATGGTACGTGCTTACACCGTTGGTTTCCTTACTCCCAAACATAGTCGGTGCAATTGTATCGTTCTATGTGGCTATAACCCGTGCTTGGGCTCTGCTTGGACGCTATCCATATGCGTCTTACCATCTGTGTTTCATAGAACGACCTCCAGACTTAGTCCATCACCACAACTATAACCGGGGACGCGTTCGTAGCTGACAACTTTGTATACCTTCACAGAGGATCCTCAAGGGACATCCTAACATCGTTTGTCTGATTGATGCCGCATGGCATCGACTTCCGAACGGAACCTATGAAGTGTTCATCCTCATGGAGTACTGCGCCGGAGGAGGGATCATCGACATGATGAACCGGCGACTACGGGAACGACTCACAGAGCCTGAGATCCTGACCATCTTCTGCGACGTGTGCGAAGGCCTTGCAGCAATGCACGCGCTCAAACCGCCCCTACTTCATCGTGATCTCAAGGTGGAGAACATCCTCCAGGCATCTGACACGCTCTACAAGCTATGTGACTTTGGCAGCGCGACGACGGTACAGAAAGTGCCGTCAAACGTGCAAGAGATCCGCATGCTTGAGGCCGACCTGAACCGGCACACGACACTGCAGTACCGTGCCCCCGAGATGGTCGACGTATACCTCCGTCGCCCCATCGACGAGAAGAGTGACGTATGGGCACTTGGCGTCCTCCTATACAAGCTTTGCTACTATACCACACCCTTTGAGGAACACGGTCCGCTGGCCATTCTCAACGTGCAGTACAAGATCCCACCATATCCCGTCTACTCACAACAAATGAATGCGTTGATTGGTATGTCTCACTTTCTCCGAGATATGGATATGCTGATAGATACCGACCTCGCAGCATCGATGCTGCGTGAACACGGTACACAGCGGCCTACTGTCTTTGAGCTGCTTGAACACGTACATCGATTACGCGGAACAAAGTCGCGCTTTACATACAACATCCCCCCTAAGGCGCCGCCCTTGTCTCCTACCCGTGCTTCTGCCATACCTCTCCAGACGCTCTCGCCGAACGTCGTCTCTTCACCATCAGTCAACTCCCTCGATGATCTCGTGTCTCTCAAGTCTGAGCAGTCGGTGTCCACATCTCCATCAAAGAACGCTGGGATCGAGGCACGCGACAGAGTGTTGGAGGCGATCGCTCCTATGCGGCGAGGGCGCCCTCCGGTAGCGACCACGCAGCCTGGCAGTCCAAAGAAACAGAGTGCCTTCGAGATGGACATGAAGTTTGGTGTGGATGATAACCACGTCTGGAGAGGGGTCAAGGGCCACAAGTCTGGCCTTGCAGCAGTGCATGCTCCTTCAAATTATGCTCAGAAGGACGCCATGGATGCGTGGGCCCGAAAGCCCACACATGAGCCGCCGAAGGATGCGCGCGCATCGTTTGAGAAGGGATTCGGAGACGACTTCAGTGCGGGCTTCAGCAAGACGTTCGGCGACTCTTTCCAGCCGGCGCGATCTCCTCTCCCGTCGCCAAAACCTCCGCAGCCAACACCCTCACCACGGCCACCAGCTATATCCACCGCTCTTAATCGCAATACATCTGTGCGCAAGCCGAAAGACGCCTTTGACGGACTGGGCTTCGCAGCGCAACCCCCACCCCAAACCCTTGGTGAGGCGCGGAAGAGCCGAACCGGCCTCGCGAGCATGCACATGGCCCAAAGCAACGCTCCCGGCGCAGCAATAGCGTCGTACCTCAGCACGCCGGGCTCCCAGATGTCAGGCTTCGGGGCAAGCAACACGTCGTTCCGTCCACCGAGCTCTCACGCACCAATGCCCTCGCCGTCGCCGCGTCCAGTGCCACAGCCTCCTACGACACCGTCCGTCCCCTCGTGGCGCTCGAGTCCGTCCAAGGGGGAGGCTCTCACAGCAGAAGAGCGCTTCCCGTCATTGGAAGAGCTCGACCGCGAGTTCGCGTCTCCTTCGCCCGGTACTGCCGCGGAGAGGTTCGCGATGGCACATGCGTCTGCGCAGCCACCATCAACAGAGAGGCACGCTGCTGCGTCGCGACCGCCGTCTCGCGGGGGATACACTGCCAACTTGCGTTCCACAGTCGGGGATGCGGCAACCGGCGCAGGCATGTCGGCGCCCAACGGGGCCGTGCCCACGGGCGGGAGGAGAAACATGTACGAGGGACTCGGTGTGCGCTCGCAGAACGTCACGGGCACTGCAATGCGGGACTCGCGCTTTGGTATTGCACGGGCACCGTCGGTCTCTCTGCGCCCGCCTCAGGTATCCACGGAACCGTCCAGGAGTCGGGAGCGGGAGCGCCCACGCTCGCCGCAGAAGCAGCGCGGCGAAGACGAGGAGAAGCCTCAGGATGTGACCGCCGTCCTCCGGAGTAGACCTTCCGCAGCGAGGCGGCGGCGGACTAAGACGCCCTCGCGTAACAACTCAACACAGGATACGCTCATCTCGCCCGTCCAGGACACCGCACCCTCTCTGCCACCGCGCCCGCTACCCTCGCCGCGCCCACAGGCGGAGCCGCGGGACTGGCTGACGGGCGCGGACGAGGAGGAGGCCCACGCGAGGGAGGCCCAGCCCGTGATGCGCGAGAGTCCGAGCAAGCGTGCGAGCTTCATCGAGCGGAGCCCGATACAGATGGTGAAGGCGCTCGAGGCCGAGGAGGTGCTCGCCAGCTATGAGAAGCCAGAGCGGGCTGGTGACCCCCAGAAGCCGACTACAGCGCGCAAGCCAATGGCGGCGGAGGTGCGGCCGAGTTGGGAGCGGAGAGAGTCTGAACGTGAGAGGGCGGGGGAGAGGGAAAGGCAGCAGCCCCGCGAGGAAAGGCATCAGTCGCGCGAGGAGAGGCAACGCTCGCCTGTGAGGCCCAAGGCGTTCGCGGCACGCAAGGCAAGTGGGGCTGGCGCGAATCCGAATGCGGTGGGGAGTGCGAATACCCGTGTGTTGCAGCTCCCGCCGGTTGACACAAGGAGTGCATCCAAGACTAGCACGGTTCCCTCTCCGAACGGCTTGACGGAGAACTGGAGCCCGGTTGCGCCCGCAGCGGAGCCTGTACCATTGACGGCCAAGAGTTCGTCGAGCAGTTCGAGTGAGGAGGGCCCGGAGGACCTGACTGGGTATGGTGTCGCGCGACGAGTGAAGACAAGGACGAAAGACGAAGATGGGCCGATGACCACCGAGGATAAACGGAGACAGGCGAGAAGCAAGGGCAGGCAGAGTTCTGTACACGACCTGGTCGATCTCTGGGGAGGAGGGGTGGGCGAGAAGGAGAAAGAGCCGGTCAAGCAGAGTACCTCTTCACGAGTCGCCGACGCTGCGAAGCGCAGGTCTGTCATCATGCCGTCGCCTGCAGCGCGCCCACCACCGCTCGCCAGCAAGCCTTCGATGCGATCGGAGTCCCCTCAACCTCTGGTGGACACATCTGTCCCAGGCCGTTCGTCGAATTTAGGCCCGCCGCCGAGCCCTCACAAACGACAGCCGTCCGCTACTCCCTCAGGATCTAGGATGCAAGCAACACCCATGGCCGCCGCGTCTTCTATGCCCCCACCGATGTCCGGCCGCTCGCGTCCTCAGTCAATGTTCATCACGTCGCCCTCAAAGTCTGGTTACCTCACGCAGCCCGGCCCGTCGCCGTCGCCCAACCCCTCCACAGCAAGCACTGCCGCGAATGCGCTCTCGCCTCCGCCCGATCCGCGCCCGCGCGCTGGGCGCAGGTCCTCCATTTCAGACATGGTGCAGCACTACGAGGCCATCCAGTCTTCCACTGGTCCTGTCTCTGCCTCCAAGCCCGCCCCAACACCCGGTCCCGGTTCTACCTCTCACACAAAGCCCGCTCCGCTGAACCTGCGTAGCAAGTCCTCTGTGGGCGCAAGCGCAGGCGACGCGTCGCTGCCGAGCCCCTCTGCTGCCGCGGCGCGGTTCCCGAAGATCTCCCCGTCCTCCTCGCCTGTCCTCTCGAAGGCAAGCCTCGCGGTGCCCGACGATGCAGGACAGGGTCGCGCAGAGAGAGATGGTGGCCGCCGCTCGCCAGGCTTGGCGGGCCTCCCCAGTCGTATGTCACCCGTCCCGCGCGCGGGCGACACCAACGGCCTGCCTGGGCGGCGGTCGCCCCTCCATATGGCACGCGAGATATCTGCAAGGGAGAGGGAACAGGAGGTACCGCCTTCGCCTGCGCCGGGACCGTTCCCCTCGCGCAAACCAACGTTGCCACCGCTGCAGCCGACTGCGAACTTGGAGAGGGAGGACAGGGAGCCCGTGCGCTCGCCATCGCCGGAACGGCCATACCAAGGCGTGTCGAAGCTCATTGACCGGTGGCAGAAGGCGGTGGACAGCAACGATACAAGTGGAGCAAGGAAGCCAGTAGCCAAGAAGGCAGGGGTAGCGAGATAGGGCATGCGCGGATGCTCAGTTTCAAGGGCTCATTTGGGCGTTATTACGATCTCAGTAGACGTTCTTGTATGCACGCGGCATAGCAGTCAGCAGTGACAGTGGATGGGGGTATCAAGTATAACGACGACGATGATTGCTTCCGCATGTAGTGTACATGTTATCTGCTATAGCGTATCTGGCTTGGATCTACCTACAGATGATGAAACGGGTCTCGCGCGACAGCGCGACGATAATGTGAATGAGGGGAGGGGCCGCCAGTGCCGTCTATGAGGGCTCTATGTGTAGAGTGAGAGAGAACGAGAGAGAAAGAAGCACATCCATCGAGGACTACCGCTTCAGCAAGCTCCGCGCGACGTCTCTGCCCTTGCCGGGCTCCCACAGAGGCTCTGTCTCCTTGGCATCTCCGTGGTAGATGCCAGTGGCCTCGTCTTCGTCTTCTTCACTGGTCAACCCCAGCTCGCGGGCAGCCACGTCTGCGCGCACAACATTGTTCTCGCTGGGATGGATGTAGATGTTCAGCCCTTCTGGCTTACAACGAAGCGAGCCAGAGCGTGTCGAACGCGTCATTGTTGGCTGCGCGGAGTATGCGCGCACGGGTACTGGCCGGTGCGTGTGGAGAGTGAGAGGGATGGGTGGTGGGTAGGAGTCAGCAAAGCCATGAGGGTCGTCAGCGGAGTCGCGGTCGCGGTATTGAGAGAGTGGCTGGGAATGTGAGGGGAGAAGTGGCTCTTTGTACTCGTCGCTGAGACTGTGAGCAGGGGAAGGTGGAATCTCGAGTAGCTCGATGATGAACTGGCCGAAGGAGAGGGTGGTCACGGTGATGATGATCAAGCTGAGAAGAAAGAAGCACGATCGGAAGTCAGAAGGTCAGTCAGAAGGGATGGTAACGCGGACATACGCAATGTTGAAGGTCATAGCAATGAGCATGTACATCCTGCATGTGACGGTTGCCGTCAGCTGCAGTCACGAAGAAGCCAACGACGGTGACATACAGTCTGTCGAAAGTGACAAGCCAATGCAAGCATGCTCTCCAAGCAGCCTGGCGTAGACGCGAGCGACGCATACTTGCGGGCCCCCACTGTTTCGCAATGGCATAAGTGAGTAACCTGTGGCCCGAGCAAAAGCGCAGCACGCGTCGATCAGCGGTTGCGTCTTCGTGTGGGAGAAGCGATACAAACGGACCTCTCGGAAGAACAGATGACGACTGAAAGAACGGATGCGACAGCGAGCTTCCAGAGCGAGTCGAGGTGGAGGCTGGGGAAGAGAACGTGCTCCCCGAGGAGAGTGAAGTGGAGGTGGTCTTGCCAACCGTCCATTTGCATTGCGGCGAGTGGCTTGATGGACTGAAAGAGTGACTGAGAGGTGGAACTTAGAGACGGGAATAGCGGAAGGGTGATACGATGATGTTGAAGAGCTCAAGCCTAAGGATATGAGAGGAGGGAGGAGGAGGGAGGGGGGGAAGGGGAGGGCGGCGGCGGAGGAGCATCAACAAGGGTTGTTGAGGACTTCGATCAATGGACTACGGAAGTGAGCTAGACGCCCGCGCCCACCCGCCGAATGACCTCATTTGGCAACTCCCGCTTCGCCGGATAATGCTCACCTCGCTTTTTGTCAGTGCGCTTGACACCGCAATTGAGATGTTATTCAACTCGCAATTGAACATCGCCCCCAGTAGCTCGTTGCCATTCAACAGCAGCTGCTAACTGCACGGTCGCGCTCGGTATCAGGTCGACTCGTACGTCCCAGTCCACTGGCCCGTGCCAATCTTTGCCAATTTTTAGTTGCCTTCTCCATGGAGACGGCGACAACTTGGCGTTTGGATATTACTGTCACGCAGGCCGTAACATCAACCACACCTCGCTCAGTTGCCTTGTATCTTCAATCGAAGCCATTACCAGGTGTCTCTGTGTGTCCTCGGTCACTAACGGTAGTTGGAATATGGGAAACGCTTCGCAGAGGCTCTCTGCTCAGACACGAAGAGACGGCAGCCTGACCCACAGACGATCGTTTGCTGGTATGAGATCCTCGATATTCCGTATAATCGTCTCATATACCTGTAGTAAGTCCTGCTTTGAAGCTGGTCAAACCCGTGAATGACTACGAATCTCCAGTCTGACGGCCATCTAATTGCATGATATTGCATTGTGACACTACCCCATTCCAACATTATAGAAAGCTGGTGGAAATGAGTCCACAATCCACGAGTTCGCTCGCCCACCCGTATCTGAGTTGAGCAGAACCAATGCCCCATGGTTTGGACGCTCAATAGAACGCTATAGTATGTCTTACGCTACCGGTCAGCGTCCAGTCAGACCCTGTGTCAACATTCGAGTCAGTGCAACATGAGTACGTGGCGCGCCATTCTGACGGGATGGGTATGGTGAACCCCCCTCTTTAGCAGTGCTAGAACTCTGCTGGCTGAGACTTCATGGGCAAGCTCTCCCAGGGACCCTCTCCACATGGATGTTTGTGTAGAGCAGAGTGTCGGTGGTACTGTCTCGACCCTCCGAGCGTCGAAGCAGAGCCGCTTGCGCACAATGGGACCTGCGGACTTTTCGGCAAACTGAACGAGAACGTCATGTGGACTCTGCGTGACGAAGGGGGCGAAGCGGTTGCGAGTTTATGTTCCGCGTAGTCGAAGGCCTTGATGGACATGATAATAAACTCTGCGTTTCTATTCCGCAACAAGCGAAAGGCTCCACGGTGTGAAGACGCAGCGGACGCCAGCCTCGATGGACAAGCGTCCAGGCAAGCTTAAGACCACCTGACTGGCCGCCACTGTAACACCCTCCCACTTTCCCTCTCACCATGTCCTTTCTCCCCCTTGGGATCGAAGCTCCTCATGTATCTTCCTCCCAGATATGCGACATCGTAAGCATGTTGGAGCGGGCGATCGTAGCCAGCTTGCAAGCTCGACCGCGAAAAACATGGCGTCAGTGGGCGTCGGAAGTACTGCAGTAGTACTATGATACATACCAATACATATGTAGACGCTCGTTGGGAGCGCGCCACCGATCGCGACTCGAAACGATGCCTTCCCCCTGGCCTGCAACGGAAACTAAGAGCTCCTCGCCCATACAATCATCACTTCTCTTCGATCGACCCGTCTAACCTTACGTCCCTGTCCTCTCCTTCTAAATGCACTCCTTGTCACTACTATGCCTCCCGGACACTCGATTGCCAGGACGTGAATGCTCTGGGATCCCTCCCAGCCATCATGCCAATTTCTCTTCTACGCAAGAAAGCACAACTTGAACAAGAGTGAAGGATGTAGCCTACGTTACATGTCCTTCTTGATGACATCCTTATCGTATCGTAAGATGTTGTTGACATGTTACATATAGCTGCCACGTTGTTCAGGAGCTACGGAGCCGCAATTCGGACACAAACCTTCTCGGCTTGACGCGTCTACACATTCGATATGCAGATGAATGCAAGGCAAGTGGTGTTTGTACGGCCATAATTGAACTCCTCCAGCATGACGATAGCGCCGATAACCGTAATACACGTGGGAGTCAGTTGGTCTGTTGGCGTCGAATATATGCGAGCACTAACACCCCCATTGTACCCGACACGTTCCATGTCAAACGCATACTCTTTGGTGATTGCCGTTTTCTGCGTCTACCTGACTAAACCGGCTTGCTGCACTGGCGTTCATACGAGAAGCTCTCAAGACGAGTCGCGTTAGCGCGCCAAGAGGGTGTCACAGTAGAACCAGACCCTCTCCCTCAGGACAAAGGCCAGAATTAGAAGATAGAGGAGGTAATTGGCAGCAAACGATTGGTACGTCGCTCGCCGGACGTCCTCTTGCTCTTGCTCTTGAGTTGCCGCCCAGGTATCACCGTAGAAGTGTGTCCACACCAATCCATTACTTTCGACCCCGAGAGGGGATCTATACGTACAGAGCCCCGCTCATTCCGCGTTGTTTCTCTCAGGTTGTTGGTGATAAGGTGGCTTGGAGAGTAAGTTTTGTATGGGCCGCAGTACTCAAGTACCCAAGCGCGCGGCCTGCCTTCACACTAGCTTGGGCTTCCGCACGACGATCTCCTGGAGAGTCGTTTCACATCGCATTTGCGGCGCGCCGCATATATACTCTCCGCTAGAGCGCGTTCAACTGAATGGTGTGTCCGGAAAGGATTCCCGGAACTGACTAGCTTTGGATTTGTCCAGGCAGAGGATTTGATATGGTCCGTACGCCCTCTCACTGATACTGGCGTCATGTCAAGTCGATTGGTGCCTCCCGCCCTCACCAGTCGGACGATAGGTGCAGCGCCACTTCCAGCATTATCCCATATAGGAGGCTGGCGTTTCTATAATGATCGTTGGGCGCCCGCCGGTGTTGAATGAGGTGTGTTGATGTCCTTCGTAACTCGCCTCCCTGGTCACACTATAGTAAGTCTGCAGCAATTACCACCTTCAGCACACCATATCCATGATGTAGTTCTTGCGGTTGCAGTATTGTTCTCCGAGAAGGTCTACTCCACAGCCTGAGCGTGCACCATCCCGATTGTCTAACCCCGAAAGCGGATGCTAGTTGACGCAGGAGCGCGCACGCCAGCGCGAGTGTTGCCTTTGGCGGTTGATGTGAGATGTTATTCGGGTTCTGTCCGGTCAAGGCTGCGAAGCTGCCACCGAATCTCCTGATGTATCGCCGGATACCTTGGTGTCTCGCTGTCAGGGGGAGGATCATAAAGGCGTCCCGACGAGACTTATTCCCGCGCGATATCATCCTCCCCCCTTGTCTGCTTGACTATGTCCTCACTTCCGTTTGGTTTGGAACTCCCTCGCTTATCTTCCCTGGAGATATGCGGCATAGTATCTGTTTTATTCGTGATATCCTACCTTCGGCAACGATCTAACCCGGTAGACCTTTCGGCATAATTCGCGCTGCCAATATTCACATCCACCTCCTCTAGATACATGCTATTCCGACGGTAGGGCCATCGTGGCCACTGCTCTCCTACCTTGGTGCATGGAGGTATTTTCGAGACGCCAAGGGCATGATCCTCGAAGGTTGCTCGAAGGTCAGTCATCTAGCTGGTGAGAAATGTAGCTACTTTGCTAACTGCTTGCAGTATGATATATTCAAAATCCCTCTGACAGACCAGTGGCTTGTTATCGTGAGCGGCAGAGAAATGAATGACGAATTGCGGAAGTATCCCGACGACACGATGTCTGCACTGGAGGCCCAGAAATGGGTGCGTCTAGAGCAGGGCGTCTCAAGTAATACCCACTAATATCTTCTGTTGTAGGTGGTGCAGACGGAGTATACGCTCGGCAACAACAATCCAGACATAACGGCGAAACGGTGCATTGGTGGCCCACTAACCCACAAGCTCGGGCAAATTTTACCAGACGTGGTGGACGAGATGATCATTTCGTTCGACAACATCCTTCCGGGCGCCGAGCACGGTAAGCTTCGGTGTTCCAAGGGTTTTTGTTGAATGAACTCACGAGGGACGGCAGACTGGCAGAGTGTACCTGCTCTCGATACAATGATCAAGATCATAGCGCGCGTCACGAACAGGGTTTTTGTCGGCCTACCGTTTTGTGCGTATGGATTACGGTTT
Organism: Fomitopsis palustris; assembly: GCA_029783445.1. Taxonomy (NCBI): domain Eukaryota; kingdom Fungi; phylum Basidiomycota; class Agaricomycetes; order Polyporales; family Fomitopsidaceae; genus Fomitopsis; species Fomitopsis palustris. Next base: position 448,499 of record JARAOQ010000022.1, on the reverse strand, counting down.
GGTATGCACTGGCGTGGCTAAAGCATTACTAACTAGGTCGTGACGAAATGATGCTTCAGAATTCCGTGGAGTTCGCAAAGGACGTGATGAAGACAAAGTTCATCGTGAACATGTTTCCTGATATGTTGAAGCCGTGAGTCTTCTCAGAGCTTGTGCCATTAAACTGTACTGACATCGCACACGCCTAATAGCATTGTCGGCCACCGGCTGCCATGGACTTCGGCGAGGAGGCGCAAAATGGCTGATATTCTAGGAGACACTGTCCGTGAGCGTCGCAGGCAGATTCTTGAGTACGGTACAGAATATGAAGGCAAACCTGTACGTGATCGAGTTATCTCTTTGTAACACTCCTCCTCAACGCGCGCTTCGCAGGATGACTACTTGACCTGGGTCATCGAAGAAGATCTAAAGAACCGCGGGAAGGGAGAGTCGATCGACGGGGTCATGGAAGTAATCGCTGCCTCTAACTTTGCGGCGATCCACACGTCGAGCATGGTGAGCCGATCTGATGCGTGTTCCTGGCACCTGCGGGCAACACCTGATGTCTCATTTGTCTTGGTGCAGGCCATGGCACACGCGCTCTACTACTTGTGCGCCCTGCCACAGTACATCGAACCACTGAGGCAAGAAGCAGAGGAGAAGATCAAGGAGCATGGCTGGACGAAGGCGGGGATGGATGCGATGTGGAAGGCAGACAGTTTCTTCAAAGAGTCGCTCCGCCTAAACGGCGTCAATCATTGTACGTCTAACCCACGATTGAAGGTAGCCGCCCATTCTAATGTTAAGGATCGACCACCAGTGTCTCTTTTCCGCAAGTCTATGAAGGACGTGGTATTCTCAAATGGCACAGTCATCCCTGCAGGCACGATTGTCGTCGCGACCAGCACCGGCACCCACTTACAGGAGGAGCTCTATGAAGACGCCGCGGAGTTCAAACCCTTCCGATTCTCGGATGTGCGCGAGAAGGGCGGGGCTGATGCACAACGGCAGCAGTTCCATATTCCGACGGCGGAGTATATTGCATTCGGACATGGCAAACATGCCTGGTAAGTGCAGCGATCTCGCCATATAGATATACTGACTATGACGGCGGTGAACACAACACAGCTCGGGGAGATGGTTCGCCGCAGCGGAGGTGAAGGCAATCCTGGCATACATTCTGCTCAATTACGATTTCAAGTTGGAGAAACCCGGAGGTCGTCCCGAGAACCTCTATCTGGGACCCAGTATCCTCCCCAATCCTCGGGCAAAGGTGATGTTCCGAAGGCGCAAGATTTCTCGTCGTGGATGAGTACCTTGTCTGGCCACTTACTCGCATCTAGACATCGCAGGATCTCGCATCTTTATCCATCCATTTGGGTGCCGTCACGAGAACGTATGATACATTCGTTGAGTTGCATGAGAACAGCGATCTTTATGCGAATGTAGAGTATGGTCTAATCAGAGCAGTGCTGGCGGATGGTACAGTCCAACCCTGAGCGGAAGCTGGGGAGTAATGGCGTCCTGTCGAATCGTTGGGAAGGCCACGTGGGCTGCTCTCCAGATAATCTCTTGATCTCCGGGCGCGAAGGACAGTCTAGGTAAGAGAATAGACAATATTACCTCTGTCGTCACAGTTCGTGTACGTCAGAATATGATATCCTGTGGTTAGAACACAACGTACTGATCTCCATTTCCGCAAATCGCCAACCACTGCGATGAGTGTGAGGATAGGTCAGAGCGCGCATATGCCGACGACTTACATGCAAGCCCGTTTTCCTCCGCTAAAAGACATGCTGGTATGAGGAGGCGTCAGACGAGGAGCGCTGCGTGGATAGTTATAACTACGGGCTCACAGGCTTGGGGAGACACCCGGAAACGTACTTCGAGCAACCGGACTAGGCAGGGGCTCCAGCCATCGCTTGGGTTTCCACTCAAGTGCATCTTCACCCCAGATGTGCATGCTTGTGTTAGCGCCAAGGACACCAATGATCACCTCGCAGCCTTTTGGTACAGATATCTCCGTTATGATGTTACCGTCCCTACCAACGATTGGCGAGGAGAGGGGAAGTACAGTATCCCTCTTGGCACTAAATCGCTTCATGGTTAGGACTGCCAGATCGCGTGGAAGGAAGATTCCCACTCACTCACGAATAATCCAATTCGCAGGTGGATGTCTAGAGATGTATGGATAGTTGATACACCGCACATGCAGGATATACTCACAGTCGCATTGTTTCCCTAAAGACAGCGTCGAGGTATGGTAATTGCATAAGACGGCCATATGTGATTTCCCCGTCTTGCCAAGCATCGATGACCTCAGCACGCAATCTGTCTTGTACGGCAGGATGTTGGGCCAAGAGCTCAAATATTCGCGCGAGAGTGCTCGCAGTAGTATCCGTCGCAGTTACTAGTAGAACCCTGAGCGTACAAACATGAGTGGACCTGCATAACTGAGCTGTCGTGTAGGAATTACATACGCTGTTTGAGCAACGACCTCTTTCTCCGGAAGTCTGTCTTCTTCCGACGCAACCGTATTCGCCTTGACTATTTCGCATTACATCAGGGGGTTATAGATTGGCAGGGAGGCTGACTCACTGAGGGTGCTCATAAAGTCTTCTCCTCGGGCTATCTGATTTGCCACCACAGGATCACCTTCTTGTAGCACTCGTTTTCGGTCGTCGGTGATCTTCTTTCCAAAAGCTACAATAGTATCCACTATTACCCTCAATTCGTGGCCGGCTCTAATAGCGGGGAGGAAGCTGAGCCACTGTCGGATATGTGCTGGGATACCGTGTATGAATGGTACTGCTCCCATCCAGTGACCTAGACGTGCGATCGAAGGTCTAGTCCTTCATCAGCGAGACATTGTTTCAAGGGAGCACGTCACTTACATCAGGTTCACAACGACGCGACCAAATTCACAGCGGCTATCGTCCACTAATGTGTCGAAGGAGTGGCCGAGGCCACAGCGACCCGTCGCTTCCAATGCTATCCTTGTCGTCCAGGAAAGTATGTCAATCTGCTGCGGACCGCTTGCAAGTAGAGTCGTCATCGTGTCAGATACCTCGCACTAGCTTCAGCTGCAGTGATAGCAATTCAAGGTGCAGTATTCACCGCAAATCCTATGCCGTAGCATATGGGTAGTAAACGACGCATACGGTTTGCGGTAAATATGGGGTTGAGCATTTTGCGCTGCGCACGATGATGGTCGTCTAAGCAGGATGTGAGCAAAGCAGCATGGATGATTTCCGATAATCATACCTACTGTAGCCACCATCCCGGGCCCTATGAGAGTCCTATTAATACTGGCGACATGTCAACGAAAACCAATCGGGTCGTTATTGCAGCGCTGAAATGTACCTAACCAGTCGCTCAGACTGTTCGAAATTGTCGCTATCTCGGACGAGCACGGAGTGTAGTGCCTTGGGATCATATACGTATAGCACTGGTCTCTGCAAATACGAAGTCAACGGGGGGGACTGTCGTGGCTGTGGCGCTTGTTACATACCCCCAATGTGCCATGTAGCCTCAGCACGCTCGAAGCAAAAGACCTCACAATGTCATGTTGGAATTCTATGGAATCGGATCCAAAGAGCTGGCCCATGTTGCCTCAGATATAAGCTCAGTTAGCCAATACTGTTTGTAGATACATTCATGAGCGCACCTGTTAGGAATGATCTTGATCGCGGGCCCGGTAGGTTGTAAAATGGTGGGTCTCGTTGACGGCAGCTGCGTGCGATGAACCTGATGGCTAACGCCCCACCGCAAATACAGACTAATTGCAACACATATGCGCTGTAATCCATGCTTTGCGTCGAATAGCACAGTCCGAGAGGATATATAGCCTAAGAACTCAAACATCCGGCGAACACGGTGAACGAAGAGATCCTCGATTGACGAGTGATGGGAACAAATATCCCTGAGACTGCTGTGCAGCCGGTTGAGCGTCTGCTACATGCGATCAGCTGGCCCAGGAGGTGGCATGCAATGTGCAGGCAGTCTGGAACCTTCTTGAGGTGGCATGAGAATGATTGGCGCAATGCGACATGGGGATGCAAAGACACATACTAAACGCTTGCCACGTTTGGAAGTCCTTGTTCTACCCCTGCAGTGTTGATGGCGCTTAAGGAACTGATATGCATCCTTACGAGATCTCAGCTCCTCCGGCCTCCAGATACAACAGCGCACTGATCGACTTGGGCGTTTGTAAACACGGAGGCGCAGTCTTAGGGACCGCACCGTAGTTATGTCTGAGACCAGTTACGTGTCGCATGCCCTTGCATGTCCTTCAGCACCGATGTTCCGTGGCAGCTGTGCGAATTATGTGGTCAATGATTGGCACGCTTCACCGTCCTGTACGCACTGCTGTGAAACATGGGGTGACCAGGCGCACACTGGCGCGCAATAATTTGCTGAACTAGGAATTAATACCACGTTGCTACAGGGTCTAAACGGCAGGCGTACCTATCGTACGGCCCATCTGCTGACAGTGGACTCGTAGAGTGCAATCAAATGCACTACAGTTGATCGATGTGTCCCGATACAGGCTCGTCGGCATTACTACACGACGCGTAGTTGCCTATGTGACCTGTTCAAGCGTCAGCACAGAGGAGATGAGTCCCTGAAAAAGGTTGCACCACGTTGATTCGGCCATTGCTAATTCAATCAGTCACAGAATGAATACGACGACCCTACCGCACATTTTGTATGTGTTATGACACCTAGCCAGAGCTAGGATTGAGACACGTTGCATTCAAGCGCGCTCTGCGCAAAGATGTCCCAAGAGACAACAGTATGTAGAGCGCCAATTGTGCGATTAGGCATCAACGAGTGTCTCGTACTCTATGCTGGCAAGGACAAACGCTGCAAGGCCTTTTAAGTCGTTCAGGTCGACAGGCTCGCTGATGTAGTACTATGATAACATGGAGTCAGCGAGGACCAGAGAACGAGGGCGAGTCGCACCTCATAGTCATTACCCGGCTCAAGGCTCCCGACCACAACAGTGTTGTTCCAATCCATCGTCCCATCTGGCTGAGGCAGGACCCAATTGTTCGTCGCATACTCGTACGCCTTCTTTGCGGTAGCCACGAAGGATCCATCTACGTCATCGAGCAGCCCGACCCTCACGCCCTTGAGGAGTGCGTAGATAAACATGCTCGAGCCGGAGCTCTCGAAGTAGTTACCCGCACGACCGGGGTGGCTCATGACAATCCACCACACTCCGCTCGTGCTGTCCGCCGCCTTCACGACGTTCCGTGCGAGGACTTGCAATTGTGAATTGAGAGTCTGACGCAGCAGTAGCGTCTCATCTGTGCGTGGGACGAGGTCGAGGATGTCGACGAGCGCCATAACATACCACCCAACCGCGCGATCCCATACCTCGGGCGAGTGTCCACGGTCTGGAGACGCCCAATCCTGCGCTTGCGAGTCATCGTATCCGTGATACAGAAGACCGACATTCGTTTCGTTGATTGTGGCGTTGAGACTAGATGCGAGTTGGATGGTATGAGTGAACTGCTGCGCGAACTGATTCGCGATGTCGTCTGGCAACCGGTCAACATCTGATCCATGGACGCATCGAACATGACTCACCCCATGCGGACTGGTTGGTAGGCTGGAACGCTAGGGTGTACATAGCATAGAAGAGGTCTGCCATGTACAGACCATCTGCCCAGCCTGCCTACAAGTTTGAGAGGGTTCCCCGTAAAGACAAAGACAGACACGCACCTTGTTCTGGATATGTCCCCTTGTGCCAGAATTGGCCCTCTGGGGTGCGAGGCTGAGTGTCTAGTTGGGAACGGAACTCATCCGCAGCTGCCTTGTATCGTTCGTTCCCGGTCATGTTATATCTTCGTCGCTACTGAGCGCCAACAGATACATATGCACGGACACCACATACAGGTATAGAAAAGTTGGCCCAACGCGCAAGGGATCTAGTTGATACGTGCTCCTACTGCGCAGTCTCAGCGGAGAGTGAAGACACAAAGGTGACGTAAGACTCACTAGTACGGGTAGTCTCCACCCACTGTACCGTTCTCGGAAACGAGTCTGTCCACTGCCTCGACTATATAGTTGTAGTAACTCTGATTCCCTGTTCTTTCGTACAGGAGCTCCAGTCCACTCTGAAACTCGCCATGTTCGTACGATGCAGTTGGAGTGCCATTAGAACTGAGGCCATTTCCTTGACCCCGTGCGATAGCTGAGTTGGCCGCATACGTAGAATACGTTATGCCGAGGGCTAGAGGAAGAGAGGAGCCGAGGAGTACCAAGGTCGACCAGAGCATGATGGTGTACGTCGGCTTCGTGTATGGCACCGCCGCACATCGCTGGGTTCAGCGAGCAACACATTATATAGGTGTTGCAGACGAACAGATGGCCACTGAGGGCGGTCCGGGCGGAAGAACGGGAAGACAAGGAGCAACAGCGGACAACGACTGGAGAAGGGCGACCGCATGGGTTGCGGTTGTCACATGAGTACCTGTTGATGCCAGCGTAGTAGCGGAGGGAGCTTCCCGTGTGCCATAAGATCTGTAAGTCCGTTCTCGAGTCAAAACAGCCGACGGCCTTAGGCGGCGACTGACTATGTGATGAACGGCAGCTGACAGCCAAGCCCGAGATCGACACCGCAGTGAGTAGCTCGCAACGCAGAAGCATCAATGGCGATCTGGTGAGGGCTCAACGGAGATCACATCTGGATTCCATAGAATGGGTCGGGTGGCTCGGCCAGTTCGCGATTTGGCTTACGGGCTGCGAGCCGCCTGAGTGACAAAGGGAAGACCTTCAAGTCGAGATGCATGCAACTCGCATCCCAGGAGACAGGTTCATGACGTTGGCAATAGCTCGGAACTTGTACGCGCAATAATCAGAACTTGAAAGGACAAGGGCACGAGATTAGACGTACCACGATACCCCCTCCCCTGCCCACTGTGCTCGTTTTCTCATAGTAGTGTTTCTGATACAACGCGGCGCGCGACGTACCATCACTGCTAAGGCGTATGGCCATGATCCCAGGAGCAAGGAAGCAGAGAGCATCGGCAAGTGGATGAAAGCCAGTATTTCTAGCGCTGCCTAGGACCTCCTGGCAGACCTCCGTATCGTCGACGATGTTGTTGTTACTTCAAGCTTGAAGCTTGCCGAAGGTTGTCCTGAGAGGACCACGTGCTGACGCAAGATTCAACCCCGGCCTGTAAGTATCATCTGATTCCTGTGAGCGACTGACCCAGTACATGCATGTGTACGACAGTATCAAAGGATGACCGTAGCTGCTTCCTGTCGACATTGTCCATTCATACATAGTCGAGTGCAAGTTTATGTTCGAGTGGTCAGCGCTCAGCTGCGAGCATCCAGTGTATTGAGCGCGTATCGGCCCGAGTCGAGCACTCTTAACGCTACCGTGATATAACTTGCGGTCTAGAAACCGAGTACTGCCCCCTTCATGCTATCACCACCTTAAATCTTGCCCCACAGACTCCAGAATGTCGGAAGAGCATCATGTTGAGGCAAGTCTACAGCGCCGCGAATGCCCGCTGACCTTCCAGTCCATCGGCCGCGCACAGCGCGCGATCTTTCGGTGCATGGTCGAGCAGGGCTTCACGATGGTGGACATCACCCGGTTCTTCGGCTGTTCCGACCACCTGTTCAACCGTGTACGCGAGAACGAGCACGGCGACGACCTCTGTGAAGACTGGACGTACGCTCAGCAATGGGACGGAGAGGTCGAGGGCGCCCGGTGGGTCTACGACGGGGAGGTCGTCTTGCTTGTGGATGAGCTGCGGGTGACTTCGGGGGCGGCAGGAGGACGGAGTGGCTCGGAGGGCCCTGCTCACCCGTCTGACGAGTCGGACGTCGAGGACGACGTTGCTTGCGATCGAGAAGGACAGCTCGTCAGACGTTTGGAAGACGGAGAGTGGATGAGTGTTTCGTGCGGAGATGAGACATCGAGCGATGGCAGTGAATATGAACAGTGCAACCAGGGAAGCGGCGCGGTAGAGGCAGAAGTGGAGCACGTCGGGTCGGGCTCACAGCCAATGCCCAGCAGGAGGACTCGGAGGTCCGCAAGGCTGCACCGGGCTGTGCATTCGCGTAGGTTCACGTTCACCTCCGTCATGGCCACTACCAGGGTGCGCTCATGATAGTCTAGCTGGCCCTGCATCTACCCGAGCGACCTCTGAAAACCCGGACGTGCGCCGAAGTCCCGATGTGAGCAAGGGCTCCGGCAACAGGCCAGTCGCGGAACAACCTCTCAGCGGCAGCGAAGCTACCAAACTACCAAGTATCCCACAACTTGAGACTAGGATCTTCAAACAATTGGACTGCCCACCTCTCGACGCTGTATCATCTCAGAGTATCCAGAGGCCCCTACCTTTACACGAGTTGCCCACGGCCTCTCCACTGAATGCTGTTCCGTCCGTACAGCAGACATCCATTTCGACAGCCGGAAACCGCACGACGGGTGCCGCAACATGTACCACTGACATAGAGCGACCTCTTGAACTGCCTCGACGCTTGCGCAAGCCCCCAGCCCCCGGCTCTCCGCGCGCAACGCACGGCGCGGAGTCTAGCGACAGCCCCTCGAAATCTGGCGGGCATATCAGTGCCGCCGTTCGCAAACGAAAGTATCATGAGGTGGCGGAGGCCACAGTTATGTGCGTAGGAGCAGATGCACCCTCCACCAGTGCTTGGCTGAGGAGCTGATGAGTTGCGCAGAGAACCTTCCTCCGAACGTAACACCAAACGACAGAAGTGCGATGGTGATATCGATGACCAGAGAGACAGACGGGACGTGGCCGGAGTTTTCAATCTCACCAGAGCTGTAGACCCCCCTGCACACACATCGCCACCGGCTGAGACGTCCGCTCTCGTCTTGGGAACGCCCACAGCATCGGCACCAAACCAGACCGTCGACAATGGCGACAGCCAGTCTGCTGGCGTCGCAAGGTCTCGCGAAGCGAGTGCTCTGTCCTACGCCAGTGCGGCCGCAGGTCTAGCGCACAACGCCGTTAGCCCACCCTCGCACAACCCAGAGTCGCCCACGGTTGCGGACCAGCCCTCTCCGTCCCGAGCAGACGAGCCAGCTGACGTTCGTCCTGAACAGCCCAAGAAGGAGGACCGCGCCCGATATCAGCGGGAAACCATCTGGATCGACGACCCCTCACCCCAACCTGAGCAGCCAAGCAGCCCCATCCACCCGGCCTCTCAAGCATCTGCCACACCTCCCGATACCCAGCCCAGTGCAGACTCCTCAGCGCCCACCCCCCTGACAACCTACCAGTCCACATCTGCAGGCACCCACCCATCGCGCCCAACCTACTCAGACACCGCCGTGTCCACAGACGACCCTCCGCAGTGCATGGACCCGCAAGTCCTCCAGTACGTAGCGAGCCTCGGGCTGTCCGCCGACGCCGCGCGTAGGCTCGAGGCGGCCGGGCTGAGGAGCGCCGCGATGCTGCGCGCGCTCACGGACGTCGTATCCGAGCGCAGGAAGGACGCGCTCGAGGAGGAGTTGCAGGCCCGCGCGGGGCTGGCGCTCCTCGAAGCAGTCGTTTTCGTCTCGGGGCTGAGGCAGCCCGATGCGTGAGGCCGTTCCCGGGCATGCCTCAGGACCTACCTACCGACGCTCCCTAGGCCTGAGGCCCTGTCAGGATGTCAGCCTTTGTCGGAGGGATTGGCGGAAAGAGCGGCGGCGTCAACACCACCCAAAGCGCGACCTCCTAGAGTGCAGGCGGTCGGTTCAGGAGCTCTGGTCGAGCGAGCACGGGCCGCGTGTATGTCGGTGGCCGCTAGATCTGCGAACGGCGCGATAGTCGTGCGATGCGATGCGAGACGATGCGATGCGATGCGACGACGAAGGCGGCGGGCGGTCGAGCGAAGGCGGGCGACTTCACACAGCGGGGCTTTCGAGGGGAGCGAGAACTCGCCGTCCTTGTTACACCAGAGAGCAGTTATAAGTACATACATGAACCTAATCTTCGAGTCATTGAGACCGTTGTGCAAGCGCGTGAGCCTGAACAGAATTCGAAAACGACGAACAGGAAGGATGGTGGAGTACAGTAACAGGTCGCAAGGCGAGAACGATTGTTCGGGCGCATAATTACCGCGTATAGTAAGTATTACAGTCAGAGAGGAATGGACCCCCGCCCGGAGGACGACGTCCTTCAACTCGCCTTCAGGTTCCGACGTCTGGCCGGGCTCAGCGACAGCCAGCAAGCCGCGGCAACAGGAGCTATTTGCGTTCGCGACTCGGCCCCCAGCGAGTGCGGCTCTCTGTTCGCCGGCGCTTGGCCCCGCCTACTTGGACCATCCGCCTTCGCCGTCGGGTCCGCTTCGGGCTCGCCGGTAGAGTCGAGGTACAGTAACATTTGTACCTGAGAGACGTGCGAGTTCAGCAACATACATAAACGGAGACCGAGACCGAGAAGAGAGAAAAGAAAGAAGTACGTCCATCTCGTCCTTCGACCAATGGATCGTCGCTGCCCGAGCGATTGTCGCTGCGATCGTGCCGGATTCCCCGTCCACACCTTGACTGATATTCTTGTTGCGTACTGCCTTTGGATCAGGACTATCATGCGCATGTTCATAAGCGGCAGATCCTATGCCTACGTAGCAGCTGAAGTTCCTAGTACGCCTATGTGGCAGCTGAAGTTCCTACGCCCATGCGGTGGCTGGACAGCGCGCTAACGCGATCACGGGACCGCGTCGCGGCATTCCTGTCGGCTTAGCCGAATCTACGCTTGAGAGGGCCCTGGCAGCGAGCGCTGTATCAATTATGTCGCCCACTTGCTTCCCACCACTCCCCTCCCTTGCTCCAAGGTACGCATCGCGCACAGAACATGCTCATAGCCAGTTAGGCCTCATCGACATCCCCATCTGACAGACACAGACTATATATCTGCACACACACAGCGATGCCAGACCCCAGGCTCCACGTCCTGCTACCCCTGCACGACCCGCGCGACCGCGCCAAGCGCGCCGCCATCCGCCGCGAGTGGGCGCGCGGCGTCGCCCCGCGCACGATCGCGCGGTTCTTCCGCGCGTCGGAGGAGACGATCCGGCGCATCGTGGAGAACGCGCGGGCGCCGTACGCGGACGACGTCGCGGAGGACCGCGCGTACCTCGCGGAGTGGGATAAGGGGGTGACGGACGTGGACGAGCTGCCGCCGCTCCGGCAGGCGTATGTACGAGGACGACCCGCCGTGCCCGACAAACGCGCACCGAGGCCAGCCGCCGTGGTAGTACTAGATGCCGACGATGGGGATGCGGGCGACGTTTGGGCCGCTGTGCTCAGCGACGGGAGCGAGTTCCAGCCCGAGGACGAGTCGGAGGGGAGCAGCTCGAGCGGCAGCGAGTGCGAGTCCGCAGGCGGCTCTGAGCCTCCCCCGAGCACCGAGAGGAGGGTCTCCGCGCGGCTCCGCCACGAGCCCGCCCCGTGTGCGTGTTCCGTTCTCAAGAGCATCGTGTTTGTTGCTAATGACTTGGTTGTATTCTGCCCAGGGGTGCGTACGTCCCTGTCGCCGGATATCGTCCTGCGCGCACGCCGCCGCCGTAGATCGTGTTCAATCAATGAAGAAGAGGACGAGTTGGAGGGTGATGAGCCTGCCGGTGAGGATGAGGGCGATGAGCCTGCCGGTGAGGACGAGGGCGATGAGCCTGCCGGTGAGGATGAGGGCGATGGGACGGGCGAGGGTGATGCACAGGACGACGAGCACTACGTTCAACCGGCTTCTCAGACACCGTCCGCCCCTCGAGTTCTCCTCGCAGCACATGGCGTTGCGCACACTCCGTCCCCCACAGAAGGAGCCGGTGTCCAACCGGTGTCCAAGAGGAAGCGCGAAGCCGACGGGGACGGCGCGGGGGCCCGATTGGACGAGCTGTAAGTGCCTGCGGCGTCCTCGACTGGAAGGCCGCTTTCCGTCCTGGGTCAAGTGCGCTGACGTCATGACATGCAGGGAGCTTCCCTGGACGCAGCCCTCTGCGCAACAGCCGAAACGCGTCAAGCTCGAGCCAGACTCGGAGACGCCGCTCGTCCCTCTTACACTGGCTGCAGGGCCGCACAAGGCGGCGAGGGCTGCCCCGGCCTCCGGGGAAATGGACGTGGATACGGTAGAGCCTCCTCTGAAGACCGGGACGGAAGCGGGGAGCGCATTACCCCCAGCTGCAGCGAGCAGCGATGGCCCTTACATGGACATCGATGGCAACAGTGGTGTGCAGGCTCAATCGCACAGCGTGCCTTCCAGAACGCCAACCGCGGCCGGGGACAGCCCCGACAGCCCTGATCTCGCGTCGTCAGTGGATCCCAACGATATCATCAGCCCGCTAACGACCCCTGTGCACAGGGAGCCTGCAGGTGCTAACGAAGACGACGACATGGTACCGATGAATTTGGATACCAAGTCTCCCCAGAACACTGTTGTGGGCCCATGCTGCAAGGTGTCCCCCACCCTGACCCAGGTGTCGTTATCGTTCTCGAGGAGCTCGCAGCCTGAGACGTACTCGGCGACCCAGCCGCTGTCGAGGTCCGACTCCGCGTCCTCACAGTCCACGGCGCTTGTCGGGGGCAACGCCGAGTACTCCAGCATACCGATGCACCGTACGACCACCCCGCCCGAATCCGACGTCGCCAGGGACCGACCACACCATACCACCGACATCCCGCGCGTGAAGAAAGCGGAGGACGACGGCGAGCTCGACCCCGATGTCGCGCGCTACATCGAGGGCGTCGGGCTGGAGCCGCGCCTCTACGCGCGACGGCTTGCGCTCATCGGGCTCACGAGCGGCACGATCATCGCCGCGACGCACAACTTCGTGTCCGAGGTGCGCAAGGACAGGCTGGAGGAGGACCTGCGAGCGCTGAGCGGGCTGTCTGTCGTTGAGTGCGCGGTGCTGATCTCTGGGCTGAGGCGCGCTTCGTGAGCTTGAACGGGGCGGTGGGTCGGCTGAAGTGAGGCTCATTACATTACTGACTCCGTGCTAATGATGGGCGGGTGCACTGAGGTTGCGACGGCTCGTATACTCAGTGCTCGACCATTCCCGTGTTCATTTTGACGACTTACCATCTAGCGGTGCCTAAGCTTCAGCAACGAACGGAAATATTTGCATGTATTGATATAATACTGGCACCAACTCTGTGCGCGGCGCGGTACTTGCCCTGGGAGCGCGCTTCGAATTCGCCCTCAGGCTCTACTACTTACTACCATTTAATTATTAGGCATCTCTTCATCCATAGACACACTTCTCCATTACACTTAGTACCGCTGTCTCCTGCCCGTCCATTCTGGAAAGGCAGGGCGTTCATGGAGGTCCGAGTTGGTGGTAGTACAGCGCAAAGCCTGAGGCCCCACTACGGTACCAGTCAGCCACAGCCTCCCGCGGCCACAACCGCATACCATCGGTAAAATCCCGCGACATTACCGAGTCCATCTCCGCGACAGCTCCGTCCCTGCGACGACAACGTCCGTCCCAGCCCACACACCATGTGCCTCCGGGTAGGCTCTCGCCCATCCCGTCTATGCACCAGCATCGTGGAAGACACGTCGGGGCTCAGATTCGAAATGCATAGGCCGCTTTGGTGACACGGCGGGAAGCTGCCATCTCTCACGCCAGACTCAGCCAGGGGCAGATGTGCGGCTTCAGATACGTAAAGGATGTATGTAGGTCGGCAACAGACAACCTGGATGCCGCGTAGTGCCAGTGGTGTGAAACGCCACCTGGTACCATTCACTCCGAGTTTCGAGGAGTCTCCCTGGACCGTTGCCGTCCCAGAGAACGACCCACAGTGATATTCATGACCCCCAACCTCGAGCACTCCCCAGCATCTCCGCGTCTTCCTGTATGCATGGACGCTCTCCCCCGCCGTCCGGCGGGTGTGGTCGCGTCCATGAGGAGGAAGCCTGAATCCGAGTCCACGAAGAGGAAACGCGAATCCGACGAGGGGAATCGACCGGCCCACCGGCTGTGAGTGTTGCGGCAGGCTCTACTGGAAGTCGTGCGAGTACCGCCCTTCTGGGGTTGGTGCACTGACGTTGTGGCACACAGCGCACCTCCTTGGGCACGTCCGCTGAAACGGGTCAAGGTCGAGCCCGAAGCGGACGCGCCACTTCGTTCATATTCTCGTCCCGACTCGCGGGGCCGCTCCGACTCCTCTGTGGAAGGCAAGGGAGATGACAACGCGACAGGGCTTCTGACATCGGCGTCTGTTGCGCTTCCACTCATCGCTGCTTCAGAAGCCTCTGGAGCGGCAGCGACTCAAGCATCTCTGCCCGCGACAGAGGAGAGCGAAGGGCAAGCATCACGCGCGACTGGCCGTGCTGGTTCAGCACGCGTATACTTCGCGAGACACACTCGAGGGCGGGCAACCAAACCAGACGTCGCGTCGCCGGTCGATATCGCTAGTCAGTCAACGTTCCCAGCGAGTATGGCAGTTGAGAATGGCGACAGCGAGAGCACGACAGCCAATGTGGAGGGACGTTCTGTCCAGTTCATCGACAGAGGTGCACATATTCAGGAACCTGCCGCCGGCTCTGCGACCGCCACCACGTGCACCATGACGCCTATGGATGAGCAGGAGGTCGATCCCGACGTCGCGGTGTACATCGAGGGGCTCGGGCTGCAGCCGCGCGTCTACGCTCGGTGGCTCGCGCTCATCGGGCTGACGCGTGGCCCCCTCATCGTTGCGACGCGGAATTACGTCTCGGAGGCGCGCAAGGACAAGCTGGAGGCGGAATTGCAGAGGATGAGCGGGTTGTCTGTCGTCGAATGTGCGGTGCTGGTATCGGGTCTGAGGCGGTTTGTCTGAGAGGCAGGCGACTTCAGTGGGGGATTGGAAGAGTGATTTGACCTGCTTGCATGAATCCACATCGGGCGCACGCGCGATGGGTGGACGTGACGACGACTCGAGATGACACACACCCGGCTCTAAGCAGATATGTGATGATTTCTCCAGTCCAATACACCCCAAAGACGATCAACGATGTAGAACGTACATACAATCCATGTCCATAATGCCCACAAAGATGGCTGTAATATATGACACACTCAGCACAAATATCCGCTACCGTCTTCATGTCTTCGCGGCCGCTTGCTGATGCTCCAGCGCCTTCTTCGCCCTCCACTCGCAGCCATCCAGGTACTCGCATGTCCTACAGATCGCCATTCGCACAAGTCAGCAACATACCTCCAACGAGAATGAGAGAAAGACTGACAGACACCGCCTCGTCAACTCGACATCCACCCCCTTGGGTGGGCGCTCTCCGAACCACCACTGGAGGACACTGTTGAGGTAGTCGTCCAAGGCCTCGTCGTCCACCGCAA
Organism: Fomitopsis palustris; assembly: GCA_029783445.1. NCBI lineage: Eukaryota > Fungi > Basidiomycota > Agaricomycetes > Polyporales > Fomitopsidaceae > Fomitopsis > Fomitopsis palustris. The sequence goes on along the minus strand of JARAOQ010000022.1, from coordinate 433,211 downwards.
ACTCCTTCGATCCCAGTATACGCGCCTCGACGTCGAGCTCCGCCGCTGTGATCTGCACCTCATCGTCTTCGTCCTCGTCACCATCACGTGATACCACGTTGGCCTCGCCTTCACGGTCAGTGACGAACTCGCGAGACACGACGTCCCGCGATTCATCCAACTCCTCGACGCCCGGCGCGGGCGCATCGGGAAGTGCTTCTTCGACAGGCCCTCCCGTCCCCTCCCGCCTCGCCGCCTCCCGCAAGCTCTCCTCAATCGCGCGCGCAAGGTCCTCATCCCCGCCCGCCCACTCCCGCGGCGCGGCGTTCAAGCTCGCCTCGATCGCGCGCGCAAGCTCCGCCCTCTCCGCCTCCCGCGCGCGCGCGACGCGCATCCGGCGCGCCGCGGCGGGCTGCAGGCGGTACACGAGCGTGAGCGCGTGGTCCACGCCGGCGACGTCGAGGGCCGCGGCGGCGTGCTCCCAGGCGCGCACGAGGTCCGCGAGGCACGCGCCGTGCGCGAGCCCCGCGTCGCGCGCGAAGCCCGCGGAGAACGGCCGCCGCGCGTCGAGCCCGAGGCGCGTCCAGATCGCGGCGAAGTCGCTGCCGCGCGCGGGCGCGAGGAGCCGGCTGAGGAGCCGGTGGTAGAGCATGAGCTGCAGCCGCGCGGAGAGCGTGTCTGCCTCGGGCGGGAGGCTCGCCGTGCGCCGCGTCTTCGTGTCTGAGATGTGCAGCAGCCATGCGGGGCGCCGCCCCGCGTCCGCATTGGCATCCGCGTCGGCGCTCGGCGTCGTGTGCCGCGTGCCCGCGGGCGAGCGTGCTGCGAAGGCGAACGGCGTGTCTGCGCGCTCGGGGACCTGCACGGCGGCGTGGAAGTACGAGGTCAGCGCGGCCTGGCTGGGCTCGGGGGTAGTCCTCGACTTCTTGCGGGTGCTCTTCGCGGGCATGGAGGGGGAGGCGCGTTTGTTGGAGCTGCCTGGCGGGCGGCCCCTGCGGCGTTTGGGCTCGGGCGTCGAGGGCGGCGCGGGCTTGCGGACGAGCTCATCCTGGGGGAGGTGTCCGGCGGTGTCTTAGGAGTAGTGTGATGGACGTACGATGATTCCAACGACAATCTGGTCGTGCACTATCCCGAAGACGGGCATCTCGCGCTGGGGGGAGGTTAGCGTCGAAGGAGCGCTGAGAGGGGGGAGTAGTTACGCAGAGGCCGGATTCTATGAGCATGTCTAGGCAAGCGAGCATGTTGACTAGGCTGTCGGATGTCTTAGTGGTGAGTATAGAGGAGGACAGAGTAGAGGGACAGACCGGATGCCCCAGCGTTCTTCTGGTGTCGTTATCTCTACGACAATCTCCTCTGGCTTCACCTCACGCTCCAGCACTTTGTGGACCGACTAGAGAAGGGACACATGGGATCACGCATCGAGACGGTGGCAGTGCTGCGTACCTGTCCACGAGTCGCAGTGCGAAAGTTCTGTACAGCGACGCCCTTGTCCACTGTGATAGTCTTGCCCTCATCTGTGACGAATGTGTCTGGCCTCTCCTCAGGCTTCAACCATCGCTTCTGTCTGAGGCCGTAGTCAAACTGCACTTCACACCTATTGTCAAGGGCGCGTCAGTTTCTCGGTCGACCATCTCTTCGCATGAGGAGACGTACCACGAGGGCCCAACCAGATCAGACACTGAGAAGTACTTGTTCCAGTTGCGAAAACGCTTGAACGGACTGCGCGTGTCCCGTTTCGGAGGCGGAAGAGCCCCGTTGCTCTTAGAAGCCTTCACAAGATGAGAACGGTCAGCAGGCTCTTCTTCAAGCTTGATGTCAATGGCAGGACCTCCTGGCTTGTCGCCGTTGTGGTCGCTGTCCGGTACACGCCGTGTCGGGGCCGCATGTGATGCGGCCGCACTGGCAGCGAGCTCAGCATCGATTTGCGCGAAATCAGCCGCCGTGAACTCTGAGAAGTCGTATGCGTCGAACTCGTCGTCGGATGTCTCGGGCGCGGTGGACTGCGAAGCGGGTGCCGATGCCGTGGATGCTGCTGCTGTTGCTGGGCTGTAGGCGCGACGGTTGGTAGGACTTTGAGAGTGGAAGCCTTCCAGATCGAGCGGCGAGTAATATGCATCGTATTCGTCTTCTATGTCTGACATGCTACACACGGCAGTCAAATATTGCAAGTCAATGGTAGAAAGAATGAGGGTGACTGACCAGCAACTCGCCGACAAAAGCGATCGAGTCAACAATAATATTTCTTCCGGATCCGACGCGACGCGCGTTGTCACGATCACGTGATCAATATGTACAATTCAAATGGATATGTCGCATAGACGCCGAGAGCTCTGACACCATGCACACATTATCATCAGTTGTTCGAACATATCTGTATCTGCGGTAAGTATAGGGGGCCCTATCCATCATATTTCTCTGTCTCTGTAAAAGTCCCTTGAATTCTATGATTCTAGTGTCACATCTACTCTCCGGAAAACCCCTGGCATGATATCGTGGACATCTCGCGGTGGTTCGGAAAACGCACCTTTCGTTCACCAGCTAGGACGCTTCGGAGAGGTGTTTCGGATATCACTTCCAATACGAGACCAAGATGCTCTAATTCATTGCTTGCAAAGACATGTAATGCCGTTGTTGCCACCGACTGGACCGTCCCATTCCAAACGAGACTAGCTGCGGCTCGCAGGCACATAGCATCACTCACCAACTCACCCAGAGGTGCACCCTTCGCCTACCATCTCTCCTTAAACTGAACATATATTCTGCTTGGTGGTCACGATGGGTCACATTATTACCCTGATACTGGGTATAGTGTTATTCTGGTCACTTCGTACATTCAGACACTCTATGCGGGTACGTCCACTGCTCTCATGAAATATCGCGTCTGACTCTCAGAGCCACCACAGCTGCGCCACATTCCAACAGCAGGAGGACCTTCACTTCCTATATTATCTTACATAGGAGCATTCAGGGGCCTCATCAGCGATGAGAAGCTCATTGAGGAGGGATACGCCAAAGTACGTGAGTTCACGATGTTTGGTGTTGCCTATTACTGACTGTAAAGCCTCAGTACAAAGGACGGCTCTTCAAGATAGCAACACTATCTGGTTGGTCAGTCATCGTTTCTGGTCAGCGGCTGGTCGAAGAGCTCGGCAGGGCGAGGGTCGACGAGATGTCCTTCCACGAGGCTATCGATCAGGTACGCAGTATTACGATGACAGCCGTAACCCGGTCTCAGATAGATCTACAACAGGTCATTCAATTGAAGCACACCCTCGGTCAACATCCCACCGATGCATACCATACTAACGTCATTCGGAAGCATCTCAAGAACAACCTTGACTCTGTCTTCCCTGACATGTATGACGAAATATCGATGGCTTTTGCTGACAATGTTGCAGTAGAACCTGGTGAGTTTTACAACGCGCGTGCATATCGGTATGATGATATCATGTACTATCTAAGAGTGGAGAGCATACTGTGCTTTCGAATTGGCCAAGGAAGTCGTCACTCGCACGTATGGGCGTATTTCCGTTGGCTTGCCCCTATGTCAGTAATGATACTACCTATTATGCTGCACTGCACTGATTCCTTCCCTTCATCAGGCAGAGACAAAGATTACGTTGCTCTTAACAAGAACCTGACAATGAAAGTGATGATCAGCGGGTTGATCATCCGCTCTTTCCCCTCGGAACTCAAGCCGTAAGTGTAGTTTGTGGCACAAAACTGGTAGAGGCTACATTTTGACACAGTCTTGCGGGAGCATTGTTCTCTGTCTTCCCTTCTTATTTGCGGCGCATCACGAGACACGTTGGGCCAATGATCGAGGAACGCCTGCGCCTCCTGGAAGAACGCGGACCGATGTGGGACGACAAACCGGTGCGTCGTAGTATCTGCATGCGGTGTCATTAAGTGTCTCACGGTCTTTATAGAACGACATACTACAGTGGCTCATTGAGAGCGCGCCATGCGAGGAGAAACGCACTCCTCCTCAACTGATCAAGCACTTGTCGCGCGTCAACAACGGATCGATTATAGCCCCATCAGCGGTACGACATCTGCCGCTGCAGTTCATAGCGCGACTCGCGTCGGCTGACTCCGTTTTCTAGGCGTTCACAATGGCGCTTTTGCACCTCGCTGCCCATCCGCAATACATCGAACCGCTGCGCGAGGAAGTCGACGCCGTATTGAAAGAACATGGCTGGACGCGGAGGGCGCTTGCGGAAATGCACAAGCTCGACAGCTTCTACAGGGAGACGCAGCGCATTGTTAGCTTTGGCAACAGTCAGTCTCCCTCGTACAGCCGCGGCTATACACGTCGATTCACCATCTCACAGCCCTCGTGTTCCGTGTTGCCATGAAGGACTGCACCTTCTCCGACGGCACGTTTGTCCCAAAGGGCACGTTCATTGCCGTGGCCTCGCATGCGACGCACATGGACGAGAGCATATGCCCTCGCGCGAACGAGTTCGACCCCTTCCGCTTCTCCCGCATGCGCGCGGAGGACGCCGGCGCATCGGGGGACATGGCACCCAAGTATACTATGGTCAGCCTCGGGGCGAACAACGTGACATTTGGATATGGCAAGTACGCTTGGTGCGTTTCTCATTCATTTGGTATGGCTCCTCAGCCGCTGACGAGGGTATTCGGTCCGGGCCGTTTCTGGGCTGCGATGAAGCTCAAAGCTATGATGGCGTATGTGTTGGTCACTTACGACATTCGGGCAGAATGCGGAGGCGTCACGGCTCCCGTAGCCTTCACACGAGACGCGAGCACTCTGAAGGTCCAGTTTCGTAGAAGGCGGGAGTGATGCCTGTACTATGGGCAATCTGAGGCTGTCTCCTTTGTGTTCTGATTTGCTCGCCTGGGTCGGTCTCCTCATTCTGACTGTTTGACCGAAATATTTTCTTGGTATCGCCATCCTCACGAAGACTGGTATTAGCACAATGTTAGGCCGCTCCTCAGCTTCTGTCGCAGACAAAATCTTCAAGAATCGACAAAACTCAGCGACGTCGCGATCACGTGCGTCCCTACAAATGGAAACATCGGAGCGACGGGCGCTTGGAGTCAGCAGGAGACCAATTGGCACCTATCTCCTACCTCGTCGTCGTCGTCGTCGTTGAGTGAACAATACTTCGTTGTTACCTAGAAGCATTTACTAGCAAGATTCCCATATGGATTGTGGTGCGATGAAATCAATGATGCGTTCTTGTGCGCGCGATGCGCAGGCGTGGCTAGCCGGGCATGTTACTGGTTGTGCTATCTGACACTGGCAGTACTCACTGAGGCTAGAGTCTCCGACCACGCGATCATCGGACTTGTAGTAGCCGCTTGTTGTGGCGGCATCGATGGTGACATCCTGTCCAGTAGACTTTTAATTTGCAACATCGTTGTCACATCAGCCAGCGAGCGGCCAGATATGACGGTAAGCCTGTCGTGCGCCTCTGGGAACTGTCTATCACCGCAACTTGGCTACAGGTACCTCCGAAATCAATGGGTGACATTGTGCAGAAGTAGGGATTTCAAGCCTGGGAGCAGCAGGCGACGCCGCGGTGCGCATGCGTTTGCTATACAACGGAGCCATGCTTCAACTTCGTTTCAGCTCTCCGCGCGCGTGACGCCACATTGAGTCAAGTGTTATGTCCCCACATTCTCCGCACCCACCGTGCTCGTCTTCCGAACGGAGTGTCGCGCTCAGCGACGCGCACGGAACTACTGAGCGCCATCTGAATGTCGCTCACCGCATCGTGACACCGCATGAGCAACGTACACATATCACACAATCGAGAGTCCAATATCTCCCGGCATCCGGTCCAGGCTGTACTGAATGCATTTACACGCCGATGCGATTAGTGTCCGCTTCGGAGCGCGATGCCTCCTTAGTATTGTATGGAAGTTGTTTGGATATGCAAATGGCGCTTCCACGATTGAGAGTTCGCTCTATGGTATATGTAATGGTAGTGAGTATCCCGCTATCCTGCCATTGCCGCACGCCATTGCAAGTATAGTATCAATATCTTATAACCAATACCGGACGATCTTCAGGTCCACCTAACAGAGTATGAATTGCCGCCTCCAGAGCGCGCCTGCCGAACGTAGGGTCGAGACATCTAGTGCTTATCAATGCATTGAAGTGGAATCAGAGTTTGAATCAGAGTTTGAATACTAAGATCGCACGTCAGTTGAACTTATAGTATAAGATCTGCGTTGCCGCAAGGAAACGTAGTAGCTAATAGGACGCTTCGTTTTGTGTGAAGAATGAAACTACACCAACGCCGCATGGGCCGGAAATTGCGAATGTATCAACATCTGTGTGCTCTGAATTCTAAGAAATCGACGGTTATACACTCCTGGACTCATCTATACAATCTTCCACAGAGGTGGCACGTCAACGCACTAGCATGCTCGAACACATCACACCTTAACCCTCCTAGTCATCTTGATCGGGATGTGGTGCACGCCAAAGCCGAGGCCCGCGTATTTGCCCTGCATAACGCGCTCGCGCCATTGTATCTTGGTCTCGCCGTCGCGGAGGGGAACCTCGAACTTCCAGTCGCGCAAGAGGCACGTCATGAGCGAAGCAGCGACGACGAGCGCGAACTTGCGCCCGAGGCACGCGCGAGGGCCGAGCCCGAAGTACGTCAGGTCCGTCTCGTTCTGTACGCCGTACCACCGCGAGGGGTCGTATCGCTCCGGATCGGGGAATAGACGCGGGTCGTAGTCTGAATTCACGTCAGGTCGAGAAGAGTGCCACTAGGTGCGGGTGGAAATACTCACGAACGCCGACCATGTCGACGATGATGCGCATGTTGGGCGGTACAACGATGGTCTTTTCCAGGCCCGTCTTCTCGTCAGGAACCTTCAACACAAAGGTGTCGATAGTGTCCCGAGTAACAATGGCACCACCCGCTGTACGTTGGAACGTCAATTACGTCGAGTGAGGCTAAAGGGATATCACTGACGGAACATCCGCCCTGCCTCGTGGAAGCAGGCTAGAACCTTCTCAAGCTTGCTGAAGTCATCGAAAGTCTGGCGGGAGACGTTGAGTGTGGATAGGACATGGAGGTGGCTCTGGTGACTTACGGGATCCCGTCCGTCGGGTAATGCCTCCCAAATCGCTTTGACAGCCTTCTCCTGCTCGTCCTCGTGAAGGGCCAGTAGCGCAAGAGCGGCTGCTACGGTATGTGCGGTGGTCTCTGCAGGACCGATCAATGGTTATTGATGAGGAATAGTATGACATAAACGTACCGTGTCCAGCGAACAAGAAGCCGAATACGTTCCCGATCTGTCCGGACTGTCAGGTTTCAGGGCGGCGGTAGAAGCTGAGCTGGGCTCACAACTTCGGTGTCATTGAGACCGTTCTTGCCCTCCGACTCGCTCGCAGACACAAGTCGCGTAAGGAGGTCGCTCCGAATAGATTCCGCGTCCTCAGTCTTCGACGCTAGCTCTTCTTTCTTGGAGCTAACGAAGGAACGCATGAGTGCACCGAGCTTGCGATAAGCGTCGTCGACCCGCCGCAGGCTATTCACAAGGCGTCAGTCTAACTGATTGCACCCGTAGAATTACGCGCCTAACCGTTCGATTGGGAGCTTGTAGGCCCAGGTCGGGGTGGCGAGACGGACGATCACCTCCTTCATGGTCAGAATTGTGGTGAGCGCTCGTTCAAACGGCACGCCCGAGTTGTCGGTCGCATTGGCCCAGGGGTAGCGGTAGTTGAACGACGTCCTCGAGAGTACCCCCAACGTAAACTGAAGAATAAATGATTAGCATGGAATCTCGGAATGAAGCCGCGGTACATACCTTGAGCATCGACTGATCCAATGATTCTACAGTGAAGTTGCCCAGCTTCATCCAATTTTCCCCCTCGACCATCTCGTGGTACCATCTGATGGTCTCTTGGGCGACCAAGGAGTACCTACAAGTGATCGTGCGATGAGTGCGTTACGTCCAGTCATATCAGGCCAGTTACTGACGTGTTGCTGGAGAATGCGGGCCCAACTACCCGGCGATGTTTCTTCCACGCATCATGGTTGGCAGTGAGGACGCTATCTCCCCATAGTCTGCAGAATGCAAAAGTCAATACGCGCATCGCATCGCAAGTCGCAGTGATCACACCCACAGGAGGGGAACTAGTGCAGAAGGGGCCTTGATCAGTCTGGGGTCGTTGGAGAGGAGCTGCTTGGCTACCTCCATCGAGGAGGTCCATATCACAGGGTCGCCAATGAAAGGAACGTAAGAGATCGTTCTTGTGCCATAATGCTCGTACACTTCAGGTGTCTGGATCAGGTTGCATGTGGAGATTGCATACTAGAGACTAGTCCTTACCCGAGCCTCGCCACTTCCAGATCCAATTCAAACCAGGGTGGAAGTAGTTTGTGGGGATCGTGGCACCAAGGACAGAGAACTGGGAAAAGACGGTGCGGAAGCCAGGGAGGTAGCTGACTTTCTGTGGGCTCAGTGAGAATCAATCGTCAGCTGAACGACGTGAACACTACGCGCCTTGAGGTTGACGAAGAATTGCACCGTTTGGGCAACCACAAACACGGCAATGATCAGGAGTATTGAAGACCACATAGCACTCGGTGTCCGATGTGGCGATGACGGTGGTGCTACAGCAACCTCCTCCGCTGGAACGTAGCACGCCCTTTATAATGGTATTTCACCATCTAGAGTGCAACACGAGCGGCTTCTGTCACACACTGAGTCCCAATTCGGACACCGTTCTGTCCGAGCTATGACGGCTGGCAGGGCGCCATGATTCCTTCAGGGTTCCGCAATCCTTCGAGATCAGTGGAAGCCGAGGCGGAGTGCATCCGGCCTCGCGCAGCGTACCCCCATTCGTCTGATAGATCAGCGCGCGTCCAATCGTCGTTCAATAAAACGGACTCACTGCCGCAGCGAGGATGACGTGTACATGGGTTGCCACCTCAGGAAACCATACTACGATTTCTCGGTCGCGCGATGGGCAGTCGTAATACTGACTCCTCCTGAGGAAGTACTGCGGTTGTAAAGCGAGTACGAAAGACTCCACTCGCCCACTGAGGTCGTGGTTGACGGAGGCGCGGCGCATCGCCGCATGCGCCCGTAGCAGTCACAACTCCAATTGGGTGCATCAAACATATACATAGGACATAAGCATCACTGGCTGCGAACTTACCGTTACCGCCACAGGCACTAAGGAGGCCCAGAATGCACTGACGCTGCGAGTGGCAGCCGCCGCTCTTCCTCTAGCATGGAGTGGCTGACATGATAGTGTCAAACGTCGGGAACTAAAGCTGTTATCTGTATCTACCATACATCGCCCCGGTGTTTCTGCTACTCGGAAATAGAGTAAGACCTTTGTCCATCAAGGCGAGGAACGATGAGCGTACCGCTGGCAATCTGGATGGTGATGACGCGATTGACGCGATGTAGTGGCCGCATTTCGGTTCAGCTAGAACTTCGGTGGCATATCATTATATGAGCGCACGATACGTCGGGATACAATGCCTTGCACGAAAGTTGAGTGCTATCGCGGAACTTCACGCTGCCAACGTGCTGCCAACCGAGGGCAGGACTCCTGCCATGGCCGTAAAACAAGCGTGCTGATCCCTAGATGTCAGGACGTCCTTGATGCGCATGACGGGAATATATAGTGTGTGCACTTCTTATATGGCCATTTGCTCACCGTGATGGAAAGGCCATTGTAACCCAGACTTGCTCAATCAACCCAACGTCGCGATAGCGTTCCCCGGAGTGGCGTGGCTTTCGGGTTGGCAAGGCTGCTGGAATCCTACAACATCCCATCATATACAGCGTGTTTTTCTCGTCTCGCAATTTGATCAGCGACAGTGAACTGGGAATAGGGATTTGTGGTGCAATGTCATGAAACTCATTATTGAGCTTGAGTCAAAGCATCGTACAGCGCTAGCGGCCGCCGGCATACCGGTCAGTCGGTAAGCCTACTACCTTTCCAAGAAGGGAAGGCCGATGTGTCATCATGTATGAGTCCCTCAGCCCCGGGCTGGTCTGCATGAGCCCTCTTCGCTCGCAATGGACCGCATTTGTGCACGTCCTAATCTCAAGCGTGCTGTGTATCGTGGGACCTGTCATGCAAGCACCACGTCCGATTGTATCACTGGACACGAGAAGTAAACTACTATTTCCACATCGTCTTCGACGCAACCGATTAGGCGGTCCACATGCGATTCGCAAGTTTTTCGTTAGACAGCCCTGGTACGATGATTTACCTCCGCGTGGTACCATATCTCACAAATTCGTAGAAAACGTCCGAGGTCATGTAGTACGGCGTAACACTGCACATGGTAGTGTGTTCGATAAGCTCATGGTGAGCCACTGCCGATGACCAGAGAAGAGCAGGAGGAATCAGTCTCCTCTCCCAAGAAATGCATCACAATCTGACCGTTTACTGAGGGTGGCGGCTACGATGACGGCGGTGGGAGCCGCATGCAGTCAACGGATCATCTTACGACAGCGCTGCGACATCTCGGTCCCCGGAACCAGGTCATTGCACAAGACTTAAAGCTAACAGGGCGCGTTGTGGGACACAGCTTTCTCTCGCTTTCACGATCCTGGCGCATCTTCAGCGAAATGGTACTTACCGGAGTATGGGCGTTACTTTGGTATTGGAGAGTTATGCGAAGGCAGTCAAATCCTCCTCCGCCTGCCTTCGCCACAGAAGAGATCTCCGACCTGACCGGTCAGGTTATGGTTGTGACAGGTGCGAAAATGCTTGTCAACTCCTCGGTAAAATGGCGACAGCTTTCCTTTCGTGTGCAGGGGGAAACGCCGGGCTGGGCAAGGAGACGGTGAAGGTGAGTCAATCACCCGCGTTAAGGTGGCGGCCAGTGTGCCATTAATACCAGTGCTAATTATTCAGATTCTCTTACAACATAACGCAAAAGTGTACATGGCTTCTCGAGATGAAAAGAAGGCCCGCGATGCTATCGAGGAGCTGAAGCAGAAGACGGGAAGGGAAGCCATCTTCCTGGAGCTGAATCTCGCCAACCTCACATCTGTCAAGAAGAGCGCGGAGGAGTTCTTGAGGTATAGACCCCTTGAACTGTGTATGCTGGTACCGCGCTGAGAGACGCGCAGCAAAGAAAGTCAGCTCCATGTTCTATTCAACAATGCGTAAGAAGTCACTTGCTCTTGGTCCCTGTCATTTTCATTGCTGATGCCCGTTTCAGTGGCGTTACATGTATGCCTCTTGACTGGATCACGGATGATGGCTACGATATGACGTTCGGCACGAACGTGGTCGGTACGTTTCCCGACTACCCAATTCTGTGGTTCTTGAGGGTCTCAACGTTCGCGGCAGGACCCTTCCTGTTCACCAAGCTTCTGCTACCCACGATTCTGGCAAGCAAGGAGACTACGCATGATAAGCATCCACGCATTATCTGGCTCTCTTCTTTGGCGGCATACTTTTCTCCGCTCTTCTTTGATACATTCAAGGATGGCCCGGCCCGACGCAAGGCGGGCACACATTCAACGTATCAACAGAGCAAGATCGTGCGTTTCATGCACGTCGATCTCATTGTATAGCCAGTTGACGAAAGGAAGCCAGGCGAATGTGATGCTTGCTCGCCAATGTGCGCAGCGCTTCGGTGATCAAGGCCTCATATCCCTCTCAGTGAACCCTGGTACGTGTTTCGCACGTCTGTCGTGACTGGGATCGGCGACTTATCCCTCTCGGGCACTGGCAGGTACTGTGCAGACTGACATAATGAAATACGCAGAGGAGAAAGATAAAAAGTTCACGGTATGTAGAACGCTCGCTTATTTCCACGGTATCCGCGGTAAATTCAGCTGACTACGGTTCCCCGCCGTCTCAGTCATGGATGTACACCTTTTGGCCCGTGGAGACCGGTGTCTTGACCCCCCTTTGGGCCAGTACCATGCCGGAAGCAATCAAGCACAATGGAGAAGTGTGTAACCATTGCTTCAGCCCGAACTGATGAGATGACTGACAGCATGTGCCAGTTCGTCATCCCGTTTGGGCGGGTAGCGGATCCCTGCAGACCTGAAGCGTATGACGACAAGATCGGCGACAAACTCTGGAATTGGCTAGAAACTGAGGTCGCTGCATACATCAAGTAGCTCGACGTACCAGTCTGCGTCATTCTTCGTGGCTTGTATTCTATGGTTTACTGCATACGCATGTTGATGAGGGTGGCACCGAGTTGCCTTTCATCCCCGCTTTCAGCCCTATCCCTCCGGTGAGGAGATATCTTGCACGCCTCAGAGCGCGACACAAAGCCAGACACTAGTCCGAGAGACTCCGGCGGCGATAGCTACGCTGGCGGGAACAAAAGCAACAAGGTCGTATGAATTCAGAGCAGGGATGTGCAGACATACAGCGCCACCCCGCGGCGTTGGCTTATGCTATTTGTGGCTCCATATGCCAACTATGATTCGTCTGACCTCAGAGGCCGACTTGCCCGTTGGGAAGCTTCATGGAGAGCATCGTATTGCATCGCTGCGCGAGTCCACCCCGTAATGCTCCAGGTAGTCCGACTGAGCAAACGGAGACAGCAAGATGTCCTATTTGATACGATGCCCAGGCCGGTGCTCCGCAAACTTGCGATTATGGTCAACCATATATCATGGCGCCTGCCCCTTCTTTCTTCGACATCATGTCAAGGCAAGCCCCGGAAACTGATCGCTCGGTGCTCTGAGAGGATTGATGAGGTGGGTATGAATGTCGATGCGTGCGATCTCCGTGCTGTGAATACGCTGTTGAAGCGAGGAGGTTTAAACTGTTAGTGGCTGAAGGCTAATGAGAGCGAGACAATACCCAGGGGAAGCTCCAGGGAAAGACCTGTGAAGCGCACACAGGGGAACAGGAGGTAAAGTCTACGGATTAGAGGGCGCATCAGCCCAGTATATATACATGAGGGGAACCGGTCATGTGAGTCATGAGAGAGCATGAGTAATCGTACCACATGAGCGGTGAGTCATACCTAGTCAGCCTGAGTCATCAGGCATCAGGGTGAGTCATATCTACGGAACTATCTAGAAGAGTCCAGAAGGGAGCGTGTCTAGAAGGGTCCGTAGTCTAGAACTATCTACAAGGGCCTGGACGAGGTCATGGGATCGAGTCCAGGCAGAGTCCATCAAAGAACGTATGTAATCAGACACCGCAGAACACAAGTCCATATATAGGATGTCCGAATGATAAGTTAATGTATGACACCGAATATGGAAAGTTCAACACTCCCACTTGTTCAAGGTGTCGATACCATGCCAGTGGATGACCTGAACTTCTCGATTGACGAGAAAGGCACGTTCTTGGTCAGTTGGTCTGCTAACTGGTCTTCGCTAGCGACGTAGAAGATATCGGTTTCGCCAGATTCGTAGAACTCCCGAATGTAGTGATACCGAATTTCTATATGTTTTGTGCGGCGATCCACGGCAGGATTAACCGCAAGGAAGATGCTTCCTTGGTTGTCCAGACACAAGGGAGTAGGAGCGGTCATATTGTCACCAAGCTCCTTACCAAAGTTTCTGAGCCATGCCATTTGACGACAAGTGTCGGAGGCGGCTTTGTACTCTGCTTCAGTAGAAGAGAGGGAAACTGTAGGTTGGCGTCTAGATGCCCAGGAAACGACACAATTGGCCATCATGAAGACAAAGCCAGATGTGGAGTGCCTATCGTCGCGGTCTTCGGCCCAATCCGAGTCTGAGTAGGCAACCAGTCCCGAATTTGAAGCACCATCGTAGCAAAGGGCGTAGTCCTTTGTTCCTTGAAGGTAACGCAGGATATAGTATGCGTAGCCCATATGTGCTTGCGAAGGGTTCGAGGCAAACTTGGCTAATCGCGTGACAGCGAACGCGATGTCTGGACGTGTACCGAGCATAGCATACATGATGCTTCCGATAATGCTCTGGTACTGGGTGCGGAACTGATCAGATGCGGTTTCTTCGTTCTTTTCCAAAACGGCGCCAGCAGGGAGAGGTGTCCTTTGGGACTTGCAGTTGTTCATGTTAAACCTCTCTAGAACGGTTTGAATATATTCCGTCTGGTCAACGAGGATCTTGCGCTTTGCGCGATCTCGACGAATTCGAAGACCCAGGAAGCGTTCTACTGGTCCAAGATCGGTCATCTGGTATTCTTGCTTAAGCTTCCGCTTTACTTCTTCAATGAAGGGTTTAGAATCGCCCAACAGAAGTAGATCATCGACGTAGAGTACAATGATACAAGCATGATCTCCAGTGCTCGAATAAACGTATACACCGGCATCTGAATATGTCCGTGTAAAACCCTGTGCAAGGAGAGACTTGTGGATCTTAGCATTCCATTGACGAGACGCTTGCTTAAGACCATAGATAGCCTTCTTGAGGAGACAGACCCAGTCTTCCTTGCCTGGAACTACCCAACCTTCAGGTTGCTCCATGTAGATCTCCTCTTCAAGATCACCATTGAGGAACGCCGTCTTGACGTCCATTGATTCCATCTCCCAGTTCTCAAGTGCGGCATGCGCAAACATGTATCTCAAGGATTCAAAACGCGCTGATACGCCCCTAGCGGAGCTGTGCCCCGAAAAACGCGAATATTGGCATGATAACGGTGCCGAGCGAGGGTTCTGAAACGTCGAACTGATACACAAGTTACGAGGCCGACTCGAAAGCCCTTCGACGTGTCGAATCACAGATCGTTATTTCGAAGCGAAGGCTACAGGGCTACGATACTAGCGACCGTTCCCTCGACCGAACCTTGGACGAGGGCTGCGGCGATTGCCTCCCAGCACCGGTCCTCCCCTCTCAGCACGCCCTGGAGCAGTATCATCGCGTATAAGCCCCGCCAGGTCGATACCTTGTGCCCCAGCAGCCACCACGACAAGATGGTCAATACTGTACTGCAAGGAGTGAAGGCATTGCAAAATCTCTCGGGACTCCGACCGAACCTCCTCTCGAAGCGCACCGAAAGCGGTACGAAGTTCGTTGAACGTACGGGGCAATTCGCGGCAGTCTTCGAGGTAGATCGGTTCGGCAGCGAATTCGGGCGGGCCTGGAAATTGTAACGGGGCGGCGTTGAGCTCGATCGGCCCTGGCACGAACAGCGGATCCCATGCCAGAGGAGCGTAGGGGACACCTCGTCCAGGAGGGACGTTTCCCTCTTCGAAAACGCGATCGATACGGTTCATGGTGGCTACGACGGCGGGGTACGTGTACGGCGAACGCAGCGAACCGGGGCGAACAGCAACGGCGTTCGAGAACGATTCGAAGAGGGAACGCTGTCAGGAGCGTGAGCAACATCGAGTATCTGGGCTGTGTCATACCTACCAGCACCCAGCGTACGAAATGGGCCCAGGCCAACCACTCTTTGGCCTCGACGCTAGCACCCGCCGGTTCGAAGAACCGTTCGGCCTGCACGAGGGCAAGCAGACGATGGTATCGGGCGATGTGCGCGTCGGCACGCGGCAGAGCTTCTTCAACTGGCGCATCCATGACAAGTTGGTGTCGAGCGGTTCGAGTGGGGTAGTTGTGCTTCGAGGTGATTGGACGACGCGTGGTGGGCTCGGTGTGGCTGAGCGACGGTTGGTACTGCATAGTTTTCGGCGAAAGCCACCTGTATATAAACAAACCCCCTGCCAAAAGGAGGGCAAGCTCTCAGTACCGTTTAGATCACATTTTTCCCTTTTCTCTCGTTTCGGAGCGCGTCGTCAGTCGGTTCGGTCAGTCAAGTTCTGGTCCCGTGCCAGCAAGTTCGAAGGTCGTTCGAAGCGGTTCGAAAGGCACGTCGTAGTTCGGAACGGATATCAAGCCCTATTTTCCCTCGTACACCCCGTCGAGTTGAATCTTGCCCGAACTCTGCCCTCTCCACATAGACCACCACCACCACCACCCATACCATCATTCTCGAGCGCAGTTCCTCGCTGCACCGGAAGGCCTCGCCCCCACAGCTCGGCCTTGGCCTCTCGTTCGTTTAGAGGGTTAGGCTTTCCGTCTCGAGCGGTCGCATCATATTGGAGCCCACCGCGAGGGGGTGGTAAAGAGCAAGATTTCCCAACTCCTATTCCTAGTCGACTTCGACGACTACCTTCACTACGAACATCCTCTACTCGCTTTTGCACTCGATAGTCGTCTCGGACGTGGCGCAGCAGCCCGAATTTTAGGAGAACCTATCGCCAACTCAGAGTCCTCGACTCTACCCACCAACTTACTTCCACTCGTCGAGGTCGAGCGTGTCCCCGGTCCTAGTTACCAGGGAAGCTCCTTCGAACGAAACAACCAACCTAGGTCGCGAATCGGCCGCCCTATACCCCATCGAACGTCAGATTCGTCAGACGAAGTTCCCCCATCGCCGCCGTATAGAACACCATCGTCATCGCCTCTTCCATCGATTACCCCTTCCCCTCCGTCGAGTCCGACGGTCAGCGCATTCGAAACGCCCGTCACACGAAGCGGCGCAGACACCACTGGCGTGATACCCCTTCGAGTTCGTCGAACAACTCGAACACCTCGCGCTAATATCAGTCCCGTCGTACCCCAAGTCGAAGTTACCCCGGAGCCTACGCAGTCTACGATGTCGACAAACGCAAGCCTGCCTGCGATGCCGGCCAAGGGCCATCCCACCGCACCAACCTTCGACCCTAACGACCCCTTCGCGTTCCACGGCTACTTCCTCGAACTCGAAACACTATTCAAACGCTGCGGCGTTGTAGACGACACCGAAAAGAAGCAATGGGCCGTCCGATATCTTCAGTACCTCACCGCAGATTTGTGGCGAACGCTTCCCGAGTACAGCGACGAGACGAAGTCCTACGAAGATTTCAAGAAGGCCCTTCGAACTCTCTATCCGGGTTCAGACGATAACCACAAGTACAGCATGGCAGACCTCGACAAAGTCGTCCAGCATCGTCAGTCTGTCGGCATGGCGAACACCTACGACCTCGCTGCCTACTACCGAGACTTCTTCGCGATTTCGGAGTACCTCAAGAGGCAGAAGTGGATGGCGTCGCTCGAGCAAGATCGAAAGTTTCGAGAAGGATTTCCCCCGCGCATCTGGATGCACGTCGAGAATCGACTTCTCCTCAAGAACCCGGACCATCCTAGAGGCGTACCCTGGACCGTCAACGAGATCTACGAGGCCGCACTCTGGGTTCTAGACGGTCCGACCCCTGGAACGACGTTTCACAGCATATCCACCGCCAACACGGTAGGGCCAGCGGCATCGCCGTCCGTACCACAATCGAATCCGCCTGCACAACCGCAGATGAAGGCCGAGGACTTGCTGCCCGTAATCGAACGTCTGATACATACCTTCGAAGGCGTCGCGGCATCCGCAGCTGGTAGAGGGCCGCCGCCCATGAGCGGCTTCCGTCCCCCTCCGCCTAGAAGTTTGTGGAGGCCCGACGAACGCGATAGCCCCACTTGTCTGTACTGTGGCGAGATAGGGTGCCGGATTCGAAACTGCAGGCATGTCGAAGAAGATATGGCGAAGGGATATTGTCATCGGTCCCCAGAAGGAAGAATCGTAGCGTTCGACGGGCGGTACCTACAGCGCGTCGGCGAGCAGACTATTCGCGACGCGATCCTCGAGTACGCGAAGAAGAACGGACTCATTCGAACGCCGGGGCAGCCGCAGGCTACGGACGCACAGGATCACCCGCCAGCAGGAGTGATGCTCTACGAAGCAGTCGAAGAGCCGGTAGGATACACCGAAACTCGGGCAGTAAACCTAGGGGAGCGAATCGAAGAACTCGACAGCAAGATCCTGCGCCTCGAATCGCTGTACGCCAACGCGCAAGCTGCGACCGGTCAGAAGACGGCTTTCGACGGCGTAGTTATCGAGAGCCGCCCTCAGAGAAGCACGGCGAGACCAGGCAACCCCGGGAACGGTAGGACGAGGTCGCCGGCGAGGAACACCGACAGAAGAGTTCGATTCGAGGAGGGAGGCGACCAGCAAGAAGGACCGAACCGACCGCCTACCCCAGAGCCGTCGCAGAAGGGCGATTCGTCGGCAAACCGAGACCAGAACACGCCGGTCCGCAACGACAGGCAGACTGCGGGCCAGGAACCGATCCACCCCTACGCTCGAGCAAAGGATGCGACTTATGCGCCTCCTACGGCTAGAAACTTCGCGACTCCGGCCAAATACCAGACCAGAGGCGGATCGTATACGAACCTCGCCCCCGTAGTCCAGCGCGAAATTGCCGACGACATCTTCAGGCGTTCGATGAAGAGCGCGAGCATCCCCATGACCGTCGAAGAGATTCTGTCCATTTCGCCAGACGTTCGAAACCGGTATCGAGAAGCAGTTACCCCCAAGCGCATCGTCGAGAATGCGCAGCCGAACCCGACCTCGACCGGCGTGTACGAAGAGGCAGTCACCGAGACGATGCAGCTCACCGTCGACTGTCATGGCGAGGCCTTGGAAACAGGAGCTATGGTTGTACCGGACATCTACGACTCGCTCTATAACTCGGCGCCCCCAGAAGATGGCTTTCTAGTCGCATCTGAGTCGCATGCCCTTCGAACCGTCCCGATGAAGATCGATCGCACGGAAGAAGTCGACTGTATCCTGGACCCCGGTTCGCAAGTTATTTGCATGTCTGGGGCGCTGTGCCACCGACTCAACCTCATGTACGACCCGAAGGTGACACTAACGATGCAATCGGCGAACGGGGGCTACGACAGGTCGCTCGGATTAGTTCGAAACGTTCCCTGCACCATCGGACCGATCACGCTCTACCTCCAAATTCATGTTATCGAGAGGGCGTCGTACGATGTGCTACTGGGTCGACCATTCGACGTTTTGACGGAAAGCGTGGTTCAGAATTACTCGGACGAACGACAGACCATTACCATCGTCTGCCCGAACACTGGC
This sequence comes from Fomitopsis palustris, assembly GCA_029783445.1. Classification (NCBI taxonomy): domain Eukaryota; kingdom Fungi; phylum Basidiomycota; class Agaricomycetes; order Polyporales; family Fomitopsidaceae; genus Fomitopsis; species Fomitopsis palustris. The sequence continues at coordinate 414,403 of JARAOQ010000022.1, read as the reverse complement.
CAACACATCAGCATACCTACGAAAGCGAGAGTTCGACCGCGATCCGAATCGAGGCAGGGTTTTCCGAACGGACTGCGGCAGCGTTCGAGCACTTAGTCTGTGAAGGTGGCGACGATCAGGTCGCCCTAGTGGTTGATTTCGAGAATGACGTTCCTACTGTCTCGGCTTATGCGACTATCCCCTCCTTAGACGAACCGGTGTTGGCTGCGACGTACTTATCCGCACCCGAGACCGCTTCGAATTCTGTTTATAGTTACGCACTCGCCAGTCAGCAATCGAATCCCACTTCAGACTATGCACCGCAGTCCGAATCAAAATCGAACGCACGAACACCGGTCCTCGGCTCTAGTCGAGAGGCAGGCTATACCCCAATTTATTCTACGAACTCAGCTCCTAATATCGAAGTGTACGCTCAAGCGAAGACGAAGAAAAAGTACAAACCAGTGGCAATGAAGACTCGGCCCGTATTGGGCGCAATCCCCGAGAAGTTTCGAATAGTACGAAACATAACCGGCGACCCGCTGAGCACGATGCGCCAGTTATCCGTGCAGCCGCCGCCGTTCGAACCCAGAGGGCGTTACACGGCGGAGAGAGCGGCCAACACGGACAAGCTACACGACGGGGACTTCCTGCTGCCAGAAGAGCGAAGGCTACTACATCATTTCATGGCAACTAATCACGACGCTTTCGCCTGGGCAGACAGCGAGCGAGGCAATTTCAAGGGAGAGTATTTTCCACCCATCGATTTCCCGGTTATCCCCCATACCCCCTGGGTCCAGAAGAATATACCGATTCCGCCCGGACTGTACAAGGAGGTGTGCGCCATAATACGGAAGAAGATCGATTCGGAAGTCTACGAACCGTCGAATTCGTCGTACCGGTCGAGATGGTTCTGCGTGGTCAAAAAGGACGGCAAGTCGCTTCGAATAGTACACTCGCTCGAGCCGCTCAACGCAGTAACGATTCAACATTCGGGAGTGACCCCAACGCCGGAACATCTGGCAGAGCAATTCGGAGGCAGACCCTGTGGAGCGATGCTCGACCTATTCGTCGGTTACGACGAGCGATATATAGCCGAGAGCTCTAGGGACTTGACAACGTTTCAGACACCGTACGGTGCAATGAGACTCACGACGTTGCCCATGGGTTGGACGAACGCGGTACCGATATTCCACGACGACGTCACGTATATCCTCCAGCCCGAAATCCCCGAGTTTACGGTACCCTACATCGACGACGTACCGGTCAAGGGACCAGCTAGTGACTACGGCGGCGAAGTTCTCTCCGAAAACAGTGGTATCCGTCGATTCGTCTGGGAGCACTTCCAGAACCTGAATCGAATCGTAACGAGGATGCGCTACGCTGGTGGAACGTTCTCTGGGGTGAAGTCCATCCTCATCGCTCGAGAGACAACGGTTATCGGTCACAGATGTACTCCGGAAGGACGACTACCTGACGAATCGCGAGTTGTAGCGATAAAGAACTGGGGACCGTGTCAAAACCTGTCCGACGTTCGCGCCTTCCTAGGAACTATTGGAGTGTGCCGGATATTTATCAAGGACTTCGCGCGCCGTGCAGACCCGCTAGTACGACTTACCCGCAAGGACGTACCGTTCGAATGGGGCCCAGAACAGCAGCAGGCGCAGGACGAGCTGAAGCAGGCGCTGCTAGAGAGTCCAGCCCTCCGAGCAATCGACTACGAGTCGGACGCACCGGTCGTGCTCGCCGTGGATACATCGTTCATCGCGGTAGGGTATCTACTATGCCAATGTGACCCTGCCAACCCGAAGAGGCGATACTACAATCGATTCGGTTCTATTACGCTCAACGACAGGGAACGGCGATTCTCGCAGCCGAAACTGGAGATCTACGGACTGTTTCGTGCGCTTCGAGCCCTTCGACTATACCTGATTGGGGTTCGAAACCTGGTAGTGGAAGTCGACGCTCGGTCCATCAAGGGAATGTTGGCAAATCCGGACATCTCGCCAAGTGCTAGCATTAACCGCTGGATTGTATCCATTCTGACGTTCCACTTCACGCTCGTGCATGTCCCTGGTACTTCGCATGGGCCCGACGGACTGTCAAGACGACCCAAGCAGCCAGACGACCGGGACGAGGACGACGACGAGGAGTTCGACGACTGGATCGACAACTTGTATTCCTTCGTACACATGATACAGATGCACCAGAAGAGTCGAACACCATTCCCCATGCGACCACGCCTAGAGCCGGCTGCCATCCTGGCACTGACCGAGGACGGTCAGGATCTCAGCAATAGGGAGGGTAGCGACAGCGACGGCGTCGCAGAAGAAGACGAAGACGACTACTCAATTGTGCCGCGCAGCGAAAAGACGCAAGAGATCGAACACCGTCTCGAAGACGTTCGAAGGTTCCTCGAAACGCCCCAACGACCAGAAGGGATGTCGGACAAAGCGTTCGCAACGCTGTACAAATACGCAGCGCAGTTCTTTATTCGAGGTAACCGACTTTGGCGAAAGGACCCAGAAGGCGCACACAAGGTGGTACTGGACAAGGACCGCCGATTGCGAGCATTACGCGAAATCCACGATCGAGTTGGACATCGAGGGATACATGCCACAAGCGCAGCCGTAGGAGAACGATTCTGGTGGCCAGAGTACAAGACGGACGTCGCTTGGTATGTACGAACGTGCGACCTATGCCAGAAGAGACAACTTCGACAAGTTCTGATACCGCCGACCGCCCCGTCCCCACCTGGGTGTTTCGTAACGGCGTACGTCGATTCGTTCCACCTACCGCGGTCAGGAGGGTACAAGCTGGTCTGCTCGGCACGATGTGCAACAACAGCGTGGCCAGAGGGTCGTCGACTGCGCAGGGAAACGGCGAAAGCACTGGGCGACTGGCTATTTGAAGACATCCTCTGTAGATGGGGAACACTAGTCGAGATCGTTTCGGACAACGGCACGCCGTGGGTCAAGGCTCTGGAGTACCTCGAGAACAAGTATCACGTCAAGCATATCCGCATCAGTGGCTACAACTCGAGAGCAAACGGTATCGTCGAACGATCGCATTTCGACATGCGCCAGGCACTTTTCAAGGCAGCGGATGGCGACCAATCGAAATGGTCAGACGTGTTCTACTCGGTCTTATGGGCAGAACGGGTCACGGTCAGGAAGCGAATGGGGTGCTCCCCTTACTTCGCAGTAACAGGTGCACACCCGATATTGCCCTTAGACGTCGTGGAAGCGACATACCTGGTACCTCCCCCTACTGGCATCATCGACACAACGGACCTGATTGCGGCAAGAGCAATAGCGCTACAGAAACGCAGGGAGCAGGTGGCTCGATTACGGTCGAAAGTGTTCGAAGCTCGACGCACGGCTGCACAACGTTTCGAACGCGAGCACCAGTATACGATTCGCGACTTCGACTTCGGAAGGGGAGACCTAGTTCTAGTGCGCAATACAGCCATAGAAAAGTCACTCAACCGCAAGATGCGACCGCGTTATAATGGGCCTATGGTGGTAATTTCGCGCAATCGAGGTGGAGCGTACATCATAGCCGAGCTCGATGGATCAGTGCTGGACAGGCCGATTGCAGCTTTCCGGGTCATACCGTATCTAGCGAGAAGAGCGATAAAGGTACGACTAGACATGCTGGACGTCCCCCTGGAGAGAGTGCGGGAGCTCGAAGAGTCGGAGGACCTAGGAGACGATGAAGAGGACCTGCCCGACGAGGAAGAGCAGTCGAGGCCGCCATACGAGATGGACGAAGACGAACCAGAGGACTTCGAGGACGATACTTATCTCTACTACAGACGGAACTGCAACCAGTTACCGTTCGAAGAGCTAGGTCAAGCCTTCGAAACGTTCGAAGTTTCGAAGTAGTCCGAACGCTGGACTTGTACAATAGGAGCGATACCCTTCTCAGCTAAGTTATACATCACCTGATTTCTGACTTCTGAACGCCTGTACGTGTCACGCGTCAAGTGCAGCAAGCGAATATTCTATTTTCGGGACTGGGGGTGCGACTTTACAGGGTCATGCAGTACTATACAAAAACAAAGCGTTCGAGGGGCGGCGGCGGCGAATACGGACACGGAGCGGGGCGAGCACGGAACGGCGAGCGCGGGGGCGGCAAGAGGACAGCAGACGACTTACGAACGGCCGCGCTTGCGGCTAGAAGGGCCAGCGACATCCTCCTCTTCGTCACCAGGGGCGAGCTGGGGTGCGAAGCCTTGCGCGCGCGCGATGGCTGCCAGTAACGCCGCCTTCTGCACTTGAATCGCGTGTGCCTGCGCGTCGAGCCGACGAATGGACTCCTCGAATGCCGGGACCACGAGGTCCGCGTCGAGGGGCTCGCGCAGCGTGAGCGAAGCGTCGTCGAGGACCGAACTCCGGAGAGTCACAGTCCCCGAGCGAGAAGGGCGCGGGCGACCGGGAAGAGGCGTAAGGGCCGTCGAGGGGGCCGCCTCGAGGGCCACCGCGGCTTGCGAAGCACCTAGGATTGAGTCAGCAAGTGCAAGATTCGAAAACGGAACACTTACGGGCGCGTTCTTGCTTGAACTTACCATCTGCGGTGCACCCACCCCAGTAGCAGGCTTGGCCCTCGGCAGTGCACTTCGAGCACTGCCGACGTTGCGGGTTCCACACACAAGTCGTCGGCTTCTCGTACCTAACGCAACGATCGCACTGAGGAGAGTTATTACAGGCCAAGAGAGTAGAGAGGAGGAGGGCGACTTACCACCCCAAAGAGCGAACGGATGTCCGCGGCGCGCTGTGCACGAATCTCGGGCGAGCTCTGACCGCCGTGCTCGTGTAGCATTCGTGTACTCTCGGGTACGAAACCACTCTACGGACGCAAAACGTCAGTGTAGCAGAAGAAGAAAAGGGACAAGACGCGCAGCTTACCTCCGGTACGGAGACCTCCGCCGCCACCTTACCCTTCGAAGAGGGAGGCGGTGCGGTCTTCTTCGCTCGGCCACCGCTAGCGGCCTTCGAACCGCGCGAGGCGCGTCGACCGCGGCGGCCACCCCGAGCAGAGCGGGTACTCGCTGATGGGGGCCCCTCGTCAACACCTTCGGGCTCTTCGTCGCCTGCTTCGTCTTGAGCCTGCTCGACCTCGAGGCCCTCGCTTGGAGACTTGCGGCTCGAAGGCGCCGCACCCTCCTCTTCGTCCGAGGTTGGGAGGAAAAGCGGAGTCTTCGGGAGCGCGCGCGACTTGCCTTTACCCTTAGTTCGAGGGGGAAGGGGATCGCCCTCATCAGCCTCGTCCTCAGCGTCCGAAACCACCTTTTTCTTGATAGGTCGGGGCTTCGGGCGTGGAGGTGGCGAGGGGTCGCGCTCCTCGTCGGCATCGGGCTCGAAAGAGGGTTAGAAAGTTCGAATGGAAGGAAGGAACAGAGCACTCACCTCAGCCTCTGTGGTAGCCTTCGACGTATCCTGCGAAGGGACGGTCGAGGGTGGAAGAGTTGCTGCGCTCGCGGGGGAGAGCCGAGCCCCCTGGGAGAACTGCCTTTCGAGGCGAATCGTCTCGACCGCGTTGACGAGCCAGGGCCAGGCGAGGGAGTCCGCAGCGGTCTGTGCTGCCTCGAAGTTCCGGCCAACGCCCTCCATAAGGACCCGTTCGGTCATTTGGCGGGCCAGAACGGCGACCCGGGTGTCCTGAAAGGGGGCCACTCCCTCCTGGAAAACAGCGTCGTAGTTAAGAGCGGAAGCTGGTAAGGAAAGCACTTACGAGGCGCCGCCTTCCAGCGATGAGCCAGTCTTCGAAGGCGTCCGCATCCGAAGGGATGGGCGTCGAGCTAGCCCACTTGATGGCGGCGTTGGCCGCTCTCGAATCGGCAGAGCTGCCTAGAGTGCCGAGCGACGGCTGCGGGGTCGAAACGGATGGGGTGCGAGGCATTTCGAGCAGGAGGAGGAGGGCAGCGAAGAGGTGGGAGCGTAGAAGCGAAGGGGAGCGCGATTCCCTAAGTCCCCAGACCCCCTATTGTCAACCAGGACCGCACACGGGCCACGAGGCGCGGAGGCAAATCCACGGTGCTTCGAACTCTCACGGGGCGGCGACTTCGACACGGGGCTTCGACGGAACGATCCGCAATCGAAGAGCGCTCGAAATAGACTTTTGGTTCCGAGGCGTCGATTTGCCACCGAGGCAACAACCGGTGACTTGTCGAACGGCTCGTAGAGCGGTCCGCCGGCCCGAACCAGTCCCCTGGACTTAGAACACGAAGCACTGACCGAGGACGGTCAGGATCTCAGCAATAGGGAGGATGATACGCCCCTAGCGGAGCTGTGCCCCGAAAAACGCGAATATTGGCATGATAACGGTGCCGAGCGAGGGTTCTGAAACGTCGAACTGATACACAAGTTACGAGGCCGACTCGAAAGCCCTTCGACGTGTCGAATCACAGATCGTTATTTCGAAGCGAAGGCTACAGGGCTACGATACTAGCGACCGTTCCCTCGACCGAACCTTGGACGAGGGCTGCGGCGATTGCCTCCCAGCACCGGTCCTCCCCTCTCAGCACGCCCTGGAGCAGTATCATCGCGTATAAGCCCCGCCAGGTCGATACCTTGTGCCCCAGCAGCCACCACGACAAGATGGTCAATACTGTACTGCAAGGAGTGAAGGCATTGCAAAATCTCTCGGGACTCCGACCGAACCTCCTCTCGAAGCGCACCGAAAGCGGTACGAAGTTCGTTGAACGTACGGGGCAATTCGCGGCAGTCTTCGAGGTAGACCGGTTCGGCAGCGAATTCGGGCGGGCCTGGAAATTGTAACGGGGCGGCGTTGAGCTCGATCGGCCCTGGCACGAACAGCGGATCCCATGCCAGAGGAGCGTAGGGGACACCTCGTCCAGGAGGGACGTTTCCCTCTTCGAAAACGCGATCGATACGGTTCATGGTGGCTACGACGGCGGGGTACGTGTACGGCGAACGCAGCGAACCGGGGCGAACAGCAACGGCGTTCGAGAACGATTCGAAGAGGGAACGCTGTCAGGAGCGTGAGCAACATCGAGTATCTGGGCTGTGTCATACCTACCAGCACCCAGCGTACGAAATGGGCCCAGGCCAACCACTCTTTGGCCTCGACGCTAGCACCCGCCGGTTCGAAGAACCGTTCGGCCTGCACGAGGGCAAGCAGACGATGGTATCGGGCGATGTGCGCGTCGGCACGCGGCAGAGCTTCTTCAACTGGCGCATCCATGACAAGTTGGTGTCGAGCGGTTCGAGTGGGGTAGTTGTGCTTCGAGGTGATTGGACGACGCGTGGTGGGCTCGGTGTGGCTGAGCGACGGTTGGTACTGCATAGTTTTCGGCGAAAGCCACCTGTATATAAACAAACCCCCTGCCAAAAGGAGGGCAAGCTCTCAGTACCGTTTAGATCACATTTTTCCCTTTTCTCTCGTTTCGGAGCGCGTCGTCAGTCGGTTCGGTCAGTCAAGTTCTGGTCCCGTGCCAGCAAGTTCGAAGGTCGTTCGAAGCGGTTCGAAAGGCACGTCGTAGTTCGGAACGGATATCAAGCCCTATTTTCCCTCGTACACCCCGTCGAGTTGAATCTTGCCCGAACTCTGCCCTCTCCACATAGACCACCACCACCACCACCCATACCATCATTCTCGAGCGCAGTTCCTCGCTGCACCGGAAGGCCTCGCCCCCACAGCTCGGCCTTGGCCTCTCGTTCGTTTAGAGGGTTAGGCTTTCCGTCTCGAGCGGTCGCATCAGCGCGACTGGAGAAAATGTCTCATGGTAATCTTCACCCCATACTTGGGTAAAACCTTTCGCAACAAGTCGAGCTTTGTATCGCCCATCATGCTTGCGCGCATAGACCCAACGGTTCTTGACGATTTTACGATTCTTAGGTCGAGGTACTAAGACCCAAGTACCGTTCTGCTTGAGGGACTCCATTTCAGCACCCTCAGCCTTGTGCCAATGCTCCCACTCAGGGGATTTCCTAGCCTCAGAACGGGACGTAGGAACGGAGTGATTAGCTTCATGAATAGCCCGTAAAATCATGTCTATTTTGGCACGCTGATTCCCTTCAGAATCCGTGCGCTGGTCGATAAGAGCCGGAGGCTCATCACCATAAACGTTGTCCTTATTCCTATAGGGATTCCGACCAGCACCTTCTCGCCGAGGACGGCTGTAAGGAGGGTTTGGTGGAGGAACAGGATCTGGGCGTGGTTGAGCTTGATCACCTCCCACTGGCTCAGCAGGTTCGGTTGAATCATCGTCTTCCATATTAATGGGTAAAGGTAGTGGTATATCGAACGGTTCCTCGTCGCTATCCTCAGAGTCTGAGTCTACCGGTTCGAATACTTCTGGAGTCCGAGTCTTTGGACCCACTAAATCCTTACGTGCCGGGAAAGAATCTTCATCGAAGGTCACATCACGGGACACAACGATACTTCGATTGGCTGGATTCCAGAACCTATAGCCCTTGGATCCTTGCTCATAGCCAACAAAGATCATCTCGACTGCCTTCTTGTCGAGTTTCCCTTGTCTTTGCTCTTTCGGCACATGCACAAACGCTTTGCAACCAAATACTCTAAAGTATGAAATATCCGGGACTGTGCCATCCCAGAGAGTAATTGGGCATTGCCACTTAAGGCGTCGCATAGGCTGGCGATTATAAATATGCACAGCTGCATCAACAGCAAGCTGCCAAAACCCGTGAGATAGACCAGCTTGGTGTAGCATGGCCATAGATTTCTCCATGATGGTGCGATTCCAGCGTTCAGCTCTCCCATTTTGCTGAGGAGAACCAGCTACCGTCTTATAGTGAGTAATCCCATAGGACTTGAGACGGGCTGTGAAAGCGTCAGAAGTGTATTCCCCCCCTCGATCCGAGCGTATCGCAATGATCCTATTACCAGTAACATTTTCTGCCCATGCCTTAAAGTCCTCGAACGCTTGGATCGAATCAGACTTATGCTTTAGGTAGTAGGCACGTCCAAGACTAGTGTGATCGTCAAGGAATGAGATAAAGTACCGGTAGCCTTGTATAGACGTAGTACGCATAGGACCATCTTCGTCAGTATGAACCAACTCGAGAGGCTTGGAAGCGCGTTTGTAGGACGCGGGGAAAGGAGCGCGATGTGACTTGCCCCATTGACAGCCTTCACAGGGGGAATGATCCTCAACCCCCACTGGATCAGCACCCTTTGTATTACCAGGTAAACGGCGAATAACCTCTTTGGAAGGATGTCCCATACGTCTATGCCAGAGACGATACGGGTTGGTCAGAGCGTGGACCTTATTCCGTTCCAGGATATCCATGTGCATATAGTAGAGATTGTTAAGAGGATTGTACGATGCCTCCATAACTTTCTCGCCAGAAACTTTGCCATGCGAAAATGTACGGTCATAAATGACCATAGAACCTGAACCTTGTACCAACGTGTGTCCAGATGTCTCAACTACTCCGGTAGAAAACAGTCGGCCAGATGCATTGGGTATATACGCAACGTTGGTTAGAGTGATCCAAACGCGCTGACCCCCATCGACCTTGACTAAACCTTTAACTGTACCGGCCCCAATGGCCTGAATAAACGAACTACCAGCTGTACCGAATGTAACAGGCGTGGTATACGGCTTATACTCCCAGAAATCATCAAGAGTATTGGTCACTGATTGAGATGCGCCAGAATCCATGAGCCAACTTATTCTCCTACCTCCCACTGAATGGTTGTGTGTCACACGAGAGGCATAGAATCCAGAAGATATATTGGTCAGCCCGGATGCAGTACTACTACTACTATTCGTACCGCCACCATGATGGATTACAAGAGGAGACGCAATGAGAGAACCAGCTGAGTTAGAAAAACGTCCGCAATAAGTACAGTTAGGTTCGGAGCATATGATTTCCTGTACCGTTTCCTGCGCTGCACCGTTACCGTTAGAAGATCCTGAAGACGAGACGTCCGACGTAGTTGACGAGACAGTGATAGTACGACCATCCTGTGTCTTGTGGACCGTGTTCGTCTTCTTTGAACCATTGCCGTTGCCGTTGCCACCTTTGCCTTTGCCCTTGTTCTTACCCTTCTTATCACCCTTACCCCCCTTGTTCTGAGGGCGAAGGTGTGGGTACTTGGTCCAGCATTGTTCCGAGCCGTGAGGACCACCACAATGACCACAGGGACCGTTACCCTTGGTCTTGACCTGAGACGTTTTAGAGGCGGATTGCCCCATACCAGAACGGCGAAGAGACTCCTCGGCAAGTATTTTATTCACCAAGGTGTCGATCTTCAAGTCCGAGAGCGCAGTTGTCGCCATGATGGCAGACACCATAGTCGAGTAGCTCTCAGGGACTTTAGACATCAGGAGGAGTGCCTGAGTGTTCTCCTCCAACTTGATTCCGCCGTTGACAACGTCCTTGATGGTGGTCAGGATCTTATTGATCTGATCCTGCATCGGCTTTGAGTCATTCATCTCGTTCGACTTAATGAGCGACTGGAACTGAGACCATACAAACGCGGCGTCCGGTTTACCAAAATGAGATTCCAAAGAGGCCCACATTTCTGCAGCCGTCTTCTTCTTTTCGAGACCGTCAACCGTAGTAACCAGAAGGTGATGCAGCGAGATGTCCGTCCGCATCAGAATTGTGCCAGAGGCACGGGCATTGGCTTTTTTGTACGTAGGGTCCTTGAGGTCCCCGACGTAGAGGGCGTCGTCTGCCTCAATGAAGATGAGGTAGCCCATCATTTTTGCTCTCCATACCTTGTACTCCGAGGCACGGGAGAGGACTGGAACCGATTCAGACTTTGGTTCCGACATAGCGGCAGTAGCAATATATAAGTCAAAGAATTGATCTTCCTCGACTGAAACGAGAGGTTCAAAATAAACTGGAGATTCTACAAACGGTTGAGGAGTAGTGTCCTCTTCAAAAAACGCAGCAGGGAGTGGTGTATCCTCTGCTAAACTAGGTGCAAATAGATTGTCCTCAACTTCTTGTTCGTCAAGGAGCGCAGAAACGTCAGACGCTTGGACAGTTGTAACGTCTAATTGAGGAGAGAGAGGACGAGACTGGACAGGAGTACCAACAGGGGTACCGACAAGAGATGGTAAAACTGATAAGATGCGGCTTTGCTCCGCAGGTTCAGGAACTGAGCCCCTTCTAAAATATTCCTCTACTAATAACTCGCTTTCTTGCCAACTTTCGATAGGGATGCCCCACTCAGGAAGTTCGTCGTCGTTATTCTCTGAGTATCTGTTAGGGCAGATGGGTAGGGCACAAGCGAACCAGCTTTCCCTTTCGTCGTCCCAATGATAATCTTCCCTTTCGTCTTTCTCGTAGCAGTGAGGATAGTTGTAACAATAGCGTTCTGTTCGAGGAACGTCTGCCGGTATTGACTCAGAAGTCGGTAGTTGGCTAGACGATGAAGCCACAGTGTGATGCTTGACTAGAAGTTATATTCCAGTGTACAAAAGTATACAAAAAACGTATAGGTACGCCGACCTAAGTACTACAAACGACCCAGTCTAGATATCCGCCGTCCGCAATGTTCTTTAACTCTCTAGCTACCTTTCGATAGCGTCGAGTGAGAGGTTCCTGAGGCGTAGAGAACTCGACTGTTCCTACGCAACGACAAGCCCACGAAACTTGTTCTCGACGCTCCTTAGACCAGGAGTCAGCCTTGTCGAGGTTGTCGCTAACCCAATTGAGTTGGTCAGCGAGGCGGTGGAGCGACTTCTGCCACTCGCTGTCGAGCTTCTCGAAAAGATGCTTCTTGTCGAAGATAGCTTGGTAGCGCTCAATGGTTGCGCTAACCTTCTTTTCAAGAATGCCGATGACTTCGGCGGTCGACTTCTTCTTGAAGTCTGGGAGCGGGCGAGGAGCTGAGAGACGCTCAGCTAACGGCTTGGGAGCCGAGGTGGACGCGGAGGGAACCGGGGCGGGGACGGGATGAGACTGGAGTTACACAATAAACGTTAGATCAGAGATCTAAGAATGGAGGTAGAGTCGGCGTCTACGGACCTTTCTCTCAGGTCTCGTAGGAGGATAAACTTTGTGCAAACGGCGCGAAGGCCCACTGGAAATACGATCCTTCAATGCCTTGGGCACTTCAGGACGTAGTAAAGCTTAGATCCGCAAAGGGACCAAAAACGATGCACTGGCTTACTCCTCAGAAGCAGTGACTGACAGAGATTGTTATCTGCGCAGATAAACACAATCAGGTTCCTAGAGACGAAGCTCAGGGCTCATAACCTGTTGAAGCGAGGAGGTTTAAACTGTTAGTGGCTGAAGGCTAATGAGAGCGAGACAATACCCAGGGGAAGCTCCAGGGAAAGACCTGTGAAGCGCACACAGGGGAACAGGAGGTAAAGTCTACGGATTAGAGGGCGCATCAGCCCAGTATATATACATGAGGGGAACCGGTCATGTGAGTCATGAGAGAGCATGAGTAATCGTACCACATGAGCGGTGAGTCATACCTAGTCAGCCTGAGTCATCAGGCATCAGGGTGAGTCATATCTACGGAACTATCTAGAAGAGTCCAGAAGGGAGCGTGTCTAGAAGGGTCCGTAGTCTAGAACTATCTACAAGGGCCTGGACGAGGTCATGGGATCGAGTCCAGGCAGAGTCCATCAAAGAACGTATGTAATCAGACACCGCAGAACACAAGTCCATATATAGGATGTCCGAATGATAAGTTAATGTATGACACCGAATATGGAAAGTTCAACATACGCGCCAACTTCATACACTGTGATATGCCATACAAGAGTATACAAACTGGCATCATGCAACACCTGTCCAAGAATGTCGAGGATGCTGCACATCACGTCACTCCTCAGGTTGCTTTCTACGGAACTGGACCTTCATGGTGCGAGCAGCTGGTGTAAGTGCTCTAGGAGCCGGGACGCCCTCCCTGTCCCCCCGGATGTCATACGTAAGCAGTACGTATGCTAGCATAGTCTTGAGTTCCATAGCGGCCCGGGCTATGCGTCTGATTTAGGAGCGGAGCATCGTGTATAGCTAGGATCAACACGCACCAAGCGTGTTTGCCGTACCCAAAGGGAATGTGGTTCGGTCCGAGGCCAGCCATGGTGTACTTATATTCCAAGGCATCCAACCCGTTCTCCTCGCGCATGCCGGAGAAATGAAAAGGATCAAATTCTTTCGCCCTTGGGTAGATGCTTTCGTCCGTATGCATCTCTCTTGCCGCCACAGCAACGAATGCACCCTCTGGGATGAACGTACCGTCTGAGAACGTGAAGTCCTCCACAGCAACACGGAAGATGAGGGCTGCAACATAACCTCGTATCAACGCGCTCTAGCAGCCGATATATGTTGGGGACTTACTATTGCCAAGGATTGCGATCCGCTGAGTCTCCCTATAGAAGCTATCGAGCTTGTGCATTTCTGAAACCGCCTTGCGTGTCCAGCCATATTCTTTCACAATGGTGGCCACTTCCTCGCGAAGTGGTTCGATATATTGTGGATGGGCGACGAGGTGCAGAAGCGCCTGTGAAAATGTCTAGCGGAGGGGGTACAAGTTGATCACAGATTTCCTCCTAAAATGTGGATAGGAGCTACTCACACCGGCCGGGGACAGAACTGACGCATTGCCGATGCGCATCATGTGCTTGACCAGCTGAGGAACGGTGAGCTTCTCCTCTGATGGGGCAGCGTCGATGAGCCACTGCAACATGTCATTCTCAAGTGTGTAGGTGGTCAGATTTCATATATTAGAGATTACTTGAGGAATAGACGACATACAGGTCTGCCATCCCACTTTGTCCCATTAGCCTCTGTGGCATCGGGAAAAACGCCCCGGGCTAATGGCCACTAAGTAGCAACTATTTACACTATTCAGCGTGGTTAGCAGTGTATGGCTTTTAGCAAGGTCCCGAGATAATTAGATTGAGTGTAGCTGCGGTATCATCTTTGAACTACTCGTAGTCGCTAATTAGAAGCCTTTGCCATACCAATGAGATGCCACTACTTACAGTAAACTTGTCGAGTATCACACCTCAGTCAAAAATAATGGTGTAAACGGGTAACATTAGACGGTCAGTCGAGATATTACGATACGTGGTAGTCCGATTGTATCAAAGGATAGTGCAATTAGTCCTAATTATCCGAATCCGAGTCTGCCATAGCGTCGATATCTAGAACCTGCAAGGCCCGCTGAACGGAGGAAGACTTGCCCTTCTGGCCAACACTTCCCTGGCCGCTGAGCAAACCCGTCAATACTCATGAATGGCCTGAATGGTAGAGAAGATGTAACATACGTGACTTTCTTGAAGAGTCCGTGCATCAAGGTATGGTACTTCTTGATGGAAGTGTCCTTGATCGTCTCAAGGATTGCGATGTTCGTCTGATATGCATTGTGTTACGCGACGACTCGCGCTAACACTCCGACGTGCTGCCAAGCACGTCCTACTGACCCAAGTGTCAGTCCAACCAACCGAGTCGAAGACTTACTCGGTGCCTAGGGTTTCCACAAAGGAACTCCGTCCTTCGATGAGAGCGATACAAGAGACAGCTAGCAAACCCTTGAGGCTAGCGTCGAGTGGAGTGCGAGCGTAAGCCTAGGTGTCGGCCAACTCAGAGGCTTCACAGCAGGGAATGCAGCGAAGGTTGAGTATGGATTAAACCAGGTCGAACTTAGGGTTCGACCGCCCAACTGCTGCAGCTTATATACATGAGGGAAGCGGGCGTCTCCTATGGTCCAGGAGAGTACCGCTCCGGTGAGGGGTTTAGTGTACAACGAATAGGAGAAATAGAAGGGGAAACCGCACAGTCAGAGGGTAGCTAGGGAGTCATAAGAGTAGGCATGTGAAGGGAAACGAGGTGAGGGAAATACTGGGTAACCAATGAACAGTGTCCTTGAGGAGAGGCGGCTCTCCGATCCCTAATCATATGGTACAAGGTCGGACCGTGAAGGGGCACGGCCGGACCGGAGTCACGTGAAGGAAATAGGGGTAGCTAAGGGAAAGTAAAAGGAAAATAAAACAGGCCCAGGTCACGCACCCGTGACTACTTGTAACACATTGGACACAATGTTCATATCGAACTCAATCGTCTTGCAGGAACCACTGGCCCAGTTACCCAAGGATGCATACACCTGATTTATAGCTACCATTCAGGATACTCCACACGACATTGCGAACGTCGGGACAACATACTGATGTTGCGACAAGAGCCACCATAGCCATTGGTAACTCTTTCTCGTCAGGCTTGTCTGGGAGTGAGGACTCGCACAAATTGACGCATTGCGTAAAGCCGAAGCTTGTTGGTTTCTGGAAGATCGTCTGCTTGAACGTGGACTCAATGATCGGGTGCTGGAAGGGTTTGTTCGCCTCGACCATTCGCAGCTGTGGTACAGCTCGCCGACTTAGCATGCATGCAGACACTGAGTCTCGGTTACATACCTTTGCGTCGCATGGGTAGAGATACATTCCCTCTTCCTTCAACCAATCAATTGCACGCTGGAGTTGATCTGCACCATCGAACGTGCTGCAGCCATAATACCCATCAACAAGGGCGTCTGTCTTCTTCTTGAAGTCACCCCGGAAGTTGCTGACACGCTGCGCAGGCTTGGAACCATGTCAGATCACAGCGCTGTGGAAGATAATGGAGTACGAACTATTCTAGCAAGCGCGTGGCGGTATCGATGATCATTGCAAATGCGTGCCAACAATTCATCATCATTGAGACTGCGCGCAACTGTGATGAGCGCATTCGGCACAACTACCTGTCGAAGTGGCTCCTGTGGAAATGCATTCTTGAAGACAAGATCCAATTCGACCTTGACTATTGTTGACCGGAGGTGAGCCACACGAGGTCGTTGGTCATTCAGGTTGAGCTCGGCGCCGTTCGGTGGAAAAACAAGCTCAATACTGTTGTTGAGATTTGCGTTCACTGCCTGAGGAGGCGCTGATGGTGGTGCCGCCGCCATGGCTACATCGCCGTTCGCAGGTGAGACAGATTCTTCGCGAGACTGGCAAGCGATTATTCAGTACCAAGCCTACTGTTTACAATAATGAAGCTAACCATCTGGAGGCTTGGTGTTGTCACTGGCTGGGCCAGGGCGACATCGGGTGTCCAGACCGGACACTGTAAAGTGTGTATCAGAACTGCGAGTTGCAAGATATCAATACATTGAGGACATACCTCAGCGCTCCGCTTTTCCCAATCCGATCTACGCTGGCTATTGGCCTTTGCTCGGGTGACTTTACGTGCAAGCTTTGAGGGAAGGTATGATCCTGTCTCCTCAGGGCCATCTAACGCCTCGCTAAACAAGAGACATAGTCAGATATGCGTCATACGACATGTTGTTTATTACCTTCCCATCGTCTGCAGCCCAGACATTGATTGTTTGTCGATGGCCGATGTCGCCTCTGGCAGCTTGTCCGTCCAGACTGCACGCTGAAACAAGGAATCAGCATGGTATGAGCAAGAAGACGAACTTGTATGTGGATCCAACACTAACCTCTTTGGCCAGTGTGTTGGCCAGCGAATTGTTACCGAGGCGGTTGAGATCATCGTCATCGCTCTCCGAAAGTTCAGAGGAACTGTCATTCGAGGACTTGTCAGAGTCACTGGATGAATCTTTGCTGTGGACTTCAGCATTGTCTTTGTTCTTCTGCAGCTGGTCGACTGATCCGATGCCATTGTATGTCAGTATACAGTGGTAGGAAATAACCAGGCAACTCACTAGATGAATTGGTAGAAGCACTCCTATTTGACGTGGCAACCTTTGGTCCTCTGGAGCGATGAGGCTTGACTGGGACTGGTAGCATTGTAACATCGTCAGGACTAGACTCGCTGTCATAGTCCGGTGCTCTTGGAGGTCGCTGCTGGGCAGTCGAGTCGTCAGCTACAAGAACAGCACGAACAAGGTTAGCACAAGAACTGACGTCAGGGAAGCTAACTTACATGCTAGGGACTTACGCATCTTTGCAGGTGCTGGCTTGGCGCGCTTCGACTTGGGCACTTGGAGAGAATCGTTTTCCGGGTCAGCGACAATGTCAGAGCCATTGCGTTTACGTGGCACTTGACAAGTAGTAAAATGAGCAACTCGGACGGAGACATTTGCTCGGAAGCCTACCTTGTTCCTTGCCCTGGCTGGAGGTCTTTGACTGGGACTTGGCACTCTTGTTGGCAGCCTTCTCTGTACTACTAACGCGATTGCGCGTTGATCTGCGTGGCGCATGATTAGCTGTCTGCAAGGCTTCGTTGACTGACTTGGGGGGCATGGTGTATCGGTGTTGCTATGCTGAGTAAAAGGAAGGTCGAAATTAGAGAGGAAAATACGGAAGCGATGAGAGGGAAGGACAAGAAGTAAACGCCCGCTATGTAGGCAACGGGCATGACTTACTGATGAATCTATGGATTGCCTCAGCCACAGTGATTACGTTACACATCCTAACCATCGCACCGTAAGTCCAACACTGCCACCTGCCCTACAGACGAGTCTCCAAGCTAAAGAACATGCCTGAATGCAGTGGATGCAAGAGATCATTCAAAACACAGCAAGGCCTTGGAACTCACCTGAGTCAAACAAAAAAAGCGGTCTGCCGGGAATTCTACGAAGCACATGTCAATCGCAATGATCCTGTTGGTAAGAGTGTCGATTATAGCGGCCTTGGACATGCTGATCAGCATCATAAAACTACACAGATGCACAAGAGCCTGTCCCTTTTGAGGGCGACTATTTCGGAGAGTACTTACCAGAGGAGTTCACTGCTGTGCACGATGCGGACATGGAAGCATCTGTGCGCGAAGGTGACGGACAGCATGAAGAAACACCGGGTTCACTAGGGGCGCAGGGATCAGCGAATGAGTACCGTCATCCAGAGGACAGTGGGAGAGAAGGAGAGGAGCTCGGAGACGACGAAGAAGGGGATTGGGAAGGTGGAGACAACGAAGATGGTGATGATGACGGCGGCAGCGATGGCGATGGCGATGGCGATGAAGGGTGGGATGACAACTTACCTGCCTGGGAGCCTCCACCTGTCAATCAAGTCGATGATATAGCCCTTCCAATGGATGAAGATACCGATACACATGCACCGGATCGAGATGCATGCCAGAGAGCGGGATTGCAGGCATCAGCGAGGACATTTGTGGAGCGCTTTCCCGGCACTGAGGCCGGGAAGGTGCATGCTACCGACAGCGATAGCCATGACGGGGGCCGCAACGCATATGCAGCATCAGTTGGGATCACAAGGCAGGAGCCCTACGCACCGTTCAAGTCCAAACTTGACTGGGAAGTAGCACGCTGGGCAAAGTTACGTGGACCGGGAGCAACAGCCTTCTCAGACTTGCTAAAGATAGAGAACGTACGTTTCTCGGCTCACACTCGAAGTCGATCGCCATACTCACATGAATGCCAGTTCACGGAGCTCCTTGGGCTGTCTTACAAGACATCACAAGAGCTTGACAAGCTCGTCGACACCCTCCCATCCAAGCGTCCACAATTCAGGCGCCACGAAATAGTCGTTGGAGACGAGGCTTTTGAGGTCTTCACTCGTGAGATCATGGAGTGTCTTGTGGCACTTTGGGGCGATCCTGAGTTCGCGCCGATTCTTGTTGTCGTCCCAGAACGGCACTATGCAGACGCAGACAAGACAAGTCGCATCTACTTCGATCTCCACACAGGAAAGTGGTGGTGGGCAACGCAGGTCCGCATCCTTGACTCATCAGCAGCCAGATGTATACTCACGGATTCAATTCAGAAGGCAGTTGAGAAGACGCACCCAGGAGCTACAATCGTGCCACTCATCATCTCATCTGATAAGACACAGCTGACCGTCTTCGGGAACAAGACGGCGTATCCAGTGTACCTGACCATAGGGAATCTTCCCAAGGAGGTTCGACGAAAACCCTCAAGGCGAGGGCAAGTCCTCCTGGCTTATCTTCCGACGACGTCCCTAGAGCACATTAAGAACAAATCAGCACGACGCCGCGCAGTCGCAAACCTTTTCCACGCGTGTTTGAAGCGTATCCTTGCCCCACTGGAGGATGCAGGAATGAACGGCGTACCACTCACGAGCGCAGACGGCAAGACACGTTGGTGTCATCCTATTCTTGCGGTGTATGTCGGCGACTATCCTGAACAGCTTCTTGTCACATGTCGTAAGACGGGCGACTGTCCGAAGTGCCCTGCTTTACTTGCTGAGCTCGGCGAAGCGATGTTACCTCACGGAACGCACCTGCGGGACGTTGACAACATCTACGAGAATATTTTCCCCGCTCGCGATGAGGGCCCAGCTGCGTTCACGAAAGCCTGCAATGCGAACCGAATGAGGCCCATTGTCGAACCGTTCTGGGAGAACCTTCCGTATGTCAATATCTTTGCCGTTATCACCCCCGACATCCTGCATCAACTATATCAAGGGGTCATTAAGCATGTCATCTCATGGCTGAAGGAAGCATACGGAACTGAAGAAATCGATGCACGCTGTCGGCGATTCCCTCCTAACCACCATATCCGCCACTTCATGAAGGGGATAACGTCGCTTCGCAGAGTGACAGGCAAGATGCATGCCGATATATGTCGTTTCTTGCTCGGCTTGATCATTGGTCTCCCACTTCGTGCGAGACTCTCCCCGCTGCGTGTCATTCGGGCTGTGCGCGCGCTACTCGACTTTTTGTACCTCTCTCAGTATCCCGTTCACACTACAGAGACGCTACACTCACTCGACGAAGCCCTTGCACGCTTTCACGCCAACAAGAGCATCTTCGCGGAACTCGGGATTCGAGACAACTTCAACCTACCAAAGCTCCACGCCCTCCTACACTTCACATATTCTATCGAGCTTCTTGGAACGACTGACAACTATGACACTCAATACTTTGAAAGGCTGCACATTGATTTGGCTAAAGATGCTTACCGGGCGACAAATCACAAAAACGAATACCCTCAGATGACGAACTGGCTCCTGCGAAAAGAGAAGATCGAGCAGTATGATTCTTTCTGTTGCTGGCGCGAGGAGATCAGTCGGCGAGGTCATGGTACTCAGGAAGGAGGGTCTGGCTTGACAGAAGGATCCAGCGTGAGTCGGCGTGACACAAGAGTGCTCACCGGCTCTGAGCGCGAGCTACGCCTGACCATGGCTCGCTATCCGTCGGTCAAAGCTGTGACCTTTGACACGGCAGCAAGTGCATATGGTGCATCATATCTTCGATCTGCCCTTGCTCGTTTCATTGCACTGCGACGTTACCGCGACATCCGCAATACTACTGACCTGGATCGCATGGCATCTAGAGTACATCTGGGCTTTCGAACATTCCCGGTGTGGCACCGTATCAAGTTTCGACTCGAAGATGCTCTTGGCTTTGGAATTGGCGAAGAACGGACGGATGCCATCCATGCGCAACCGATGCGATTGAACAAGCATGGACGCGAGGTGCCGGGACGGTTCGATACGGCTCTGGTGAAGGATGGTATCGGGAATCGAGTCGGTGTCAATGGTGCGTCGTACATGTTGTGTGGCAGCTGAGGATACCGGAGTGACGGCTACTGTACATAAGGTCATCGTATTGGTCAGATTCGGCTCGTTTTCAAGGTCCCTAGTACATCGCTCCAAGACCTGCTGCCCAGCGAGACAGAACAAGACTTACCCACGCACCTTGCATACATTGAGTGGTTCTCGCCATTCTTACATCCAGACGCCAATCATGGTCTGTACAAAGTGACTCGGTCTCTGGAGGGCGAGCAGCGTCTCGCGAGCGTTGTGGAGATCAAAGACATACGGAGAAGTTGCCAGCTCTGGCCTCTATTCGGGCCAGTCGCTCCGCGAGAGTGGTCGAGTAGCACTGTTCTCGAGCAGTGTCCATCATTCCTTGTCAGTGCGTTCAGTGATTTACATGCGTATCAGGTTATCTTCTAGCCACGCCTGCATCTCATCCATGGCTAACCGCTGCTCCGACACCCTGGAATAGACAAAATTCAACTACATGTAACAGGTCTAAGACTCATTTGATTGTATCTATAGGTCAGTAGGCCGATAGTATATGGAGAGTGCACGTTCGCTCCCTTGATAGCAAGGCGGGTCTCCGTTGATCTGTGTTTAGTGGACCATTTCCAACTTAGACGCGCATATTGGCTAATTGAGCGCGATTTAGCCCGGGGGGTTTTTCCCGATGTGAGGTGCAGACGTTCTCTGATCAATGGCCCAAGGTGTTGCGTAAGCCGCCTGGAATATGACTGAACCACGGAGAGTAGTCTACCAGCGAGGCTAGGGGAGTATCAATCCGTCAAACTGCCTTCCTCCTAAAAATTCATTGTGTGAAATTGCACTTACGGCTTAAGCTCTGACGGGACGGAACGGACGATCGATCCTCCAATTATCATGTCAACTGTGAGTCTTTTGTTGAGAGCGATGTAGTCTTTGTCCCTGCCTGTATTTGATTTGGTCGGCAAGAATTAGATAGCGGTTCACACAGCCGCTCACATAGAGGCAGTCCGACGGAGACACGCCCATATGTCCGAGACGTGATTTCCTTGGCCAGCTCGAGAGCAGTGTATGCTCTCCACTCTACGACAGTGGTGAGTCAGACATGGAACACACATATGCAAGTGTTGCCCTACCTGGCACAGTAGGGACACAGTCGCCAAAAGTCGAAGCTATCTCGTCATAGACGTCGGGAAAGATGACATCAAGGTTATTCTTGAGTTGCTTCCAAATAACATTGACATGGTATGCATCGTCAGAACGTTGTTTAATGGTGTGCTCCATTTGAAGGACCTAGAAGTGTATTAGGCAAGTATGTAGTGTTCGGTCAGGTTACTGTGCACCTGGTCTATACCCCTTGTAAATGACATCTTGCTGTCTCCGGCCTTGCAAAGCTCCTCAACCATCTGTGGGCCAGAGATGATGACCGACCAACCAGACATCGTTGCTATCTTGAAGGGTCGACCTTTGTACTGAGCCCGTACATGAGTTAGTAGAATACACGCTGAACGTGTGGAGCTTGCGTGCCTTGGCATATCCTTCCTCAACGAGTTGCTTATCGCTGAGCATGCCTCTGAAGGCCCCAACGTATGAGAGGATAGGAGAAGACGGTCCTCCAGCCGTCGGTATGTGTCGCAGCTGAAGGACGCAATTATTAGCGGTTTCGCGCGAGAGAAATCACGGACTCGCCCGCCAAGTCCGCCGGAAGGTGCGGAGTGACCAGTATACAACCATACTGGCTAGTAAGATGGGGATCAATCCCATCGTGACTACAGGGTTAGGCTGCTGGACCATGGACACCGTCGTAGGGCGAAGGTGTTAACAAGCAGGTGAGTGTATGGTTCCGCTTGTAAACAATGGTCATGCCCGCATCCTGGACTGTCCATTCCGAGCGACGGATCCGTACTGGCGGGATCAGCATCGTCATGTCATGTTCTAAGTGAAAGGGGATACAGGCACATACACATACTGTCGAAATCTTTGCACTTCCGCAGCAACTCCACACGCCAGACACTAGTAGCACGTCGTCCAAACTTTAATTGACTATGCTGCAAATTCATGGCTGCCGGGGATTGGTTCATTCTGGTTCGAGAATCTACGATAATCCCCTCTTCATGGGCAGAACGATCGGGCATCGAGGGCGCAAGCTGGTACAGAATGCAAGGACGACCAAGAGTGTACCGAGACGAGTCTTTGACACCTTCGCCATGTCTTCCCTTGACATTCGTAGTCTATGAGTGGTGCCGATAGGAACGCCGCTTGCGACATGGCGACTGTACTCATCCTTGGAAGCGTGCCTTTTCCTTGGACATTGCCCGGCAATGCAACACTGAAGGCGACATGTGTGAGAAGAGATGTGACACGTCCTAGCTCAGGGTTCGCCAGATCATCTGCCAGTACAACCTGACACGGCGCACGAAAACTCACGGAAAGATGTCGCCGTCCATATCTCGCGCATGCACAAACGATACCTAACGGTTTCGGGGCGTACGCCATGCGACACTGCAGCATCTTTCCGCTCAACATCGCAGAGACGACGCACATCAACGACGGCGAGACGGCCACTTCAGCTGCATGTATATGTCGAGCATGGCGTTCTGATCTAGAAACCTCTTACGACAGCGAGGAAAGTTCTCGTAACAGGAGAGACTCACGCTGACCAGACACCCCTCAAGCATGACTGAGATGGAAGTGACATCCCATGATCATGGTAACATATACATATATATGAAAGCTATGATCTCACTCAGTGCGATAACATAGGACGGCTAGCGCTCCACATACCAATACATGGAATGCAATATCCACGGCTCCGATTGCATGCGCTACCATGATCCTATCGCTTCGTATCCAACGTACAGTAGCGCTGACGGTACGATGCCCTTGGTATTCTGTGCAGAGAAACTGTGTTTGCGGAGCCAAATTGAGGCTCCCCTGTTCTTACGGTATTTGAGGTGCATCCTGTCCTAGGGACACACCCCGATAATATAGGCTTAGAACATCCAGCAAAGTCACTGAGTGGGATACGAACATCAGCTCTTGGGGCAAATGCGGGTATCAGAGGACTCACATAAAGTAATGCACTGACAAGCACATGAGATGTAATCGTGAGCACGTAGATGCACCGGCAAGTGCCTTCGTATTCGTGGATTCCGCTCAACGCCCGAGTTACGGCAGACATAGCGCGAGTGTTATGCACGTTAATGAGCCGTGATGTTAGTGCGGGAGACCTGGAAGGATGCGAGGTCCATTTCAAAGCAGGATGGACTGATCACAGCTCCAGCTAGACGTTGACTCCACAACCGAACGTCGACCGTGCAGAAACCATGGTGAAGCGCCCATGACACCTTCTGGCAGGGCCACTAACGCTTCCCAAGACAAATGGGTGCAACACGACAGGATAGCATGCCCCCTCGATATACGGTGCTGCGATAGACTTCTCACTTTCGGGTCCGACAGTTATTGAAGTCGCGAATAGTGGCTGCACTGATCCTGCCGATGTGATGACGCGCCTGCCGCCACAATGCGCGACAGCGGGCACCCACCAGGTCTGGCGACAATGGGCGACATTCGCGTTGACGAACCTACCAGTGTCGTACGATGCGAGAGAGAAGCCTCACACACGCGTGAATGGGCGCCGTGCATGCCTGCTACAGGCAGTCTGTTACCCGCATCCGTCAGTCTTGTTTACGTCGTGAGTAGCGCAGCGCCGCACTCATATACCGCGCAGCGAAGTAAAGACACTGCTCACCATCCTGCCTAGAACCCACTTCCCGAAACGTCCACACACCAAAGTAGAGCTTGAGATATGAGCCAAACAACGAACGGCGCAAAGCCCCGCGTAGCCATCGTCACCGGAGCCGCCCAGGGCATCGGGCGCTCCATCGCGCTTAGGCTTGCCCAGGACGGGCTCAGCGTCGGCATCAATGACATTCCCGCGAAGAGTGCGCAGATCGACGAAGTGGTCGCAGAGATCAAGGCGACCGGTGCGCTAGCTGTTGCCGCGCCCGCAGACGTGACGGACGAAGACGCGGTCCAGAGAATGATCGCGGATGTCGTGGAGAAGCTCGGCGGGCTGGATGTGGTAAGCTGGATCGATTATAGTTCTGCTTGGTATGAACAACGTTAACCATTTGTAGATGGTCGCGAATGCAGGCGTCATGTCGTACGGTCCGCTCTTGATGGGTATGCTAAGAGTATTGTCGCTAGAGCCTCGCGCTGACTTGTGCGCTCAGTACCCACGCAAGAATGGGACCGCGTGATCAACATCAACTTGCGAGGTGTGATGCTCTGCTACAAGTACGCTGCGAAGCAGATGGTAGAACAGGGCCGCGGTGGGCGCATTATTGGTTGGTGCTCAGATCCTATCTTATTAGTCCCTCGCTGACTGAATACGACCTGGGCATAGGTGCATCATCCATGGCAGGCAGACACGGTGAGCAGAGACTACGCGCCCTCAGGGTCTTGCGCGATCTGATCCCGCAGCCAGGCATGCCATACACCTCAGCATACGCTGCATCGAAGTTCGCGATAAGGGGCCTGACGCAGGCCTTGGGTGCGTGCCTCAGCCCCTCGCCCTTGCAGGGCCGCTGATAACCTTCCTACACAGCGGCTGAGCTAACAAAGCATAACATAACCGTCAACGTCTACGCACCAGGCGCTATCCGGACTGCAATTGGTCGGTGCCGTCTCTGCGTCTCGTAAGACTAGCATCGAGATACTCACCGTTGTCACTCCCAGTCGACGCACAGGCGGCTAAGACCTCAGGGATAGCCAGCTCTGACATGGCGAAGCTTCCAGTTGCGGAGCCAGAGGTTATTGCGAGCCTGGTGTCGTACATCGCGAAGCCGGAAACATACTTCATCACCGGTACGTCGGCCGCGGGTGTCCCCTGTACGGTCTCGGATTGCTGACAACCACCTTGCACAGGTCAAACCATCTCAGCGAACGGGGGGGCGCACTTTGACTGAGCGGTGAAAGGCGGGGCCCGATCTTTTGCGTGATGGTGGACACATCGTCGATTCACCGGCGGTATCAAAATATATTCAGCATCGATGTGGAGACAGTATGGGCACTCACTTGTAGACATCCCATACATGCTGCGATGGCCTACAATGGCGAGGCCGGGTCTACGTACACCATCTTGGTAGCCTTGCACCCGCATATACACGGACCGTTGCTGCATGCCTCGCCGGCACTCACCTGAGCATACAAGATGAGGAAGAGGGAAGATGGTTCTGCTACAGAGATAGCGTCGCGCCGACGACCGCGGCGATTGTGAGGATCGAAGGTGTTCACCACTGCCAGCGCGTGGCGACATGCGCGACCGTCATACTCGATGCGGGTGGCGACAGTCAGATGTCAGAGCTGCAGTCCAGCAACGACGTCAGAATCGCTGAACACAGCCAAACGCGCGGCACTGACTAGAATATCTCCTCTTCTGTTCGGGTCAGCCCGCGCTCCTCGAACACGCACATCCCAGCCCCCGACCCGTATGTACGGCGCGCCGCGGATACCACGCATTGCAATGTGGTATGTTCTTTGCGATGATCATTACGGCATGTGTTGGGGATGTGGAGCATATGTTCGCTGCTGTGAAGCGACATCATCATATCGCTGCAGCGCCTGGAAATGGCTGGATCATTTTCGCTGGTTCTAAGCAACTGTCATGTCGATACACGTGTGTAAGATTCTTCAGGCGATGTTAGCAGGTTCGGAGGCATGTTGAGGAGGTGCGGGTGCAGTCGTGTATATGAGGCGTTCTACTCTCTTGCTTGAGATAGGCCCTTGAATGATAGGGAAAAGGGACAATTCAATGGTTGCAGATCGAGCGTCGAGATAAAGAGGCGCGGCGCGGGAAAATGGGCCGCAATGGGAAACTTCCCTTGTTCATTTTCCCAATCTCGATCGGAGTCAGATCCAGATCTCATCAAGTGGCGGCGTTCCTGCCTGCTGGTCACCTAGCCTCTTTTGACAACACCACCATCGCCCGTTATCGCGCTAACTCCGATGTTGCCCTGGATGGCCCGTGGACAAAGCGGTACGCACAATTGCTCGAGTTCTTCTGCTAATTCTGTAAGGAGAATAGGGGCTGATTGGCTGGCTGGCCGAGACGTCAGCTGCAAAAGCAGGGGATGGAAGTGACCGGTGAGTGGAGCGCGCCAGGCAGGTCCCATGAAATATTCTGGAACGAGGGAGGCCGGCATGCATCCGGCGTGTGCTGAGGCGGGCGACTGAGGCCAAGCCACAAAACGTGCCGGGGGCGCGTCCCCGATGCACATCTCCCGGTCCGTCCACTCGCCATCGCTCGTTTATCGCCCGAGTTCCATCATCTTCGCCTTTTGTCCTTTTTCCCTTATCCCAACCGCCCCTCGTCCGCCTTTGTCCCAGACCGCACCCTCCTTTTATCACGCAGACCACCCAGTCGCGCGAGGTGCCCGCCCGTGTCGTCTTCCCCCGAGGCTCTTTCGTACCCAAGACCCTCCGCCCGACTTCGCGATGCGTTCCGCCATCCTGACTGCCGCCCTTGCGGCCGTACTCGCCCTCTGCCCTGCGTCCGTGGCCGCAGCCGCGACCAAGCGCGACAACGGCCCGCCTCACCCCGAGCCCTCGCACACGTTCTCCAACAACAAGGCCGATGACTTCCGCGTCGGGACCGTGCAGGTCATCCGCAAGCGCGACGGGTCCCTTCAACTGCCCGTTGTTCCCCCGGAGACGAATGTCTCCCCCATCCTCTGCCCGCTCTCCATGTCAGCCTGCCCGCTGTCCTCCGCTGTCCCGCGTACGCTGGAAGAGTGGGTCGCCGAGGGCTTCGAGTGCGTGGATGTGCGCGAGGACCTCAACTCGTGCGGCGGTTGTGGCGCCGTGGACACTCAGTAAGTGGCTCCCATCGCTACCGTCGTTCTGCGTCGCCGTTTCAGCGGTGGCAAGATGGAGCGTCGAACATGGGCGGTACTGATCATCTGCGCCCAGATTCGACTGCACCGCGATCCCGAACGCCCTCGGCGTCTCGTGCGAGGTGGGCACCTGCCGGGTGCACTCTTGCCTCCCGGGTTTCACGCTCGCGCTCGACGGCAAGAGCTGCGTCGCCACTGCATGAACCCGTCCTTCACAGGATTCAGCGCCGCCTCGCCGACATGTGCACGCAAAACGACCCGACATGCTCACCGACCATGATCCATGATCCATCACCACGTTCCGTTCCGACGATTGCCCGCCGGGCTAGAGGTCTCCCTCTGATGTTGACGCAGCAGCCCTGCTCCCCTCGTCAGGGCTGACGGACACCGTATTTATAGCATTGTGGCCTCAGTCGACGACTCTGGCATCGACAAGAACCCTTTGTTGTGCGCTGTACTAGGACTATTCTCCTTCCCTTCTTCCTCCCACATGTTCTGCCAGGTCCTTCTCTTGTGTACTTCCTACGGTCCCTTTGTGCTCTGAACACTACTCTCGAGCTAGGTTACAGTGCAGCTCTTCCTCCCAACCACACGCACTGTTCCGTGCTTGGCTGCCCTGGGCGGCCACAAGTGCGCGAGGATACTCCTTGCCGGGCACGGGACACCTGACATCTATGCATGTCACTATTCATTCACGCTTGCACGTCATCCCTGACGCTGCAGACCAGATAGACTACGCGTCCCGGCCGTCCATTTATATAGCCAGAGCTCAACCCATTCCGACCTAGACAATGCTAGACTTGTTTCACCGATAGAGTTGCTCGCTTCCGATTCCGCGTACAAATTACCGCTGAACTTCTACTCCGAGTACTTCCTTCTCCACCCCACGTTCTCCGGACGAACGCGTAGGCATTTGTAGGCTGATCCTCTCCACTACAAATGCTATAAAGTTTGCTGACCACTTCACCAGCCGCGGCACGGCGATAGAGGGCCCCGGCCGCGCGGGCATTTCACATCTCTCCTGAATGAGTATGCGACAAGTGTGCGAACTCGCACACCACAGGCCCAGGGATGAATGTGCTCCTGTAAGGGGTTCCCGGTGAGGCTATAGACTTGAGTTCCACGTCATCACGATGGGCCTCTAGCTGCCATATGTGCTTGGACTGCAGTAGCGTGACCACGGTTCTGGGGATAGATGGTAGGTGGCGGCCAGCAAGGCGGCTGCACGAGGACCCTAGTTGCAAGTCCGCGGCTGTGGCACTTGCGGTGCGAGGCGAAGACGAGGGAGCATGGAATGCGCGTGGGCTACAGATGAAGGCAGTCTGGCGTCCGTTCCGATGATTGAAGAGCTCGGAGCTCGATAGTATGAACGCGGACATGCTTGAAAGGCGTCCGCAACACGAACCCCGCCTTCCGAGCTCCAACCGCAGCTTCCCGCGCCGTTGTTGGTCTTGGGTTCGAATTCTAGCTCGGAGCGGAGGTGAGCACTTGCTCGTTAAAAGTCCCGGGCGTCGGGTACGCCGGTTGGCGCATGGAATTCGAACTTGCTGAGGCGCCCATAACGGGAGGGCAGGCTGACGCGAGGGTCCTCGAGACAGTGGATGGCGTCATAAAAAGAAACGCGGGGGCCGTCTGTCCGATAACCTCGTGATGCTGAGAAGCAGGTCGTGGAGTGCACGCCAACGCTTGAAGTATGATTGAACGAAGACAGATGCAGAAGCCGTCCGTGAGTGCGGCCTGTTGTTAGACGTCTAGCTATTGATGGAACTTCGAGGTTTACGTTGTGCCGAAGGCTTCCCTCATTCTCGCGCGCATATGTCGCGCTGGGGCGCGTATACTGGCAACGGGATATGGCAAGGAGGGAGGGTTTCGGTCCGACAAACTCGTGTGCGAGAAGACGGCGTATGACGGTCGGTGGGGACGTAGGCAGGCAATGGCTGGACGGAAAGGAGGAGACTAGGACTTCAGCGTCCAACACAGAGCGGTGAAAACGCTCATCACCAGTACCAATCAGCGGTGCATCGTCCGAGCGTTACCTCTAGTCGCGGCACATGCGCCCCTATATGCGGCCGTCGCCATTCTCCGATCCATGAAGTCGACCTCCTTGCAGAGACACTCCGCACTCTCGAGGCCCATGGTAGATGCCAAGCGGGCTTCTCTCGTTGACTTCGTGACACGCTCTGGCTCGCCAAGGGTGTTTATTGCTTTGCCCAATTCTATCATCGATGTAGAACAGCCCTCGGAGGTACTCACATGCTAGTAGCCTTGCGTGAACCACAAATGGCTAGCCAGAGAGGTTACTGATACATCGCCACTGGTCCTGTGCGGCGGGCATGTTTTGAGGCTTCGAAAGCCTGCCTTAACCTGTGCAAAGCTAAGTATAAACATCACTCCATGCGCAAATACCGACTCGGAGTCTGTGAGTTATGTACGCACTGTAGAGTCCTTACCCGTCTTGCAAGATATTCTTCTTGTGGCATGCACCAGCGGCATTTTTCGTCTTGATTTCGCCATAGGGTACTATCTTCTATCTTGTCGAGATCCTCCCCGGTTTCATAGGTACCCACCCTTCTGTCGTGTCACGGTCTCCGGGATATGACTTGAGCGAACTCCGTGTACCCTCAGCTTTGGGACTAAGCACATATATCATGTTGTTCATATTATCATGGAGAAGACGGGAGAGGAGAATGCACGGGTGTTGCAAGTTTGTGAAGGTGAGAGCAGCGCACGCCGCCTCAACCCGCAGACCGGGTGATCACGTGAACATTATCGAAGCAGTACTAAGCATCAGCGAAGCACGCTCACTCCTGGGCCATATGGTATACGCATGCTAGCACTCTACAATACACTTTCTATCATGCTCTTGAGTCACTTGGCGACTACTTTATTCGACGCAATCCCGAGATAAGTACCATGGCCTAAGCAACCGATACGCCCCCGAGCCTTTGTATCTCCTCCTCCAGCTTGCGCATGGCATCCAACATGGAGCCGTTCTTCAATCCTACTGCTTCTAGTTTGCTTGCGTATATTCCCGCTGGTAAGCCAAGCCCCTCTAAGTATCTCACAACGTCGGGATCTACATGGCCCGGTGCAGCGCTCTCATCTTTCTGCGGGGTCAATCGCAAGGCACCGGTGCTGGTTCAATGAGTGACTGATGGTATCGGGGGGATATTGAATTGCATGGGGCAAGCTCTCGGGATATCAGACTCCCGACAAGCTGGTGGCTAGTGGAAGAAGATTCAGCTGAAATCCTGCAATGTCCCTTCACACGCGGTGTGATGGACAAGCCTGTTTGGACGGGAGGAAGACCAGAGCCATCCTTGCACCGTCGAGGAAGCTCGAGCCGTGCTATAGGAAGTGGGGCCCTATCTCGGACAGGGGCCTATCCGCACAGCAGGTGCAGTAGGCATCACTATCTATGCACCTGCCGTGGTTAGTGGCCCTATAGGAGCCGGTCTTGGTCCATGATAAAGGCCATCAACAATGGGCTGCAAAGTCGACTTAGCCAGAGGCCTCTCAGAGCTAGATTCATACTTCTGTTTCTTGATGGGCCGAGGCATCCGACGAGACGTCGTTGTCGATCTAATGCGGCGTGGACTCCGTTGTTCAAGGGGCTGCCATCCTTTGCGTAGAATCAAACGCACGAGAGGTATCAAAGAAGTCAGAATGCATACGACATGGTCTGCACGAGCCTCCAAGACGTCGACACCCATCACAAACCTATCCCATCTTGCCAGCCATACGGGGTTTGCGTCGAGGTTATCCTGTTTCGCCTTGATCGCGATGAAGTGGGTAGTATCGAGCCGGTTGATGAGCGAAGAATTGACCGTCATGGTGGCGAGGCGTTACCACTGTGCAAGCCCTAGAGGGGGAAGTGTCAGTGACGTGTCAACTCAGGTCAGACAAGCAAGACGCACATATGCCCCATTCGAGAACATCCTCCGACTGCCCGCTCCCAGTCTCCACCCTCACCTTGTCCAAGGTTTGTCTTCTGAGTCTGGCCGGGGGCGAGAAGGCGTACATCGCCGTGTCGCCAGTAGAGGGCAAGATACAACTCGCTATGAAGCGTGCGTATACCATGTACGCGTTCACCGCGTCCTTCGTGCCACCTGGGAAGCCTATGTTCCACAGGGCATCATAGTGGTGCAATCCCGAAGCGAAATGGGCATGGTGTTCAATTCGGTGAGGTGAGCAGTGAAGACTACGTGGTCAACGGAGAGTGCCTCAGGTCTTTGTATAGGTAGTCAGGTCACTGTGTACCAGGCCGCGCCCGGCATAGACAATGTGGCGGAGTGGGAGAAACAGGTCTGTACAGTGTACACCGCAGCCATCTTTTGGACATGGTTTCTACGCGCCTTCGCGCGGTCATGTGAACAGACGCCGCGTCTGCGGCGACAGTCTCAGGCTGGCGTGAACACCTCACTTTCCGTCGATATCTAATCTGCAGCTTCATAACCAGTATAAGTTAGCCTACAGCCATATGTGTTTTCTAAGGCAGAGCTCCCCCTAATTGTTAGGTCAATACCTACCTCATGCAGCCAGAATTATGTTCAGCGATCATGTCACATCTCCGAGGTACCGGTGAAGTTCTTTACTCTGCACTGCGATCGCGTTCGGCCACCCTCCGTAGTCCCCTCCCCCGCGTTTGTGTTACGTCTACGCCCTCGAGGACATTAAAGGAAATTATAATGATGAAACCTCTTTCATCCCTCTTGAGTTAATGAGACAGTGATACGATACGATGGTCCTCCCAGAGCATGCCCAGCATTCGATGCATATTGCGAAGGCATGGCAGATGGGCGACACATCGCGGAAGCGAGACAGAGCATACACCCTCCTCCGGCACGTTTTTACGAAGCAGTGAGCTTATCTGAAGGCTTCGTATGGCCCGCCTGTCCACATTATCCCTCCAGAGCACAGAAGTAGACATTTGGCATGGCAAGTGTTCGCTCTATGAGTGGTCAGGAGGCAGCTGAGCAGGCGAGTTCGGATCTGTGGTGAGCATCCTGCATGAAGTGCGCCGCAGATGTTCTTGCCCACTAGCAACTGCGGTAAATGAGGGTCATATTCGATGGATGATTGCGTACACCCTCTGTAACGCGTCTTCCTGCCACACAAGGCTGTCGCACAGTGAGTATCGCCCTGTAGAGTCCTAGTGGCTGGTACTTGATCGAGGTTTCGCAGTACTCGCGCGAATACCTAGTCGGACTTGCCATGGCAGATGCGCCACATTCAGCGGCAGTCTCGAGCTCGATGGACCGCGGGGGCAACGAAAGGCGCGCCACCCGTATCGGGATCCCCGCGCGCCGGCGGCGGACCGGGGGACTCGCCGGGCCACTGGCCACTAGCTCCCCAACATTTGCCTCCGCCTGCTGGTTGCGCCCCCTCCACTGCGTCCAGAATGCCTCCGACGCACTCACGCAGACCGTATCCGCACAGCGCATGTTCCCACTCCTCCCTCTCGCACAGACGAGACGCACCCGATCGCGTCTCGACCGCCGCTCCGGGTCTGGCCGGCCGATAATGCCTGGTGGTGCCATTGTTAACGTTAGACCACGTCCAAACGCGGCCGGTCATGCCCCCTGCCTGCCTTCCTCCAAAAGCCGTCCATCCTGCGCGAGGGCCATAGAGCGGCCTTCGCTCCATCCCCCGCCCTCGGCGCGAAGCTCTTGCTTCCTCCCTCGCTGAGCTTGTCGCAGGTCGTTCGACTTCCCCCGGAATATCCCACTGAGGCGCAAAGAGAGGTGCGCCACTGCCTCTCGCGCGGATTGCAACTCTGACTGATCGGCGACGGTCGTTCTGGATACGCATAGCCAATACTCACTTGGAGTCGGCGGCGCGGATGCAAAGTCTTGCTTCCGCAATCTGCTCCCACCGACTTGGCAGCACCCACAGTCCGAAGGCCACCAGTCTCGAGCAGTGGAGCCTTTCCACCTGCGACGACAATCACGATTCATCATGACTCTTATGCTTGGTCGACACAGAGATAACTTCGAAAACCTATCAACAGCACGGCAAACGTGGCTGATATGGTTCGCAACCATATCGGCAGTGTTCGTGTTCCCCTTCATGCTCGTCTTCGTGAGTGTCTCAGCTCGTCACAAGGATCGCATGATCTTACGTGGATGACCCCGCAGAATGTCTGCTATTCCGTAGTGGCGAAGGCTGGAGTTGTTTCCGGTTCTAGGCGTGCGGAGTCCTTTAACGATGACGTCCGGCGTAGGTCTCTCCAGCCTCCTCCGCCGCACACCAAGGACGCCACTCGGCAAGAGGGACACTTCACCGCCGCATCGCCTCGCGAAGCCAAACGAATCCGGCGCGCTAGATACTTCATCGATGGCACTCTTCGGCGCAACAACTCGTCGCGCTTTGCCATCCCCGCCAGTTTCTCTGAGCCTGATTGCCATCCCACTCCATCCATCGCCTCCTCGTCCGTCCACAGCCTGCCCGGCGGCTTCTCGCCGCTCCACAGATGTCTCCTCCCGCCTTACCACCGGCGGGCGACGTCCGACTCCGCAACCGCGCTCTCCGTCGTGACCTCCACGTCTGCGCCGTACTCGCTCAGCTCCGGGTCCTACTCCTCCACATCCTCCTCGTACTCGGGCTACGCGACCTCCGTCAGGTCCGGACACCGCCGCGCGCGCTCGCAGGCGGGCTCCGTCGACGAGCTGGGCGTGGTGCGGCGCGCCGACGGGCGCCCTGTGAACGCCCTCCCCGGGGAGAGCTTCGAGCAGCGCTGGGTCACGCCGTTCACGTTCCGCCGCGTCAGCCCACCTGCGAGCCAGCCGGCATCCCCGAAGACGCGCTCGTTCAGCCCAGCAGTGGCTCGCGCAGGCGGCGCCGGGGACAGCGCGGCGCGCGTCGCTGGTGGCTCAGCAGAGCTGGGAGCGTGTGAGAGCGATGGCGAGCTGGTGCGTGGGGGCAAGCCCAGGCTCAGTGGGCTGCGCGAGCTGGGTAAGAAGATCCGCAGGCGAGTGGCTTCGCGGCGGCACAATCCTTCTGAGACGTAGCTCCATGGGGGCGGGGTCGAGGTCTCGTCTCATTGTAGTCTGCGACCATCTGCACCTGCTGTATAGTCCACATATTCTCTACTCACATCACTCGCATCGCATCCGTACCTCCCGCACACGCGGAGGGCGGCATCGTCCGTAAGATATTCCGTATATAACGATAGCACGATACTCGTATTGTAGACTACTGCATATTGCCCACGAATGAAAGGAAATTGTGCCTTTGTCTGAGCGTATGGCGTACCGCAGCGACGTTTGTTCACGCGGCTAGCTGACGCCACTGACGCGTCTATCACGTGCTCCGGTGCTACCCATGCCATGTCTTGAACGTGCATCTTGAACTCCAAGTCTGTTCGCCGACTCTCTTATATGGTCATCCGCTTTGTGATACCACTTCCGCAATGGTAAGTCAGTATACCATCATATTTGGGACATGATACCTTGTCGGCGGAGGGCGACTGGTCTCAGGCTGGAGTTGCAGACCGATCACCCTCCGCCGATGTTGCGTCCCCAATATGCTATGACGCATTGCCTTTCCCATTTACAGTAGGAGGTATCTCCATGCTCTCGGTGTCCTCGGATGTACGTGCGGGACATTTCGATCTCAACCACCGGTGACGGTCTGGGCCCCATGGCCAGCGTAGGTGCACGACTCCCCGCGTCGGGTGCACGGATATGCGTCTGCGGGAGGTATGTGCACATCCGAGGTCATCAGTCTCCCCCTCGAGGTATATAAAGCATGCCGGAAAACGGCGGAAATGTATCACTTCCAACGACACAGAACTTCATTCGCTTCAATCATCCACATCCGCAACCTCTATTACTTCGACATGTCCTATGCACCAGTTGCAATTGGCAGCGAGCCTGTGGCTTGCACGACTTCGATAGACTTGTCCTTGTCCGAGGCCTGGGTCCAAGAGCTCGACGAGCTCATCCCAGAGACAACTGCACCGGTTGCAGAGCTCGAGACCACCTACACGGACAACCGCGCCGAGATATCGCGCGTCAAGTGGGCTATGATACGAACATATGCCTTCTTCATGTATTATGTCACCATGATACGAGTGAGTTCTTTCTTTACGAGGACTTTGCCATTGTATCTAACCGCGCTCCAGGACATCTTCGGTCACGCATGGCGCAGCTTCACCGGCATCTTCAGGAGGAACAAGAAGGACACGAACGTACAGTTCCCTGTACAGATCATCCTCCGCAGACAGAAGGTCCCCAAGCGCCGTCGTGCCAGGCAGTCGACACCCGCGAAGGCCCCCGAGACCAAGCCGATCCCCGCCGTGCTCAAGAAGCTGGCACCGGCAGCGAAGGCCGTCACCACCATGGCGAACCGTGCCACCACCAATTTGCGCAAGGCACAGCGGGGACCGGAGCTCGCGGCACTGCGCCGCCGTCTGGCACCCAGTTCCCCCCAGAATGACGTTCCTGGTCGTCGCAGATCCTCGCTGTCTACCCTGGCCTCTTCGTACGGGTCACTGTGGTCTTCTGCCTCCTCTGCCGCCTCGTCGGGAACCCGCGGCTTCCTCCGGTCGTTTGCCCCCAACGATGGCCGTCGAGTATCCCATGGCTCCCTCCCTCCCCGCCCCAGACCACAGCTCATAAGCCGCCTCTCGACGAAGTTGACCAAGCCCACATTCAGGCGCCGCAGCGTGACCTCTTCTTGCATACCGTCGAGATCTTCATCCCTCTCATCGGACGACGCATACACCCCATCGAGCCCCGTCCTCGTCGGCGCGGCTTTTGTGAAATCGACAGCCGAGGGCCAATTCGACCTCATCCGCACGAGCATTGACGAGACCCCTGAAAGCGCTCAATCCGAGTCGGAGGACAGTTCCGCTAGCTCGGAGGGTAGTCTGAGTGCGGACTCGGGGAGCATCAACTTCATGAATTATACAATGCGCCCGCGCGAAGATGCCATCCGAGAGGTGACAGCGTCTGGTCCATTGGGCTACCTCGGGCATCAGCTAGAGAGGACCGTCACCACCTTTCACAACGCTGAGCTCGTTGTTTGAACTCTTTCTCGCCGAGGTCGATTTTGCGCTGTGCGCTTGAATGTTTTTGTAATTCTAGACTTATTGTTAATACATCATGTCTCATCCGCACCTTGAATATGTCCATGTCAATAGACCAAACGAATGAGAGATTCTGCAGAGACTTTGCGATTGCGAACCGGACTGACAGCCTGCCTGTGGCCACCGCACCCCGTCTGGCATAGATAGCTCTCATTGTTGCCTAGTCGGTGTATTGGCGGCATACCTCTTGCGAAGCTTCCCAGGAGCGTCAAATGTATGCGATTACCTCTGAACGTCCATGGACATCTGCAGATGTCATCAATATCTGGTGTGGGATCAGGTGCATTGGTGCGAGACATTCGGTACATGACCGGCGGACGGTACGCGAACTGAAGCGGTTGTCAGCCACGGAAAGGCTGTCAACCTCACGCACCATCTATATAACACACCCGTAACACCCATGCCACGCAGCCAACAGACCACCATGGCCAATCCACGCAACTCCCGCGCGGATGGTGACCTTCGTCATCTCTCGCCCTTGCAACGGAACATCGCTTTGGTGTTTGGGTTTCTCGTCGTCACCCCGTTCTACATTGTTTTCGTAAGTTGTCAGCATCTGTTGCGCTGGAGGAACGCTAAAGGCTGACCTTACTGGCTAGCGACCGCTATATCTTGCTTTTGCCGCTGTCGTGAGATATCTAGTTTCCAAGACAAGGCCGAAGTCTCGTGCAGAGCAAATGCTGAGTGAAGAGAAACCACGTGTTGAAAATAAAGAGAACCCCAGGATGAACCCGGACAGCGCAAAGATCAGAGCGACTCTGCCGATGCCCCCCATCCCCCCGATGGTCCAGGTCACGCAATCAGCGCCCCCAATTCTTCCGTGCAGGGAGGAAGCCGTGCTAGATGCAGTGAACTCCATGTGGTACGCCCAACTGGCCAGTCAGCTGGCATGGCTAGCTAGTCCGGTGAAGAGTTTGAGCGAGTATATGCCATCCGGCGATGGGCAGGCTTCGGAAGCCAGCTCTTTCATTGCCATGCCAGTGAGCGACAACGATAGCGAGCGCGATTCCTTAGACTCCTCGGCAACCAGAGTGGAAGAATCGACCCATGGGGCCTCGAAGAAGAACGCGTCCGCTGGTTCTGTCAATTCGATCGAGAACGCTGGCACTATCCGCAGACGCCACGCAGGTCTGTCAGCCACAACCAGTGGAACGTCATCCGTATGTACCTCGAGGTCCATCAATCCCGCTCGCAAGCTGACCACTCGGGTTCCGACCTACTTGCGCGATGTAACCGGGCGTCCTCTGAATGCACTCCCTGGCGTCACCTTCACTCAGCGTTACGTCAACCCACTCAGCACTGCGTTCGGCCTCAACGTCAGCCTTCGTCGGGACAATGGCGGAAGAAACTCCGAAGACACGTCTCTGTCCGGCGACGCTACCGACGTGACCTCGACTGCAGACGACTGTTCCGGAGGTCGGGCATCGCCTTCATCCCTCGGCAGCCCTTGGTTGGACCCATGCGCAGTGGACACCCCGCGTGTTGGAGCGCAGCTCAACAGACGCAAGTTCGGCTCCCTACGCAAGCTTGGTACGAGGCTTCGGAAGAGCGTTTCGCTGCGCCACTCGAGGAGCGTGAGCCTGGATATCGGTGCTCAGGAGGATGGCAGCGTCCAATCAAGCCCCCTTCGCCAGCAGGTCCTGGCAAGAGATCGTGCTGCGGTATCCCGAGCGGGTGCGGGGAGTTTGTCTGCGTCGATGTCGTTGCCCCACGCACTTGGCGTCGACATGAGTGGCCAGTCGGCCCTCGGATGGGAATGCAGCCTTCCAGGAAGCTACTAGCGGCAACATGTTAGGACTACGCACCCATGTGGCATTCCTGCAATCTTCGATATGTATAGTTGTACGGTGACAAGTGATTTCTTTGTCATGTTCAATCGAACGCGGAGTTCCACGTCGAGACATTGCGTGAGGTTGTGAAGCATTTTGTCCCGCAAGCAACAGCAGAAAGCATATAACTCATTTCGATGAGTCGGTGTCCATGGATTGGTGAGTTCCACAACGGGGGGAAAGGTGGCAGTAGCCAAGTACGGGTGACGCGGCGAGGCGGGCTGACTAAGCATGTTTGCCCAGTGGCAGTCACATGCATGGCAATTCTCATCATCATAGTACTACACATCTCCAACCAGCATCAGATTACTTGAACGACAAAAGGCAACATCCCAATATTACCATGCTTTCGGTGAAGGGTAATATCATACCTTATGCCACCGCAAATTGCTAATGAACTATAGAGCTGAGGCTTGGCCGCCTGGACTCGGCCCTGAGTGTGTGGGCATGCATACTTCAACGCTAGCGGTGACTTTCAGAACCTCAAGTTGATGAGGGCCATGCGGACGCCTTGCCGCGCGAGGCGCGTATAATGTCCTCGAATTTACGGTTCTTTGGATGCTATTCCGATTGAGTCGAGGGGACGACTCTATCATCTGGCTTCTCGTCGCCGTGGATGTTGATGACCGCTAAATATTCCTTTTGACTTGGCGCGCTACCCTTCTGAATTAACATTTATCTAGTGTCCGATCCTTTACTCTGACATCCCGAGTCGTCAGCCGGTCATGACATACCAGTATCACCTCTCAGTCCAAGCGGTAATTCATGCTGGATTTTGATTGTGATGGGGCATCGCTCAAGTTTCCGGTGACGTTACCTGGCCAGAGAGAACTATTACAGGAGAGTCGGCCGTGACCATTTGCGCAAAGTTGCGGCTGGCATCACAAGGTGCAGCAGCGACGAGAATTTCTTTATTGGCAAGGGGAGATAAAGTGGTGAGCCGTGGACTCGGACTGCTCTCAGGCTCACTAGCTGAAGCAGCACACTGTCAGCCCTGAATCCTATATCTAGCTGTCTGAAGTCTTCTCTGCACACAGCGGCGGCTAGGCTCAGACCATATATTGGAGTAGGGGTGGAGCAAGACACACGTTATCACTGCGTACCCAGCGCCTTCCTTGATCATCGACACCAGGGAGCCATTATTGGAACTGCGGGTCGCCATGATACGGGTTTGCTCCTTCCAACCCTCATTATCTACCATGTCCATCATTCCAGGCGGTGACTACGCATACATCGAGACTACGATGGGATGTATGTATCACTTTCTCTGGTATATTTGCCGACAGGCATAATGCGGCTAGACACAACCTCAGACCCCGCTGCGGCAGCGTATTGTGTCGTGTACGCTATCAGAACCATTGAACAGACTTACGATTCTCGAGTATACTCAGCTAGAGGTTGGCTACCTATATCAATGAGCCCGTGTTGAGATCTGCGTTGAGATTTCGCTTGTAATGACATTTACGTTCACCTGGTGTCATTTCGTTACGTATTGGTACGAAGTGTTGCTCAGATCTCGCTGGTTAGCTTATCACTGTTTCAGGCTGTGTTCTTTCCAGAGGCCTTCTCGTAATGGCCGATCTATCGTGTTCACATCATATTCCTACTCGCTCAATCTTAGCCTAGGGTGCGACGGAGACGGAGACGACGACTTCGCTGGTTCGCTGACGGCTAGAACGTAGATCGATTCCGTGCGTATCATGGTATATCGTTCTTCTTGATCGCTCGGGGAGGAGCTGGCACGATTTAGATCTTGAACGACATTATCGGGACAGCCCCTGACGACCCGAAGATCCTAGAGGTGAGAAAAGTTCTCATTTGCTCCTCGTGTCCCTCGGAGCTCTGGTATCACTCGCCTGGATCACCCGTTAACTCGTTTGACGAAACTTTTCACTGCCACATGCTGTACACGCGAGGACAGTGTACTAATCTCACAGGATTTTCACCCATGCTTCTCGGAGGCGGGTAAAGGACGCCACGTCCAACATCCTTTGACGGCTGCATTTACGACATAGGCTCACTGGCAGTGCTGGTGATAATCATATGCACGCAGGAAGGTGCCATGTTTGTCTCCAAGTGTCATTCCGCTGGTTAACTCGGAGTCACTGTATGCATATTCGTGTCTAACGCTGTCTGTGACATCCATGCCATTAGTATGCGCTAGTCATCCATGTAAAGAAACTTCAAGTTCTAGCCTCCTTGGAAACCATCGTCATTGGGACCAGCCAACCTTTATACTACTACTAGTACGCTGTACGCTTAGTCGACCGCTTGAGCCTCCGACGCAGACTAGGCTGTCAGTAATCAACTTCCCTTCTGCACAGAGGCTCACGCAGATGTATCATTCGCTTCGCACGTATCAGTCTACTCCAGGAGTTGCCTCATAACCACAATGCTCACACAGCGGTGTAGCGGCTAACTCGAGCCGGACAAGAACTAGGAGACGCACATCTGAGATGTGTTTTCAATGCCTAGAAGCATCATGGCTCCTCAGAAGCAGTAGCCGTAGATTCTGGAACCTTTGTGATCTGCACAGCTCGCTGTATGATGCGGTTGAACCGGATACCCCGCACATCTATTTTCTAGAGAGAACATCCTTCTCGGTTCCATGTAAGATACCAACACGACAATCTGTCCCGAATATCCGCGACACACCTCAGGAGAGCTCTATGGCTTCTTTGCTCACCGAGCACAGGTCAGAACGATGCTAGGGAAGCCTGAAGCCGCGCAAGTTCATCGGATCTATATTCTTGGTGCCGGTGACCGTATATCATCTGTGTGTGGCTACCAGAGAAAGGGCCACAAAGACTCGGAAAGGGGGCTGGGGATGCGTCTACACCTGATGCGAATAAGAACTAAGAGGAGGAGACGCAAGCGAGCATCGAACAGGTACACATATATGTCTTCAGTGACTGCCATCACTGACAAGTATTGACAACATGGAGGCTATCGACGATGCCCAGGATACCAGATCGGTGAGCCAAGGCTTGCACAGGCTTCTGGAAGCGCATTCCCTGGACACACCCGCAGACCCGGACATTCGGTTGGGACACCCAAGGCATTTCGTGCGTCGAACGGAGCCTGTAATCCTGCCGTAATATCCGCGGTACATCTTTTATACGCGACATAGAATGACATAGCCTGCATCTGATCAATCGTGTTGGCCTTGCTCGCATGTTCTTCGTGTGGTACATATAGAGGCAGGCTTTCGTTTTGTTCTTGGACAAATAAGACTTTCGGCTGCTGGACCGAACTGGCCAAGTACATATTGAGTGGAGGCGGCGCATGCCGACGCCTTTGTGGCGTGGGGCCATACCATTGGGGGTCGATCGTGACAAATCCCTGTCGTTCTATTCCATGTGCATCAGGATCAGGATGTATTCTGGTATAATACACAACATACAAAGGCGGGGAAGTCCGCAAGCGTGCCTCGATCTCGGGCTCACCCGACAAATCTCAGTGCGTCGGAATTAACATA
The DNA here is from genome assembly GCA_029783445.1 of Fomitopsis palustris. Taxonomy (NCBI): domain Eukaryota; kingdom Fungi; phylum Basidiomycota; class Agaricomycetes; order Polyporales; family Fomitopsidaceae; genus Fomitopsis; species Fomitopsis palustris. Next base: position 372,717 of record JARAOQ010000022.1, on the reverse strand, counting down.
GTATTTTGCAACTTCACCCGCTTTGGTCGGTGGGGCGGATGGATCGGGGACAAGCATGAATGTCTGGGAGAATACTCGGGGTTGGCCGTCTATAGTCTTGCTCGACGTTGTGGGTGGGTTCCCAGCGGGCCCGCGGCCATGTGTCACGGTGCCTGAGACGGTGATGAGGAGATTGGGAGGCTGGCTGCCTATGTCGGCTGGTTAGGACCGAGAACACGAGAGAACAGAAGCCGAAAGAGTTCACCTGGAATGGGATGACAATCGAAACTCTGTATCTCGTGCTTGGTCGTGGGCATAGCACTGATGAGCTTGCGCACGCCGTCCGAGCCTTGGAACGGTCTTCCATTCCAAGTCAGTGCGGATGAGGGCCGGTAAAAGTTTGGCAGATCATCCACGCGAGTTGCTGAGTCGTATGTTGAGTAATAGAGGCGTGTAAACTGATCCGCTGCCCGTGTGGCAATTTCAATGCTACGAGACGAGGATCAGCGCATGACAGGGAGGGCGGATAAGCTTTGGAAACTATATTTCGACTTACTCATTCTTTGTCAGTGTGGTCATGGACGTCGTGTCTAATGTCCGCCGTTGTATAGGTTTCGGTGGTGATGGTCAGAGTGAGAGCTGTGGCCGCGGGACCGCAACGCCAATGAACCGCGGTGTCACGGCGCACGTGCACTAAGAGTAACGTCACGGGGGTGTTCTTATCTAGATCTTGAACGCCGGTCAAAAACCGGTCGATCAGTCGGGCTTCAAGATAAAGAACTTCATTTGCATCTCTCGGCGCCGGCCATCTAACGCGAGAAGTCGAGTACATTCTGTCGCCGGTAAAGTGATCTACAGTACGCTAAAATCGATTATACTGGGTACATAGCTAATAGATAACGACATCCATATCCAATCCCATCGTCTACGGTCATGATCAGCAGTCCAATGTAGTGCCGCCGCTCATACTCCGCCGAGCGTACGTTTGCCAGTGGCAATGTGCTCCGTCCCCAGGCTAGCGTACCACGTCTCAGGCCCCTGCAATTCAGTCCGGTAGTCAGCAGCTGTCTGCAGCCGGACAGGATCATGCGTAGCCGCCTACCTGTCTGTTCTTGAGTCTGAGCTTCCTGATTCTCCGGGCGACCCAATCCGCGGACGTCGTGCCCGTGTCGAACTCGCCCTCGGGTGCCTTCGCGACCGCGCGTGCGATCATATCGCTGCCTTGGCCCAGGTGCCGCAGGACGACCGAGCTACGCGGCCGGGTGAAGAACGCGACTGAAAATCTCTCGAAACGCGACTGCGCGCCGGGAGGCGGCCTATAGAGAGAATGAGTGAGCGCTGTCATGGAGGCGCTGCCGTCTCGTGTGAAGAAGCTCACATTACGCGGTGCAGAGCGGAGCGCAGGATGCCTCCACTGAAGATTGAAAGTGCGTCGCCAACATTGCAAACGGCATGCCCAGGCAGAGGCTGTGGGCGCGCCTGTCAGCGGATGTCATGACCACTGACAGAAGAACTTACCCTAATGTATAGCCACCTTTGTGATCCTGGCGGCATTACTTGCAAGCCGCCTAAACGGTTGTGCAGGAACGTCTTCCAATGATGTGAGCTAACCCATCTTGCTTCATTTCATGCATAAAACAGACTTACAAGCGTACCAAAATCTGTGTGAGCGCCGACGCCCGCAGTAGATTGGTTGGGTGGTGTCTTGATGCACCTGGCCTCACCCCCACACGGCCCATCCAACGAGTGCAGTCGGAGTAGCTCACCCCGCGGCAGGCCCAGTTGATGCTCGAAGACGGCGAGCATTGTCATGTTCACCTCCATGGATTTCCGGACGAAGGGGATGACAGTGTCGCTCATCCGTGCGTTGACGGTGGACGGGTACGTTCGATGTGTCGGTTTGGGCCATGTCAACGCGTCGTCTTGCGCGATGTTTAGGAACTCTACGTTGTCCCGTGTGCCGTTCGCGTCCGTCTGAATCGTTCCTTTAGCTTTGTACCTGACACATGGTGATGAGCTACCAGTGCGGGGCCGAAGCAGAGAGGGACAAGGGTCTTACCCAAAGGAATCGCCATTGTCACCCTGTTCATAGCGCATCTTCTCCTCGAGGGGGAGGTCGAGAGTCTCTGCACCCACGTCGAACATGTCGTTGACCTCACAGTCAACACCGTGATTCTTCAAGCTAGATCATGATAGATCACGTCTCACTCAGATGGCGGATGACGGTGGCGCGCGAGATACTCACTACCAGAAGCCGAGCTCCGTAGCTGCAACCCAAAGGTTGTAGACTTCCTGCCGGTCCCATCGCTGGAGGAGCTCGTAGTCAATGACAGGTAGGGAGCAGACGGGGACATCGTCGGGGAATGGCGGTGCGGTGGCGGTAAGGCCGGGCATTTCGACTCGGTATGGACTTTGAGCTGCAGCGTGAGGAACGCTTCCTAGGTTATATATCACTTCCCGGGACAGAGGCCGGAAACGACATGCCCTAGTCGCATGCCGGTAAATTTCGGGGCCAAGCGGAGTAAACCTAGTACGCTATCCCTGATGAAGGCAGGCGGCAGAGGCCTTTCCAATCCGGTCAGCGGCGCGGGAGGATGATAGTCGCCCTGCGGCCGTTCGGTCACAATGCATAACCTCGTCGCCTACCTTCTCAGCCAGCTGCCGAACCGCGGTCCCCCCACCCACGCACAGTCGTTGATCGCCCTCAAGTTGCCGGCCCCACGTGTTGGATGACGCCGCGAGCGTCATGCCCATTGCGAAGTTACTTTGTCAGTTTCCGTCTGCGCAGGGCTTTTTTCAGTGCGAAATTAGACTCCGTCGTTCGACGTTCCCATGTGGCCGCACGGTCTTGCCTTCCCCGCCACGCGAGGTGGGCCGCAAAGTGGTCGGTTGGGCCTGACCAGGGCTGCCTGGATCTCAACTCTATGGGAGGGGGATCAGCCTTCGCAGACATTGAGGTAAAATCATGAACCTACTTGACAACGTCGCCAGGCATCATAACGGACAGGTGACTGATTCGATGGCCCGGCGGAGTACGTGGGATACCCCAATAGCGAGTCCGAAAAGTAGCAGGACGACGCCACTGTCGGAGCCGATGCGCAGCCTCAGAGGGAGAGCTTGGTACGCGGATGCTCGAACGAGGACTGAAACGCGAGCGATCACATCGCCAGGCGCGCTCCTACTGAGATAGAATCTGAATGTCGCGCGCTAGAGCTCCATGTGCGGATGTGAGAACGCCGCAAGGGGCTAGAGCAGCGGCGAATGATGGTGGACGACTTTGCTTCCGAACTTACTCATGGTTCCAAGCCAATTCGCCAGCCGTGGGCTCGTGAAAGTGCACCCACAGTAGTCTGACAGGCACGGACGAGCTTCGTCAGTGAGTGCCACAGACGTAGGAGGTTCGATAAGACCGCTGCAGCGGATGAACTTTGGTCGCCATCCACCGCTCCCGATGAGGACGGGAGAAGTAGCCACGCCGCCATCCAGGGCCTTGCCAGAAGACCTGACCCGAGTCCGTTGCTACTACTGCGATCATTGGAGGGCTACAGAGGTGCCCGATCGTAACTTTGACTTGCTCTTGGACAAATGTGTCAAGAAAGCGATGCAAGAATACATCCGGGGTTGCTAGCGCGAGAATCTTGCAGCATGCGTGGTGCATGACCTTTAGTGTGTGGACGACAGGCGATATGTCTGACCAAGCCATGAACATCTGCTCAATGCACTCAGGATGACATACGTCATTTTAGCAAGCCACGGCCTGAGGAACGCAGCGAGCTGTCGGATCATCGACGAAGAGTGGAATGCTCACCCGTATACAGTCCGGCAATGAGGCCTGCATCGTGGATGGAAGCCTCGACGGCAAAGGGAGGATGTAATTAGATACCGCGAAATCAAAGCGCCCGACGGTGTGCTCAGTGGTTGTGCGGCCATGGATTTGGCCGAGGAGTTGAGAACCCGGTGGCGACCTGTGGGCAATCTGAGAAGGCGGTGGGCGATGTTTACCACGGAACACGACAGAGATCATATTGCCGACATTCTACGGAACGCTGGTCTGAAAATGAGGATATTCTTCGTCAGGCAGCCCGTGAAGGCAGGGGTTGTAGAGGGGACGACGGTTGGTGGAGGGACGAGACAACGAGCGCAAGCCACAACTCGCGCTCCAGCGCGCCGGAGACCCGATATGGGCACCCTCCACGTGATGCCAGCAGCCTGCAGGCCTGCGCTGGGACTTTGCAGTCTGTGGCAGGCAGAGCGAGGGCATGCACTACCATCGACAGTAGCCTCTGTGCAAGGCTCACACACTCCCGGTCTCGGCGAACACATTTTTCCTCTTTCCCAGATCGACCTAGTCCCCGCTTCTTCCTATCCTTGCAGCGACGACTGCACCACGCCCTTGGTTCACCCTCGAAGTGTCTCCATCCCAGCAGTGTGCCTGGGTCGGCTTCCATCGCTTTCATTCAGTGCTTACTAGCCTGAGACGTCTCACTGGTTATTTTGGGGTCTGACACGCGACTCGGATCCTCTTCGACCCTCACAGCAGTCTCCCACTACACTCAGGTCCTCGGCATCACCACACCAACCGCGCCATGTGGGAGCGAACACTCCAGGATCTCATTCGCGGCCTACGCGCGAACAAGAAAGACGAGAGCAAGTTCATTGCTCAGGCCATTGCGGAGATACGTCAGGAGATCAGGAGCAAGGACATGGAGCTCAAGGCGGGCGCGGTCCTCAAGCTGACATATGTCAGTGTGTTCTCCGTACCCTGGCCTCCGTTGGTCTCTGTATTGACCAGGTCGGCTGCAGCTAGACATGCTAGGCTACGACATGGGATGGGCATCCTTCCACGTCGTCGAGGTCATGTCCTCTCCGCGCATACACCTTAAGAGCGTCGGCTACCTCGCGGCAGCCGAGTCTTTTACCCCGGAGACAGACGTCTTGATGCTTACAACCAACCAACTGAAGAAAGTGAGTAGCCCTCCTGCGTGAGGCGCACATACACTCATTGGCTCCCAGGATCTCAGCTCCAAGCCTGAAGACGTCGCTGTCACTTTGAATGGCCTGTCGCACATCATCACGCCGGACCTTGCTCGGGACCTCGCCCACGACCTGATAGCAATGTTGAACCATTCACGTCCACACATACGGAAGCGAGCAGTGATAGCCGTCTACAAAGTATTCGTCAAGTACCCGGAGATCGTTCCATACGGGATAACAAGGTTACGAGAGAGGCTGGAAGACACGGACCCAGGTTAGTCGGTTGCCAACCCCAGAATTATATTGATATTGAAGCGGTGTTGTGTCATCGGCAAGGCGTCGTCGCCGCAACGGTGAATGTTCTATGCGAACTCGTCCAAAAGAACCCCAAGGACTACCTTACCCTGGCGCCTCAGCTATTCCACCTCATGACAACATCATCGAATAACTGGATGCTCATCAAGATCATCAAGCTAGTAGGTGTTCTCCCACCGTCTGCTCGCCCATTGCTTCCGTAACTGAACTCCGCTGCAGTTCGGAGCCCTCTCACCCTACGAACCGCGGCTAGTCAAGAAGCTTCAGCCCCCGATTACCGACCTCATCTCAACCACCCCGGCTATCTCGCTCCTGTATGAATGCGTGCATACCTGCATCACCGGAGGCATGCTTCAAGGCACCTCCGGCAATGCATTAGCCAGGATGTGTGTGACGAAGCTTGCCGCCTTCCTACAGGACCCAGATCAGAATCGTAAGAATCCACTGCCTGACAACTCGCTGAACCTTGGATTAACAATACATCCGTACAGTGAAGTACATCGCTCTCTTGGCCATGACGAAGATCGTGCCCACACATCCAGAGCTAGTAGCAGAATACCAGGACATGATCATATCTAGCGTTGATGACCCTGACATCAGTATCCGTATGCGGACTTTAGATCTGCTCTCCGCGATGGTCTGTGTCTCGATCTGCGTTACCTATCGCAGGAATGGCTGACATCTTCGACAGGTGAGCCGCACCAACCTACAGACCATTGTCCAGCAGCTTCTCTCGCACCTGGTCCGCCCCGATGCCTCGACTTCCGGGCTTCCATCCGCGACGCAATCCCTTTCGCAATACCAATACCGGACTCCACTCGTGAGCGCCACGCCCAAGTCCACGAACGCGCCCTCGCAGTCCCCCGCGTACCGCCTCACGCTCTCGCAGCGGATCCTTGCACTCGGCGCGGCAGACACCTACGACAATGTCGTCGACTTCGAATGGTACCTCTCCGTGCTCGTCGACCTCGCGTATGTCGCTGGCGTGGCTGTCGGCAGCGCAATCCGCGACCAGCTCGTCGACATTGTCGCGCGCGTTCGTGCGGCCCGGCGCTTCGCCGTGCAGCTCATGGTGAAGGTCCTCACGGACGAGTCCTTCCTCGCCAACGCGACCGAGGAGAGCGGGTGCCCGGAGGTCCTCTGGGCAGCCGCATGGATATGTGGCGAGCACTGCGGGTGGGCCGTCACCATCGCGTTCACGTAACCCTCACTGATCAAATGACCCCTCGTCCGGCTTTCTGGTCGGACCCGCAGGGAACTCGCCGAGCCGCAGAAGCTGCTTCCGCATCTCCTTCAACCCGGGCTTGTGGCGCTGGACCCTGAGATCGTCGCCGTGTACCTGCAGGCGGCGACCAAAGTGTTCGGGTATTGGGCCGCGGAGCAGGCGGGTACGTTTGAGCCGGACGACCTCCCCCGGATCCGCGACGCGGTCGATATGGCCCTCGAGCGCGCGAGTGCGTTCGCGACGAGCCCCGACATCGAGGTGCAGGAACGGGTACGTCGCGCACGCGCGCATTCTGCTGTCCTTGGGACCCTGACGCTGACCGATCATATTCAAATTGCTGCTGGCTTCGTGCTTCGCCCGGGCGGACACACGGATGCATTGCTAGGCTGCGGAGATGGTGAATCTCTTCACGTTCGTCCGGGCCGATCTTGCTGCATACAGGCCGAAGACGGACGCCGGTTTTGACACGTCCATGAGCATGGGCGCAGGCTTTGGCAGCGGCTTCGATGAGGGAGGGTTCGGAGACGCCCCCTCACAGGATCCCGGATTTCCGAAGAGCCTCTATCTTATCCGCCCGCTGTTCTCTGCATACGAGCTCAATGCCGTTGCGGCGGATGCGCAGTCGTTCATTGAGATCCCGGAGGAGCTCAACCTGGATGCGTGGATCGTGCCACCACCCAGGGAGTTCACTGACCACTTTGAGCCTGACGACGTGCTGGAGCCGAAGAAGAAAAAGAAGAGCAAGAAGGGCAAGGAAAAAGAGCATGGGGTGGGCAAGGGCAAGGGCAAAAGCAAGAGCCATAGTCAGCCTGACGGGGGTGACGTCGCAGGCACCTTGCATCCAGCGGAGACAGCAGAAGAGCGTGCGGAGCGCGAACGGGTGTGTAACCACCGCCTCCTCCCTTCCCCGAGGCTATTTGACTGATTGCCCACCCCAAAATTCCAGCGCAAGGCTGAGCGACGTGAACGGCTGCGTGAGGACCCGTACTACCTCATCGACGACCGTCCGTCTCGAGGCAGCAGCGTGAACGACGTCGACTCAATACCTGTCGTCAGATTGGACGACCTGCCGCCCCTTTCTCAAGGTAAGCCGCCTCCGCCCTATCGGGCTACGTCTGAGCACGGCTGACAATGCGGCGAAACAGCGGAGAACCCAGTTGCACGGCTGCCGAGCTTACGGAACCCGAGCCCCGCCCCACAGACGTTCGTGATTGACAAGACGGGCGAGCTGCCCCAGGGGAGTGGGTCGCGGCCGGTGTCTCGCCCTGTGTCGCGACAGAACAATAAGGACGACACTAGCTCGTTGCGGCGTAGTGCGTCCCCAGCTGTGCCGCCACCATCATTCCCTCCGTACGAGGTTGAGGATGACATGCCGGGCGCCGCAACGCCACCGCCCATTAAGGTCACAAGGGCGAAAAAGAAGGGGGCATCGAGCGGGAAGAAGAAACGGACAAAGACTAGCGATAGTACGGCCACGAGCCCTCTCGTAGAGTGATGTCCAACATTGTGCATAGCATATAAGATGGCATGTATTAACTCTGTACGACTGTGCCTATGGTATATTGCTGGAGTGGTAGCTGAGTACGATGGAGGAATTGCAAGAAAGCAGCAGCAGTGGTGATACATGGGCGCGATGCTAGTGGAACAGAAGTCTGCTAGATATACGTGCGCCACCGACGAGACGTGGTAGTATGAATGTCCGGAGTTGCGGGGATATCGTACGGAAAATGAAGGAAACTTGGAACAGCGTTACGACTGCGGCAGGGTACAGATGTACAGAGGTGATTCCTATTCATCGGTCGTCTTCCACATGCTCGACCGAGTCAACGATCTCATTTATCAATTCCATAGTTACCCCAGGGATGATACGCTCGGCCTCAGTGAACGCGCGCTGGAGGGAGCTAAGGGCTACTCGCGCTTCCTGGGTTGAGACGCGCGGGAAAAGCTAGCGCGATTCAGCCGTTAGCCAGCGCCGCACTCTGTTATGGCAGAGAACATGTCACGTACCGAGGCGATGGCAGGAAGTACTACCGAGTCCAGCATGGTGGTGTCAGGCAGTTCGTCGTCAACGGGCGGTCGCCCATTCGCACCAGCCACATATCCATTCGGCTCGTCTTCATAGTCGTCGTCATAGTCGTCTGATGGCTCCCGCTTAACAGCCGCAGCGACTGTACCGTTGCGTATCGTTGCCTGCTTGTCAATTTTACGTGGGTTCGACACGCTTGCGGGGACGGGTGGGAGCTCCGTCTTGCTGCCGACGGTCGTCGCCTCTGTCGACGAGGACGGGCCACGGCGCGAGAATGTCGAGCTGGTAGCGGAGGCTGGCGCAGAGTCCTCCTCGTCATCTACGTCCGACCGCGTCGTCCCGTTGTTCTCCCAGGTCAGCGGCGGGCCAGACACCTTGATTGAACTTTGCGCACGCCCGACGGTGGCTGCGTGTCGCACCGTCCCGAAGTCCCAGAGGTCCTCCGGGTCGCTGTTAGCGCTGCGTCAAATAAAACAAATCAGACACTGCAGCTCTCGTGATACTTAAGCGGGGAAGGGAAAAGGCCCGGCTCACATGTCTTCGACGTGCTGTCGCTCCTCCTCTTCTACGCGCTCACCGCCCTCGGCCTTCCATCGCTCGTGGCGCTCAATAAGTTCAGTCAGGTAGCTCGTCTTCTTCGCCATGCGGACGAACTTGTGCTTGAGTAGTTCACGGGCAGATGGGCGCTGGAGGTGTCATGTCCGTCAGCTGGCCAGTGAAAAGCGAGGCAGACGACCTACGTCTCGGGGGTCGCGCTGAAGGCAATATGACACGAACTCCCTGAATGTCTTGGAGAAGGGACCCTCTAGTGTCGGCGGAGGATTCTTCGGGATCAAAAATAGAACCTGCAGGCACAGGATTGAGTTTCTCCCTGACACGCCTCCGCTACGTCTATACGTACCTTCATGGGATGCAACTCCGCATACGGAGGTTCACCCTTTGCAAGCTCAATGGCGGTGATACCCAAGGACCAAATGTCTGCCTTGTGGTCATATCCACTCTGCTTGATAACCTCTGGCGACATCCAATAAGGCGTGCCGACGAAGGTATTCTTCTTCGCTGACAGCGTGCCCGACAATTGACCAGAGACACCGAAGTCGGCGAGCTTAACATCCCCACCAGCAGACAGAAGAATATTGGCGGCTGTAAACATGTATAAGCTGAGAAGCCGAGTAACCCTAAACAAGGTCGGGCGCACCTTTGATGTCTCGATGAAGCTTTCCCTCGCTGTGCAGGTACTCAAGGCCTCTCAAGAGCTCCCTCACGATGATGGCGATGTATTCTTCTCGGAATACCCCAGGTTTCATCTGAGCGAAATAGTATTATTTTATATGCAATTGCGTTCACCGAGCGCCCAGGACTTACGAGGTCAGAACATGAGCCGCCCGAACAGTATCTGCGGTGTGTCAGATCGGGATGTTTAATGATCGTCGACACGGCCACTCACTCCATGACAATCCATAAGTGCGAGCCCTTGAGGTATGATCCATGATATTTCGTCACATGTGGGGAGTCAAGTTGAGAGAGTATCTGGATCTCCTGTTGTATGTCCTCGATCTCGTCCTCTGCACTCTCGAGGTCGATGATCTTTATAGCAACGGTCTTTTGTGTTCGTTTGTCATATCTGCACGCCGTGGGGTTTAGGTGGGGAGTCAACTATCGAACAAGGAGAACTACACAAACCCTTTATACACCTCTCCGAACGATCCCTTGCCTGCACCACAGGATTGGAGACGCGTTGAGTCTGCAATACTGTATGCATGAAGAGTAGAAAGACGCACCAATTCTGTCCTGCTTTACATAAAACTCCTCCGGATCCTGATGGTGGGTTTCCTGCACGCGAGTTGAACCAACCTGAACGGCCGCGGATCGCGCGGAAAGGTGAGAATACTCACCATCTCTTATGCAACGCAATATTCACAGTGCGCTCGTACAAGTCGTATCGAGATGCTGGGATGGAATGGCGATAGAGTAGTGCGATCGGCGCGCGTGTGCTTGGAGTCGCAATGAAGCGCAGCGATCAGAGCGGAAGATCAGCCAACTACGTCCGGGGGTAAACAAGGATAGCGCAAGTGTGGTTGACGCGCAGAAATGCCGCAGGCAAGGCGAGGTGAAAGAGGTGAACCGGTGAAAGACGAGCAAGATGAACGAGGGAGAGGTGCAGTTGGTCGCGGTCAGCCACATGTGGCCATATCGCTGCCGTATCACGGCGGCTGGCAGCCACGAGCCCCGGACCAGAGGACTCCTCCGTCCCCGTCCCTCTTTCTCCTTGCCTACTCCGCCTACGTGTTTCGGGTGGCCGCACTCGTTCTAGCACCTCTGGACGTTCCACATGGCCAATGTATAGGGCGTTAGCTATTGCAAGCCCAACACAGATAGTTCGGCCGTGGTGTTGAGACGACTCTGACGAGCCGCGTCTCGGGGTCAACTTTCTATGCGAGTCCTTGTCCTCTCTTCATCGAACAAGTCTCCTTTCGGCGTATCGACCTCGTCAAGGGATCTTCGTCGTCCTCTCTTGAAAGTCCAGGGCTATTATTAATGCCGCATCTATGCACCACCGCATGCCTCGGACACCGAACAGCACTCGCACTCCCCGGCGCCAACTTGGCAGCAACACCGCCGATGTTCAGAGGTGGCGGGACGGTCGACATCCTTCACTGTCAAGGTCAAAGAAAACAATGTCTGCACAACGTGCTATACTGTCAGACCTACTGCAACACAGTTGCCCTGAACCCGTGTGCAGGATGCCGATAGAACGATGAGTGGTAAGTAGGTACTGCATACTCCGTGATCCTGGTGGCCTGTGCGAGTGATCCGATATGTGAATAAAGTTACAGTACAAGCTACATTATACCAGCAGGCTACCATAGAGGGCTGAATGCATATGGCAAATACGAGGCTCCTAATCACGCGCTGACCGCACAACAGGTGCTCGCCTACGAACCAGGCCGTTTCCGTAGACCCGCCATGAGCACTAAGCACTCCGCCAGGTCCAATCCGGCAGAACGCTGTAGTTCTGCCTCGAGCCTGTCCTTGTCCTTGTCTGATAACAACCTGCGTGTTGCATCGAGCAGGACCCCACTCTTCAAGCCGATACTCGCCAATTTGCGAGCGTATGGTTCGACTGGTAAGCCCAACTCTTCTACGTATCGGATGACGTCGGGATGTAGAACCTCGATCGTCGAGTGCTTCTGCTGATCTGGGAGCCGTGCCGAGGGTTTGCCTGAGTATGACAAATTTGAGTCACACTTCATTAGTATGGACTATACTCATATGCATACCTGCAGTGAACGGGGCATCATAGGTGGTAGATGGTTCCAGGCGACGAGAAGGAGGGAATGTATCCACGTCAAAGACCAGCGGGGGGCGAGGACGTGATGGTGCCACTTGTGCCACTGAAGCGATAGGGGGCATGGTAGACAAAACAGTGGTTTGATTGCTATGCTGATCCGCCTGCGTGCCCTGCTGTTCTCGCTGGATTGGCGCCATACTGCCTTCCTCGGGGGGCGACGGCGAGTTTTGGAACGTGAGAGGTGCATGCGGCATCAGTTTGGTCATAATGGAGGTCCAACGGGACTCCAAGTCTTGGTCCATGGCCATGGATGCAGCCCCTTTTGTCGATACGAGCTTACGCCGGCTCGGAGGGCGGCTGCTCCTCATCGACGTGGGCTTGCTGCTGCCAGGTCGCGACCTGGCAGCAAGCGCATCGTGGACCTTCGCGTTTCGCGCTTTTTTCCACTCTTTGAGATAGTGCTCGTCCTCTGCCAAATCATCGCAGAGCTTGTTGGCGACGTGCCGCCGTACGGTCTGCACGGAACAGGAGAGTATATCCGCTATCTTTTCGTCTGTATAGGCCTGCACATTGAACATGTGTCTGATGACGGCCCTTCTTATGCGATCCCCAGTGCCCCTGAGGATGCATTCGTGGAACGTCAGTGAATCGACAACGGAAGAAAGCTTGACGCTGGAGAAGCACGCACGGTTGCCGCGGCATGATGTTGACTACTCTCCTATACGATAGGTAGGAGGTCAATATGCTGCAGCAAACTGCCGGGCGTATGGATACTCACGTACACGTATGGTGAGAGTTCAAAAGTGCTAAGCCGTGCATCACCCGAATCATTGTTATTCCGGAATGGGCTAATTGAACAAATCACGTGACTACATATCAATGTCGTGTCAATGTCGCCCCAACGTACTACGGAGCTGAGGTGATCATACGAGATATGCGTATGAAACCTCAATGAAAGCGCACTCCTGCGTTTCACCACCTCGTTTTACCTATCAATAATCAAAGCCTACTATTACGAAATACTGCCATACGAGTACATGTGAAAGCCACGGTCAAGGCACACTGCCGATGAACCATCTGGACAATATATAGTAATACAAATGGGAAGGCGCAATTTTTGCCGATCTCTGGCAAACAGAAAGCTTAGGAACGTCATCACCGCAATCCAGCCATGAGAATCAATGCCTCTGCGAAGGACAATCCTGCGGTAGTCTGAAGCGCATTCTCCAACCTAGCCTTTTGGGTTTCCGAGACGAAGTTTCGTGTCGCGTTCAGGATAGCCTCGTTTTTAAGCCCGATAGACACCAACTTGGGGGCGTACAACTCCGCTGGCAAGCCGAGCGCCTCAACGTACCGGACGACGCCGGGGTCTACGTTCGCGAGTGCAGGAATCGTCCAATCTGCAGGAACGAACTGAGGCGGAGGCGCGCGACCGTCATCGCTTCGCTGCGACGATGAAGATGCACTTCGACTCCCCCCGTCTGTCGCAAATGACATCAACACGGGACATGCCTTCACAGGACACCGGCAGACTTACTTTCCATGTCCACGTCGGATGGCGGCGTCCGCAGAGCAGCGACGCTGGAGCGAGGCTCGGACTGCCTCATGGCAACTTCAATTTTTCTCATTGGCACAGGGGCGGAAATGCTTGGAAGCTGGGCACCCGTTCCATTTGGCGTCCCACTCGCAGCTGCCGGGGCACTCCCACGACCTACTGTGGTCGCCAGGGCCCTCTCGGGAGATTCAGCTTGCCGTGAAGTGCTCGCTTCAGCCCTCGGACGCTTAGGTTCAGGTTGCTTAGCGGCGTCGCTGTGTGTGTGGTGACATGAGGATGAGTAACAACAAATGATAGTGCGATCAAGGACAAACCCGTTGGCAGCCACATCCTGATTGCTTGAAGTACCATTCATGCTGGTGGCGTCGTGTGGTCGTTTAGCGACCCGGTCTTGATTAGCAGGCTCTTCGGAAGGAGCAGCTTTTGTTGCCGATGGCTGCTCTGACGTACTCTGGGACGCCGAAGACGGGGGTAGAACTGTCGAAAGTGAACAGTAATTATCAGCATCCGTAAACACAGCCTTGCTATGAAAGTACTTGCGTATGCGTAGACGTTGAGTGTCAGCAGTTGACGCACTGGCGGGTAGCCCACTCGCGCCACTCGGAGCTACCGTTGTGCCCTTTGCTTCCTGAGATTCGTCCTTTGTGGCGTTATCGCCCGTCGTCGCTTGAGTGCTACTGCTCGCCTCGGCCTCAGTGCGCCACTTGTGAACGAGTTCCATGTCCTCGCTGATATCATCGCCAGATTTGTTGGCAATGTGGCGCCGTACGGTGCCGACCGAACATTGGAAAAGCTCCGCCAGCCGATTCTCCGTGCACTGTTGCTTGTTAAATAAAAATCGGAGGACAGCGCGCTTGGTGCGATCCAGCCTGTATTGCTCACTAATTTCGACTGTCAGGAAGCTGCCATGGAAAATCGGCTGGATCCTACCGTTGCGACATGCCTCGACGAACCGTGCGACAGAGAAGCAGCAGCGAGTTCGAGGTTCCGCAAATTAGCCGCGGACGCTAACGTCGAGTCTGGTCAATGTTGATATCGCCGATTCAAGTTCAACGCCGCCGCCGTCACCAATGGCGATACACGTGATCGTGTCCCACTCAGGCAAGCGGCTCGAGTCCTCCCTCCCTTGATGCCTGACTCCCGACTGTGTTTTCATCTCGCCTTGTGCCCGCCGTCCATTTTGATTCGATCGACACATGATATCCTGGGAGTAGCACCCACTCACTCCGGTCAACCTTATGCGCAAATGGTGCGTTTCTAAGGTGTAATACACATGTCGACTCGTACTGACCTGCAGTCATTGTATGTTTGACCAGGGTCCAAATAAAGAGCAGCCCCAGCGCAATCTTATGCTACCATGAGATTCAGCTCACATGACGGGCTCTGTCTCCATATTCACATCACTCCTCCAAGCTGGTGCAATTGGTCAACGTGAACGGAGTCAGTGCGAGTGAATCCAATGCCTTCGAGCTGCGTACTCTCCTGTATCGAATGTTAACCAATGATTTGTATGCTATGTACGTAAACTGCGTTCGCCCCAGTGTTGCATCCATTCCTGTGGCGACAGACAAAAGCCAGTGACCGAGCAAATCGTTCGGCGGCTGAACGCGGGATACTACATGCCGTGCTCATCACCATTCCTGTCTTCGATGCCAATATATGCGCGACGGTCTTGATTTTATTTCAGTGCCTGTGTATTGATCAACATGCTCTGCAGGACACTTGGCCACACTTGGCCAGATCGCTACTTCTTACTGCGAAGACAAGTGTTAATCCACTTTTCCTTCAAATCAGAATAGAACGCAACTCTTTCTCTTATGCGCGAGATGGACCACAGTCTCAATGAAAGAGTGGCCTGGCACTCGTGAACGCGTGAACGCTCGTCATACACAGGCGGATATCGACAGGTGTCCAAGCTCTGATTTCGGTATTGTCATTGCTCATGTGTTTCTTCTAACGTCCGCGATGGTTTAGCCCTATGTAGACGTGAGACAATGGGGTAACTGTGTGGAGAGCGATGGCTTAGAAACGGTGTCATGCGTCCTGGCATATGCTGACCCGTACTCAAATAGCCGACCAAGCATATGGGTTATGGGGTTATGGGTGTGTAGATATCTACGATGTTCACTCTTTCTCGTGACTGTTGAGTCGGTGCCGCCAGTACGACCTGGGGCTCCGCGTCTCTTCCGAACACTGTATAACGTCAGTCCGAGTCAGACTCAGCTATCACCACGCTTATCCTTATTCAACATTCACAGACGGACAGAGAAGCGGCTTGGTACTGCAACTGAGCCGATTCATCGCAGGACTCCGTCTACCCAATCTTGGACCTCGGCCGGCCTTGCACTGGGCGGGAGCGCCGGCTCGAAGTTCGGCAATGTCACTTGGTCAGGTGCTCGAACACTCACGGCTGTGGCACACCGTAAGTGTTTTGAGCCCTCAATCACACAACATACCAGACTATAGTGCCTTGTCTGCCTTCTGCAGGTAGACGGTCCCGCCGCTGGCTTTCGCAAAGTCTTTGTACCTCCCGGAAGCAAGGACTCCTTAGACACCATGGATACATCCAGCCAAGAAAACAGTGGTCTCTTTCCTGTCCTCGCCATTCTCGCGCTCATTCTGTAAGCCTCTTCTGCGTCGTGCGCCTAGGGATCGCAATCAACTCACAGGTCTCGTTGAAGGTTCGCAGCTATTTCCTGGTGCATGGTATCTTCTTACTTAGGTCAATCATGCTTCGATGCACTCCGCGAACTCTGGAGACTACTTGTTTTGAGTGCTCAGTCCAATCGGCGCCCAGGGAACGCGGGATACAGGAGGCACGTCGACGATCAATCCGACTTTTACGAGATGGAGTATCGAGGCTCAGGCAGAGCTGGATAAGGGGCGGATAGTATTGGGCTAGCATATGTATGTGACTACTCTCCGTAGTTGGTGTCAATATTGTAATTGCCATCTAGCATGCGATTCTGCATTGCCTCTCCAGATCCTCTGACGTATCTTTCAATGCTTCGCAGCTCTGATACTGTGGGTATGAAAGTAATCGACTTATTTCTCTCATGTAACCTCACTGTCACCATTTACGTCGGCAGTGCCTGCGCGACGATTCGACCGGTTTATATCACGGTTGTATGAGACTGAAAGCCGTAGGATCATGCCCGTTTATGGCTTAGGTACCACAAGACATTTGTTCGTGTAGCTTTGGTACCACAGTAGTTACGCACTCTGACCCCGCGCGCTAGTTCAGTCAGCCAAGCTGTTCTACTTGGTTGCCTCCTACGACGCGTCTTTGCGTTTTCATCTCCTCTGTGTGCTTGTTACATCCGTCTCTGCGTCATTGCCACTTTCCTCGTGATTTGTGACACTCAGGTATTGAGTTTGCTTTCGCCAATGCGCCCTGTGCTCAAGCCTGGTCCGACGGACCTCCACATGAGCCGCCTGCCGAAGAAGCCTCACCCGGCGACAGTATAAACATTGCGCTCCATCGTGAGCAATGGCGACAATACTTCGTCATACTGTTCTTCCAGTGAACTTGCCCGGACTGGCCGACCTATAAGAACCCGAGTCGCACGCGTGACGGCTCGCCGATGATCACATCGCTCAGGTCCATTATCGCGAGTGGGCGCACGACTTTTCGTACTCAGCAGGTCCTCCGTCATTTCTCGAGCACACCTATCACCATGTCATTCCCAAAGTCAATCCAAGCGATCGCCATAAACCAAAACGGAGATGTCGATGTCATCAACAAGGAGGCGGTTCCGTTCCCTGCGCATGAGCCGGGGAACATTGTGATTAAGGTGCGCGAAAATGCTCAGTGTGCTCCATCTCTTACACCTTACGCACGTCTATGACCCACAACACAGGTCAACTACGGTGGTGTCAACTTCATTGACACCTACTTCAGGTGAACTCACAGTCTCACCTTCCGTCTCGAGAAAGCTGAGTTCTCGCGATGTAGGAAGGGCCTGTACCCTACCAAAACATTCCCTCTCATACTCGGCATGGAGGCATCGGGCACCATTGCTGCTCTGCCCACCGACGAAAAGGTGCTCAATGACGAGGAGTACAAGAAGCGTGGGTTCAAGGTTGGAGATAGGGTCGCTGTGGTGAGTACTACACAAGCCCTGCGCAGCCGTTTGGGATTGAAACCAAGTGCCGTCAAGATGACTCCCGGTGTGCATGCCGAGTACGCATCCGTCCCATGGCTCAAGGTGTATTCAGTGCCGAACAACGTCTCTCTGCTTACTGCAGGCGCCGGCCTGCTTCAGGGTGCGTCCGCTTCCAGCGTCTCCCCCTCTTCTACTATGATGCCCACACATTCCACTCAGGTCTCACTGCGCTCACCTTTGTGACTGAGGCATACGATGTCAAGAAGGGCGACTACGTCTTCGTGCACACGGTCGCGGGCGGCCTTGGCCTCATCTTCGCGCAGATTGCAAAGCACCGCGGTGCCACCGTTATCGGCACAACATCGACGCCAGAGAAAGCTGAGATCGCGAAGAAGCACGGCGCAGACCATGTCATTCTCTACCCTACGGAAAATACGGTCGAGCGCGTACTGGAGATTACGAATGGCGAGGGTGTGCATGTCATCTACGACGGAGTCGGGAAGGATACGTAAGCCACTGTGCTCCAGGTCGGACGGACTACGTGCGTGCTAACAATGTTCCGACAGGTTCGAGGATAATTTCAAGTTCATTCGCAGGAAGGGCACCATTGTCTGTGTTGGCAATGCGTCGGGGCCTGTTCCGCCCTTTCCACCCTTGAAGTTGGTTGAGAAGAACCTCAAGCTCCTCCGACCCTCGTATGTGTTGTCTCTACGCTGATAGGAATACACTCTAAATGCATGTCGGATGCAGTGCGGCCAACTACCTTGTCACGCCCGACGAGACGCTCTACTACGGGACCGAATTCTTTAAGCTGGTCGCAAGTGGCGTCGTGAAGATCAACGTGTACAAGGAGTACCCGTTCACGACGGAAGGAGCGCGGGAGGCACAGACGGATCTAGCCGAACGCGGCGGGAAGACCTTTGGGAAGCTCGTCATCAAAATTGCTGACGAGTAAGGACGGGCTACCGGAGAAGTAAGCGAAGAAACGCATCTAACAAACTATGTATGAATACTTGAGAAGCGAGGATGCACAAGGCATGCGATGTATGATTACGTTCCTGCGCGGCGTATCCGTTATTACTTATCCGAGAACTCGCGTAAGGATGCATATCAGCGGTGCGTAAGAACCTTGCTGAGCCCACTGTCGCCGCTAAATAACGCAGTTCGGTGCCACCAGAATAGTCACTGTCAGGTACCGCGGCGCACGATTCCGACCACGCAGTACTCACGAAGAGCAGCAGATCTTCGTCGCGACAACGACTCTACTCTTTATGTGCTAGACAGCTTACATTAAGTGCCTGATCCTTTTCGATGTCCTGCATTAATCCGAATCAGAAGCAATCCCGCAGTGTGGCAGCGGCGCCTTACGCGCCAGTTCTGCATTGCTAGTCAAGGAACGCTGCGGACATTCGCGGCATAGTCCTTCTCGGCTTTCTATCTGGATCAGCATGTCTGCACACGAGGCTTGAAGACGAAGTCTTCGATATTGCATGAACGTAGCAGCCAGACATCTTCCGTGACTCGCAGGACGGGAGGCTAGTCCTTCAGAGACGTTATGCCGCCGGAATCAATGGGATCGATGGCTGGCTTGCCGGTGGAAGCGGCTCTGGCGGCGGCCATGGCATCGCACTAGTGGAAGGGATTCTTTGTACTCTCTTCAATCCTCAACAGGTAGTGAAGATGAACGATCCAGAGAACGATCCGCCTCCCTAGCCGAACTCTTCACCAACGCTGCGGGTACTCGATTCCGAGCAATAGCTACCAGTGCGCGCGCTTACGAGTGAGAATACAGTGCGCCGTAACCATTGCCGCGGCCGCTCCGCCAGCGTGACCCCGTCGCGTACATACGCACTGGTCTTCACTGAGGATGGCACCATTCATTCTTCTTCGCCATTCTTCAGATGTGACAGATCACGGTCGCGGAAGGACCAAGCGGCGGATCGAAGTCCATCTTGCCTTATATTGGCTGTGAGCTCAGTTCTTCTAATCGTCTACCACCTCATCTTCCCTTCCAGTATCGCTCGTCGCAGTGTTGCCGTCTTTACGACTTACCCCTATGTAAGTACGGTGCCCTGACCCACTACTGATATGCATCCCCTGACATCGGGTTTCTCCACTGATGCATTCATAGGTCGTCAGGCATCTGCCGGGCATGCGGCACATGGCAGAAGAGCTTGAACTACCACTACAAGAGGACACATCAGCAATCCGCATCAATTTTATTCGCGTGCAGTGGGGAAAAGATGTCTGTCGCACGGGACAATACAACTGGGAGATTTTGTTGCCCTTTTTGTGATGCATCCTATGTAGCGCCCAAGGGTTTACGTGTGAGTATGTACAGTTGATATACTAATTGGTGTTTTACAACACTTGGTTTACTTTTGCTCAGAATCATGCACGCAGTGCACTACACTTTGGGGGCCATGTATGTCTCACTACCTTTATAAGTGCTATGGATAGTGCACTCAACAGCGTGACATTGACCAGGCATCTTCGGAGACTGCATCATATGCACAGAGTGATGCAGGCAGTGCACATGACGCAACAGAGTCAAACATATCCCCAGTGTGCCCACAAAGGTAATGCCGCATACATTTTACAGTGGTAGGGCCTGGGCAACATAATAACCCAAGGTCATCTTCCTAGACCCCGACGTAGGGTTAACATGACTCGGACACAGCGCGCTATCATCCGGGGGCATTGGGACAATGAATACACCGTGCATCAAATTAGTGAATACATGAAACTCACGCCGAAAGCCGTTAGGCTCGCAATAGAGAATTCATCAGGGGACAACTTAGATGAAGATGAAGGATATCGTGATGGAAAGCATGGTGATGTCATCATAGTTGAGGATACACAGTCAGATGCAGAGATGGTTGAAGAATTGAAAATCAAGACAGAAGAGTCAGAGGTAGAGAAGAAGCTAAACTGTGTGGCAGTCAACTTCAAATCAGGTAGTAAGTGGTTCCATGAGTATCCTCATGTGTTGACACTGAGGACTCATCATTACAGATGTCTATGCATCTGATATTGAGGTCGACTATCATGGGCCATCACACACAAAACTCTCTGGCTTTGCAAGCACTAGCCACGAAGCCTCCAATGCAGGTGAAGTGACGCATCCCCGTGCCAAGGGGGTTCTCGGAACATTTCTCGACAAGCTGAGACGCCCTCTCGGACATATCCACGACTCGCTTGTCGAGTTTGGGATAGCTGATGAGGAGGACCTCAATGTTCTCTGCGAGTTGCGGGGGCACTGGCCATTGTTGCAGGCTTTTCTAGCAGAGAAAGGCGTGTCACGACTCGAGTGGATAATTGTCAAGGATGGATTGGAGGCTCGAGCGCGGGCTAGAGGACATACTTAGTAGTATTCTAACAAGTTGCCGGGTGTACAAGTGACAGAGTCGGCAGTTAGATGTAACATTCAACGTGCCCATACCTCACATGGATGCTGCTGTACACCGTCTGAGGACTTTTTCAATCGACTCGCGTGCGACGACCATCGCTCGGTGGCTCTGTCTATCACCGTGACTGTGCCTTCTGCGCCCGCCGTCTATGTTGTCTCGCACGCTCGATTCGGTGCCGACTCTTGTTTGGATGCAGACCGGTAGAAGTGCTTCCAAGCGTCCTGTCACGCCTCTGTCAGCCTCTATCGAGATCGTCGCCTCGACCTATAAAAGACCAACTCAACCTCCGTCAGCCCCTCAGCTCTCTCTCCTTTGACCCTCACGAACGCTCGCGCTCGCTCAGTCATTGGTGTGCTCTCTCTTTGCTGTCGTACCCCATACCACACATACTACCCCGCCATGAGACTCACTCCGAGCTCTTCTCTCCTCATCGCTACCCTTGCCCTATCTTCTTCGTCGTCCAGTCTCGCGGCCCCGACGGACAACGATCTCAATGGTCTCTCGACCTCTTCTAGCATGCGTGGCATCCACTCCTCGTCGAGGCGGGATTCTATGGGCATCAACGCTGGAAACAATGGAGTCAACATGAACATGCGTACGTTATCTGCTCTATTGCTGTGGTGATGAGACCTTCGACGCGTATTTTTACAGAGCACGACCCGCCGTCGCAAGTTCAGTCAGATCGTGAGGGCCACAGGGCCTACCCTAGGGGAATGGACCTTGGAGCTATTCTGGGGCAAGTGCCTATCCTCGGACCTGCTCTCGCGCCCCTCATGCCAGCTCTCGAGCCGGTGTTCAACGCTCTCGGTCTCGGTGACGGCGGAAACGGCGGCCCTAGTGCTCTCCTTGCTCTCACTCCAGGTCAAGTCAGCCAAGTCCAGCAGGCTGTTGCACAGGCTATCATCAGTGCCGGCCCCGCCAACGTTACGGGGCTGACTTCTGCTCTTCCTGCGCCTCCGGTTCCCCTTCCTACTGGCGCCGTCCAGAACGTAACGTCCAGCCTGCCTATGCAGAAGCGCGATGACTACTCTGGTGGCAACATGACCTCGCCGAACTGCTCGGCGTCGCAGAGCTCCTCAGCTGTGTCTTCGACCTGGTCACCGGTGTCTACTTATGCTGCATTCGCGATGCCTTCCAACATCCCTCTGGACAGCCCTGCTGAAGTCGCAAGCCCGAGTGGACTGCCAGTCTCTCCTCCTTCTCCTCCTGTGTCCCCACCGGTCTCGCCTTCTCCGCCTGTGTCACCACCGGTCAACCCTCTCTCGCCCTCTCTGCCTGTCAACCCGCCCAACACGCCGGTGGCGCCGCCGTTCCCCGTCGGTCCCGCGCCGAGCGGCTCGGCGTCAGCCTCTTCGGCTGGGGAGACCTCGACTGCCGCAGACAACGCGTTCGACGTTGTCAGCAACACGACCCCGCCGCTCTTCATGTCTTCGACCGCGGTGGCTAACAGCTCGTCGACGGCTGACTGTGGGTCCATGGCGACGATGTCGGCCAACTCGACCTCGCTGTACCCTACTTCTACTGCCGCTCCTTAGTTAGTACGTACATAATAACGTGTCATGTCCTGTATGTCCGTCTACCCACAACATCATAATCACCCAATAATAACATCTTTCTAATCGTATTCCCTTGCATCGATTCATATAACCCTCAACGCAGCAAATGGGAGTCACACGAATCGGTCATGAATAGACGAGATGCCAGTCTATGGAACATATATTAGCTATTCCAAGTAGCATATATACTAGTATACTTGTATTTACAACCATTATCTATCAAACAAACGAGCACGAAGCCTGACTCAACGTGCCCACTCACCCCGCTCGCGCCCGCGGTCGCGCTCTAAGGCGTCCCTCCTCGCCCGCAGCCCGTTCTTCACCAATATCCACCACGCATGGAACCGTTTGTCGACAAGGACCTCCTTCTCGAGCAGGTCCCAGTCACCCTCGGCAGGGTTCGCACGAGCGAGCGCGTCGAGCAGCTCCTCGGTGTCGTACCCGAGCTCCCGGAATGCGCGCGCAACGTGCGGTGGTGGTGCGAGCGTGTTGGATAGACTCCGCAGGAACGCGTCAACGGGGTGTGCGGTGGGGCGCGCATCGATGCGCGTCGAGCTCCCGCTCGAGCTCGAGGACGAGGATGCCGCGGAATACGCGCAGCTCTCGTCTGGCCGCCGCAAAAGGTGGAGGGGAAGCGGCGGTGGTTGCGGGTGAGGATGAGGGTGCGGATGTGGTATGGACTGGGAAGGCCCGGCAAGGGCCGATGGCGCGCTCGTACTCGCATTTTGGAGCGGGAACGCGGGCACGAGCGCGAAGCGGCCTGTGATGTCCTCCGAATTCTGCGGGAGCAGCGGGCTCGGAGGAATGCTCGAGGTCGGTGTGGGCTGTTGCGCGACACGGTGTTCCGGACCGAGGTGGTCGCCGGTGTGCACTCTCAGTCCTGAGCGTGAGCTCGCGCGTGAAGTCGGTGCGGAGGCTGCTGGCGATGTGTGGGCAGATGGGCCTGCCATTGAGATGCTGGGTGGGACAGTCGAGGGAGCCTCGTGAGAGGGGGACACTGAGCGCGAACTCGTTGCTCGTATGTACGGAACAGGAGCCTCCGGTGCGGCGCCATTCATTGATACGTCGACACCAGAACGCTGCTGTGTAGTGGAGGGTGGGTGTGGTCTTCGTTGATCTGGGTGAAAGTCCTCTGCCCACTCTGATCGCAATCCGGACAACTGGGGAGAAGCAGTTGCGGAGCGCGCACGATCGATCGTTTCTATGCTCGGCATTTCTATCCGAGGTCGACTATGCCCATCCGCCGCCTGAGTGGCACTCACAGGAGCGGAGGCTGTTGAGGATGTCTCTGCTACCGACAATTAGCTATTTTGGGCAGCATGAACGCAGAGACGCACATACCTTCTTTTGCCACTTGAGTATCGCCGTTCATGAGCTCATCCAACGAATCCACCTCCTCTGAGCCTTGTTCCGTCTTTCTGCGTTTGCGACGAGGGGTCTCTGGCTTGAGACCGCCGTCAGGAGGCTGCCCACTGCATTTCTGTCGCGCATGGATCTATAGACAATTTGTCAGCATGGCAGGAGAGGCAGGGAGAAAATGCACCGACCTGGAGATACTGCGGGTCCCTATGACCATAAGAGCACTTGCTGCAGGTAAAGCGTTCCCCGTCCGCGGGCCTTACGAGAGTCTCCTTCGTTCCATCTGGGAAGACGACGACACATCGCTTCTGGTGCACCGTCCGCTGGTGAAATTGGACGGACTTCACGCTCTCGCCACACCTACGACAGCGGTGGATACCACTCGGACTGGGAAAGCAACATGTGAGCAATGTCGGAGCGCAGATAGAAGGAAAGATGTGATCTCACGAGGCATCCTTGCCAGCGCTGGGGCTTGTGGTCTCCGGCTTCGCTTCGGAGCTGGCGAGAGCGTCAATTTGTGGCTCCGTCTTGACCTCCTGGTCAGCAGCGGCGGGAGAGGGAGACACTGGGGTGGATTCTAGAGTAGTGAAGTTGGACATTACGAGTGCATACTAGTACAGGGGAAAATAGAGGGAGAGCGCAGAGGCGAAATTGCGACGGCGGTGAAATCGTCGCGGCCCCACTCACTCTGCTCAGTCATTACCCGATCTGGCATCTCAGATTCCCTTGGCGCCCGCCGATCTCGCATGTTCTCGCCCCTACGTGTGAGTACCACAGCCCCTACTAGTCCAGCCTTGGTACGTACCCAACACTACATCCGTGTTTGCATTCTCTAGTCGCATACTGTACATATGAACGATAGCGCGAAGGACCGGTGCATGTGGCGGGATGAGGACAACTCAGTGGATACAGTAGGTGGGATACGGCAGAGGGTCAAGGCAACAGCTAGGACGAAAGCAACGACGACGACATAGAGCACAGCGTTATGTTACAAGGATTCCAAGAGGTCCAAGAAGGTTTAGGCAGACTTAGAACGGATAAATATACCGGATCTTCGTAGACACCGCGCAGCCCGCTCGCGCAATGCCATCTTCACGCGCAACCACCAGGCATCATACTGCTTGTGAGTACGCAGCTCCGTCTGGAGGGCGTCCCAATCGCCGCACTCGGGTTTGGCACAAGCCAGCATATCGAGTAGACTCTCTGTGTCGTATCCTAGGTCGACGAATGCGCGAGCGAAGTGCACTGGAGGTGGCTGATCGACGTCGATCTCGGCCAAGAATGCTACGACCGGATGGTCAGGCGGAAGCGGATCACGACATGGGCGGGTAGAGTAAGCCTGAGCTAGCACGGGCCGAGAAGTGGGTGGCTCTTCCATATGAGCTGACCTTCCCCGATCCACGCCGTGTAGCATATTGCCGACGGTAGGAAGGACTACTTCGGGAGCTGGGCTGATGACCACCTCGTCGTCGCTTGGGTACTCGAGCTCCATCCCGTCTAGGTCAAAAAAACCGGCATCCACGTCCATGTCATCAACGCCATGATGAGACGGTAATTTCTCATCAAGAGGCTGCTGACTCATGGAGGAGGAGACTGCCTGCGTCTCTGCCTTCTCGAGGGCGCAGCGTTCTCCGAGCTTGAGCATCGCAAGAGAATCTGGGGCAACAGGCGTAGGGGGTGCGCCGTCTACAGTATTATCTGAATGCTCTCCGATGGGTAACACGGACTCAGAGCCTGGAGAATCGGGCGGCGACAAAGGCTGTACATCAACAGGCTTACGTGCGCCCGCTGACTGGACTCGTGTATCGTCGTCCGATGCGGCACCTGATAAAGGGTGCCGCTCGTAAGGCTCGTTGGTCGGGGAGGAAGGTGGCGAAGCCTTTTCGTGATCGTGAGGAGACTGACCACCGTGGTCGGAGTGTGTAGCATCTGCAGAACCCAGAACAGTGGGTGCAGCGTCCTGAGGAAGTGGAGTAGCAGGTACGTCCTGGGGAGAAAGAGTGGCATTGCATGCATCCTCTGGAGAGCGAGATATAGTATGTGCATTGCCAGGTGAAGTCGAGGGGGTCTCTGCCACCGCTGGAGAATTAGCAGACTGTACCTCTGCCTGCAGTGTGTCCTCGGAATCACCAGGCTCGGGCTGAAAGATCGGATGGGTGACGGTGGGCTCAGGTTGATCGCATGTCGGAGGCACGGATCGCTCGACTGCACCTTCGGTGGCAGTCACTGGCACAACACTGTCTGCAACTGTAGTGGTGCCCGTGCCATCCCTTTGATCCTCGTCTGTTCAAATTCAGGTCAAGGTCAGATGGAGGGGTAATTGGTGGACTTGCCTCCAAGTGCACCTGTCCCGTGATCACCCTCAACCAGACCGTCCTCCCCGAGATTAACCTCGACACCGTGTGCTTCAGTTTCAGCCTTGCCGTGCACCGAGGTAGATCCTTCGTCACTGTCAACTTCGATGGGTGCAGCTTCTGTCACCGCTTCGAGGCCTTCAGCGGCCGGTTGGTCATCGTCGGCGCCGTCGGAGTCCAGGTTGGGATGCTCCGCGCCCTTGTGAATGTGGTAGGGCATGCGCAGATGGATTCTCAGCTTCGTCGAGGAGCGGTCTTCCCCATCCGACCCGGTATCTGACTTTCTGCGTGCTCTCTTGCGCGAGCGCTTGGGCTTGAGCCCAAGCTGCGAACGCGAGCACTCGCTTTTCCGCGCATGATCCTGTACGTTGTCAAGCAAAGGGCATGAGACAGCATGTAGCCAACGAGACTCTCACCTGAAGGCCGCGAGGTGTTGTGAAAGGCTTTGAGCAATGTATGCACGGGAACCCACTCGCATCCTGATCGCGGAAGACTTCATGCACCGTACCGTCCCCGTAGTCCACCTTGCAGGAGACCTGGTGATAGGCCCTGTAGTGGTGTTGCAGCGACTGTACATTCTCATTACACAGCCGACACGTCCCCGGGAGGGATGGCCTACGCCAACATGACAGTGAGGATGCGGGATGAGCTCTCAGTTGCCACGAATTAGTGTGTCTAGACGTACCACGCCTTTAGCGGCATCTTAGCATTGCACGGCTAGATCAGCTCAGGAAGTCATCCACAGAGATGAAAAGAGTCCGATCTGTTATCAAACTTGGGGTGATTCGTCGGTTTGAACGCGAAACAGCAGATGTCGGACGGCGAGGCGGGCTCAGAAGAATCGGAGGTACTAGGCGCTCTCTGCATATGCATTGGCGGCAGCATATGAGCGCCTCACTCGATGATTTCGGGGGAAGTAATACTAATACATGTACATCGCACAAGCGCCGCGGACTATAGGGCCATACTTCCTGAGTTGCGTTGGTATTGCTCACAGCCTGTATAATTATACGTAGCCTCTCGCAAAAAGTCAAATCTACAACTCAAGACAGGTCCATCTTGTTTTGTACACATTCCATTCGTGCGCGCTACTCGCGAAGGGGTACAATTCGGATCCTCGGTATGATCAAGCTCATTGGACTCAAGGCCAGCGAGAGTGCTAGCTTGGTCGTCGAAGCACGACGCGCCGCGCGAGAGAACGAATAATGGGAAAGATGAAGCGCCTGACGAAACTCAACTCTCTCGGAACGAGGTTCGCACCAGGAAGGCCTCCAATCGACCACGCGTCCGCTACGAGAAAGGCATAATCAGCGCTACAAAGAAGCGGGGCACGACGAAAGCCAGGTGAGACGTACTGCACATCTGACCAAGGACGATGACCCACAACGCCGTCCAGCACCAGCCAGCCGCGCCTCCAACCCTCTTCCCGGTATAGCGCCTGTACGCATTCTCCAACAAGACCCCGACGCCCTGGAGCAAGAAGAACAGCACTATGCGGTGGTCCGACATCTGCAGCCCGAGCGCGTGGTACATGCCCGACGCCAGGAACGTCCCGAGCACCAGCCCGGCGCTTCCGCCGACCCACAGGCCGGGGTAGCCCCCGAACGACAAGAACATGTGCCGCAGGATCTGGTGCCAGCGCCGGCCCCAAAAGTCGTGTAGCGACGTCGCCCGCCACGGGCTGTCGTAGAGCGGGTACCAGGCTGTGGGCGTGCTGCGGAGGAGGCCCACGGCGAGCAGCGAGACGAGGTCATTTCCCGCCTCGATGCCGAAGACGACCATAAGCCCGCAGAGGACGTGGACGGCCGTCGAGAGGGCGTAGCGCTGGTGCGTGGGCAGGCTGGGTAGGAACATCGACCCGCCCTCCAGGGAGCCGACGCCCGGGACGAGCTTGACGAGGGAGTCGCAGAGATCGACGAGAAGGAAGTCTTTGAGGAGGTTGAGCGCGACATCGATCAGGAATCGGTTGCGCTCAGTGGACATGGTTCGGCGTGGGATGTAGACGCCGCGTCCGAAGTCCCACCCGATCCCGCGCATGGAGAAAGCGAGCTCGAGCCCGTCTCTCAGCCAGGGGGGAAGGGGTCCACTGTTCGCAGAGTGATGAGGCTCTGGATCGCCGACGCGCTTGAGCTTCTTCTCATTCGCCTTGAATCTGCCCTCTCGCGTGAAAGCGAAGTTCAAAGATTTTCCTATGATATAATAGCCGAATAAGACTGTCGCCGCATGTTAGCAGGGACGACATGCACCGTCGCTTGTGTAACTCACATCGGATGAACTCGAATATCCGGTAGCGGTGGTCTTCGATCTTGTAGTGGTATGTGAAGTAGAGCGCGCTTGTGACAGCAGTGGGTAACACGAGCAAACGTATCAGATGGGTGTCTGCCCTCCGAGCGAGGTACGCAAGGAGCAGAAATGGCAGCGATGGACCGAGCAGAGCTATGGGTAAAGAGCTGGCGTACAGTGGTTGTCGTCTCTCTAATAGAGGCACAAGCTCTTCACACGCGTTCACAGCGCCTTGGTAGATCCTGCAGGGTGACGGTCAGATCGCACTTGAACTTGAACGACGACATTTTGTTGACTTACCCGTCCCAAACGGACTGTTGCGCTTGCATCGAGGAAGGGGTTCTAACTTTCAAATCGGGGGTTGAATACGGTTACAGAGCGTTGAGGCCCGGTATGACTAGGCTACCGGTCGTCAGAGACAGACTTGGAGAGAGCACTTGAACGCGAGCCGCGGGCGAGGTGGAGCTATTGCTTCGGCTCCTGATATATTTGGTGAGTTCCCCTATATGCACTGTGTTGGCGTGATGTAGTAGAAGTCACAACGCGGTATCTGAGTAGACATGTGTGGCATAAACGGCAGCTGGAAGCGCGGGTGATGCGGCTTGTAGGACAAATGTGAGAAAGCCAGTACGCACACGCGTCAGCGACGTGACCGCGACGGCCGGCGTCTACTCGTACTTATGCTACCTGCGTGTAATTTCGTTCCTACATGTCTAACTGACACTATATCCTTGGGCTCGAACTGTACCAATGCGGCATACTCCCGCTTGAAGACCCATCTCTGAAGCAGCAATCTAGGCTTTAGTAAAACCACGCATACCTGGTGGTCCCGTCAAGGCTCAGCTCAAGCTCTACGCCTCCTCGCACGTCCTACAACACAGTCCCATGCAATTGTAAGTCATATACCGTTACTCTACCGAAGAAGTCCGAACTCTCCTCAAATACCAATCTCATTCCCGTCACACCTGCACCTGTAGTCTCCGAGAGTGCTAGTTCGAACGTCTGCTTCCGGTTCACATCCTCTGGGAAGACATGCGTGTACGGTTGCCACTCCTGTACACCTCCCTGGGAAAATACTTCAACGGCACACTTGGTACCAACGAAGCCTCCTTGGAAGGTGATGGAAAGGTGCCTGGGTATTACGGGTGTAGGAAACTGTAGCTGGATGTATTGCGGGGTGCCCTAGTGAGTTTTCAGCCGCATGTCCCTCGTTCGCATCCTCACAACACCCACCTGCTGAGACGTCCAGCATGTACCAGGGTCTCCATCTATGAGGTGCTTTCTTCCGACGGACTTGTCAAGTGTGCTACTGACTCTGGGGCATTCTATCAATGTCGGCACACTGTCGCTGGGACTGCGTTCCTTACTTGATCTTCGTCTCCGGACCGATCAACGACTTCTCTATCTCCGCCATGGCACACTCTCCGCGCGGGTCATATGCTTGGGCTCGCGGCGCTGAACGGTACTTTCTGGTGCGTACTAGTAGCGAAGATCGACCAGGCCGCAGAATTTGGTATGGGTAGACTGCATTTGGGCAGCTAGCACGTGGCGATGCGCTCATACCGCGCACAGGCTTTAGCAGCTGCAGCAATCGTCCCCTCGCCGTCCCACCCAACACCTCCCTTGCCCTCATTCCTCCCTGGCTGTCTCGAGAAAGCGATGGAGACCATACCATCCTCTGCCCCCGAATGGCTTAAGCACGCGCATACATCCCCTCATCTTCTCACCGTCGTCCGCACGCTAGCAGAGCGCGAGCGCGCCCGCACGGCCGCGCGGACCGCATCGCGGCAGCGATCCAACTCCAAGTCGCAGCGGGGCCCCTACACGCCCGCGCACATCCTCTCCACCCTCCTCCACAAGACCGATCACGTCGAGCACTACTCCGTCTCCGTCGGCGCGCGCCGCGACCTGCAGCCGTGCAACCGCTACATCGACATCACGCCGTACGACCGCACGCGCGTCGTCCTATCCGCCCGCGGCGTCGAGCGCGGCAGCGGCGCGGACGGGCGGTACCTCAACGCGAACTGGGTGCGCGAGCTCGCGGGCGGCAAGTGGTGGATTGCGAGCCAGGCGCCGCTCCCCAACACCGCGCACACCTTCCTCAGCGTCCTCCTCCGCCCCGTCGTGCACCCCGCCCTCTCCCGGCAGGGCAAGCTCTCCCGCGTGCGCACCGTCGTGCAGCTCACGCAGAATGTCGAGGGCGGCATGCGCAAGGCGCACGTGTACTTTCCCGACACCGTGGGCGAGCGCTGGGTCGTCCCGCCCTCGGACGAGGACACCGCGCATGCGACGCAGGAGGGTCCGCTGGACGTCGCGCTCGAGCGGACGGCCTACGTCGCGGACGCGAAGTGCACGGTGAGCACCGTGTCGGTCGCACCACGGGGCGGACAGCCTGTGGTGTTCAAGCACTTGTTGTATGCGTCCTGGCCGGACCACGGCGTGCCTACGGACGAGGACCGTGCCAGTCTCTTGCGCTTCGCACGGTTCGTGGATGAGACCAACCGCGATACCTCCGAATTGACGGATGGGGACTCACTTGACCCCGACCCGCCCATTATCGTGAACTGCTCTGCGGGTGTAGGACGCACGGGTTCGTTCATCGCGCTGTCGTCTCTCCTACGAAAATACGGGTTCCTTCCTCCGCCTGCATCCCCGCTATCGGCGGATGAAAAAGAGTGGAAGCTTACACCCTCGCCGCTCGGTCCGCTACCCGAGGAGCTTAGAGGGGATCTGATCGCGCAGGAGATCGACATGCTAAGAGAACAGCGCCCCGGGATGGTACAGAAGGATGGTCAAGTTGCCTTCATCTACGAGATGCTGCTCGCCGCATTTGAGGAGCGGGAAACCACATAGTGTATGGTGCCTCGTACCTTCTCGCATCACGGGATAATGCCGGACTGTTGCTGCTTCGTTTCGATGTGCGAATTTCCGGGCTGTAGATAACGACATCTCAACGAGGGCTGGACATAATATACACCTATATCAATCCAAGTCCTATACGACTCAAACAACATCCGCGATATCCAATACATCCGGGCCACTCTAAACAACCAGCATCTGTAGATCAGACAATGTCTCTGTGCATAGGCAACTGGAACCCCTTCCATTCCATATTTTGCGACCCCAGCGGGATCCATCGCCGGCTGTGATAGTCGACATGTTGTCTGCTATCGTCGAGCGGGAAAGCACGGTCCCACCCCAGACCAACGGCCGCGAGCTCGCACACATTTGACCTGAAGAACGTCGGTGCCCCGTCAATGGGTTGGAACGATGGATAAACCAAGCCGACTCACCCTGTGACACAAATCGTCGCGCCAGGGACGACAAATCCATCCTCCTCCCACAGCCCGGCCAAAAGCGCGAGGTCGACGATGATGCCGCGGGTCAGGCTCGTGCGCTCGCCGATCGGAACTTCCTTGAAGTTTGCGTCGTCATACGCGTGCTCCGGCGCGAGCCCGCGCAGTTCCGGGTTCGTGCTCAGGTCGAGCGCGAACGTCGCCGTGGCAGGCGCTTGCGCGGCGACGTATCCACGCAGTGCCTCCGGCGAGCCTGTCGCGACGTACGTGACGGGCGGCGCGGGGAAGTGGTCCGAGGTCACGCCGTGTGCGGGGACGGGGATGTTGGGGTAGAGGCGCGTCCAGGTGTCGCGCACGGCTTGGGTGTAGTCGTTCAGGGAGGGGATGGAGGTATTGGGTGAGGGCGGGTGTGCGTGCGCGTCCATCAGCTGGAGGCCGATGTACGGCTCGTATTGGGTGTGTCGTTCATATGGCAAGGAGAGGATGGAGGCGATCTCGGAGCGTGCTGCTCGGATTAGAGCAGACGTATGTTCGTCAGGACGGAGGATCCCTTCTAATGCCCAGGCTGCACGTTCATAGATGACTCGTCTTCGACTCACGCCTTCAGCGGTGCTAAACTAGCATTAAGACCATCTATGGATATGGTAATGCAAAGCAGCCTACCTATCTTCGTACCTCTTGTTGAACCTATCGTTCAGGTGGTATCTCGCTGTATGGGAATTTACAACCTGGATGCACACACTCCATGAGCTTTGTTGCGATCGTACTTGCCATACATACTGACCCAGTGTCTAGCTGGTATTCAGTGATTGCAAGATGCTGTTGAGCTCAAAGTACTCACCTAGCAGTCCGGGGGCACGCAACAAATTCTGCGGATGGTTCCCTTAGCTACCGACAGCATCCCATCAAGTACATTGTATACCTTCTGGTGGAGGTTTCCGACACCCGGGCTCAGGACTGGGGAAGAACTTGCTCACGTCCTCAAAATAGTCCACCCACCTGAAATAGAGCTATATGCTGAGTTGAAGAACCTGAAGGAACATATTTACGCACCGCCCACGGTCCCAGTATGTATCGTCAACGAAGAACGTGCTATTTCGCTGGCATTCTATCAACCACTGTTTGGATTATGGTGACGGCATTACGTACTTCATGTGCTAACGCAGCGACTTGCGCCATGAGAGCCAGATCAGTTGCGACACTGGCATGGCCATCCAGCTGATACGTCACCGTGCTCGAGCATACGGACGAGCGTCCAGATGCATAGAGGTGTCTGTCGTGGTGTATGACATCAAGTGGCCCGCTTAAGGGGATGTCCCAGTAATCTGGGCCCTCCTTGAACCAGGAAAGCTTCTCACATTCGTGCCCATATTGCGCACCAGTGAGAGGGAAGACGTAGTAGTGGCGGTAGCTGATGACCAGCCCGAAGGGGTCCTCCTCCATGTCGCGCTTGAATGACATGTAGAAGAGAGCAAACACGCCAATGACGAAGAACCACGCGGAGAGGAAGATGAGTCGCTCAGCGAACATCAGTGGGGTAGGACATATTCGCGTTTTGGGCCCGTTTATCTCCTGGTCGTCGCCGGCACTTCTGTAGCCTGGAGGGAACGCGGTGCTCTCGGAAGCAGGCGACGTAGACGGCGGCGTACTTTGCCGCGACCGCACAAATGGGTCCTCCTCCTCGTATTCAGGCAGCTCGTTGAGCTCGACCTCGGTGTACCCCTCCTCGGCGAGCCCATTGCGTGAGTGTGGTGTCCTTGGAGTGAGTATCCGGTTCGGGGTGTTGAGGCGATCCGACCGCGAAGAGACGAATATATTGGAAGGGGGCCTGTGACGTGGTGGCATCCTTAGGACGTCCTGAGTAAAGGGAAGGGGCTCGACGAATAGAGGCGGTCTAGAGAAGCATGGTGTTGGCGAGAGTGTGGTGGCGGCGTAGCTAGCTTCACGGTTACGAGTTGTTCGTTAATAATAAACTGGGGGTATTGAGTCTGTTAGGCTATAATTGTGGCAATAGAGTTGCTTTGTATGCTTGTTACAATGCTTTACAGTTATGTCGCGGGCCGGCGGCAATATCAGACTCCCTGGCTTGCCTCCTTCCATCACTTCAGACCTGTCTGGAGGCACAGACCGCACGCGGGCAAGATCATCTCCGGCATATACTTGCAACATGGATAGTTTATGCCGATGCCTCAATGAGCGTCGGCGCGCGAAGTTGCTTAGTGTCCGACTGCCGAGTCTCTGCGATAGTCACTATTGAAGGATGCAGCTTCCAGAATCCATCAGTGTATACTACCTAGGCCTGACCATGGAACGGCCCGAACTTGCTATGCATTACAGTGCAAAATGACACATCGATGCATGGAATGGCCTTCGGAGAACACTGTGAGTGTGTTGCATGCTTCGCACGATTATCATCGTCTCATGGGCACGCCAGAAGACCTCTGTGAGAACAACAAGCGAGGGGTACAAGTGGTACATGCCGCTTCATACCAGTTGAACTCTCGGCTCAAATAGGATCAGAGTCTGGTCTGAATATTGTTGCCAGCAACTCCTTTGCGCCTGTTGAATGCTGAGTGGTGGCAGAGCTCTAGGAGATATCCTACTTCGACCAGGTAGCGATGAGTTCATGTGACATCCAACACGCTCGAAATGCACTCCATGCGTCGACGATCACGCGCGGATACGTACTTAGGCAGTAATTCTCGTCTTCGTCGGCATTTCCCACTGACTACTCCGTCGCTGGGGGTTCTCACTTATAGCTCGACGATCAACCCGTGGGCTCTCGCCCCCTCCTCCATGGACTCCGCAGTTGTCTACTCTTTGCTCTGCCTGGCTTTTACCATATGGCTGGTGCGGTG
The DNA here is from genome assembly GCA_029783445.1 of Fomitopsis palustris. NCBI lineage: Eukaryota > Fungi > Basidiomycota > Agaricomycetes > Polyporales > Fomitopsidaceae > Fomitopsis > Fomitopsis palustris. The sequence goes on along the minus strand of JARAOQ010000022.1, from coordinate 338,129 downwards.
GAGGACCGACCCTGTATGTCTTTCCTCGTATGCATTATGGAACGAGCTAACACGCGATGACAGCTTAAGCATATCCCTGCAGTAGGGCCCTCGCTACCACTGCTTTCTTACATCGGGGCATTCCGATTCGTCCGTCATGCTGAAGGGATCCTACAGGAAGGATATGACAAGGTGCATCATCTCATTTTTCTTATGAGGAACACTGGACGAAAAGAGTCTACGATGCGCAGTACAAGATATTCAGAGTGGCAATGATCAATCGCTGGCTCGTCATCGTGAGCGGTCCACAGATGAACGAAGAGCTCCGCAAGTTCCCGGACGAACAGATGTCATTCGTGGATGCTGTTGAAGATGTATGGTTCACCGTCACCCTCAAACACTTTACCGAAACTAAGAGTGGCTGCGGGTACTAGATGGTTCACGTCGACTGGACGGTTCAACCTGACGTCATGCACATTCCTATTCACATCGCTATGATCAAGGAAAGACTCACGCGCAATCTTGCTCCGATCACCCCAGACGTTGTCGATGAGGTACAGCGTGGCTTTGAGGAGCTCATACCTGCTGCAGAAAAGGGTTCGTCTTACAATGGGTCTGATACGATCGTATATTCATAAAACCGATTGCAGAGTGGCTGCGTATCGCCGCATTCCCGACCATGATGAAGATTATAGCCAGGGGTAGCAATCGCATCTTCGTTGGGGCACCACTGTGTGAGCCAGTGTACGTTATGTTAGCTTGCATCTAGTGATCCGTTTTTAGGCCGCAATGAGGAGTTCCTTGACATCTCCGTCAATTTCGCGACCGATGTTCTCAAAGGCTCTGGTGTGCTCACGTTCGTACCATCACTTCTGCTACCGTGAGTGCTGTACGTTGCCCACTGCCATGTTGTTCATGAAGATTGTCATAGCTTGGTAGGCCGGCTTCTTCCATGGTCGAGACGGGCAAGGCAGCGTATCCTGCCGATCGTCAAGCCCGTCCTGGATGAACGGCGACATCACCTTGACTTGTACGGCGAGGCATGGGCTGACAAACCGGTCAGCAAATACTACGATTTTCAGTGTATTCACAATCAGACGACTGATTTCGGACCAGAACGACTTCTTGATGTGGTGTATGGAGGAAGCTCGTCGGCAAGGACTCGGTCATCCAGAGGACCTGTTTGTGCAGATCATTCTCGCCATGAATTTCACCGCACTTCATACTTCGACTATTGTATGTAGTATTCTCTGATGGGCTGCACCATTACTGACCAGTCGTCGTCAGAGTTTCGTGCACGCACTCTACCACTTGGCTGCTAACCCTGAGTATATTCAGCCTCTACGAGAAGAGGCAGAGTCTGTCCTGCGTGAGGAGGGCGGATGGTCTAAGGCGGCTCTGGGCCGTATGATAAAGATCGACAGCTTCCTCAAGGAGTCACAGCGCGTGAATGGCGTCAGTGGTAGTAAGCAACCACCGTCCGTATGGCATAGGTGGTTAATAATTCAACATCCTTCAGTTTCCATCTTCCGTAGAGCCATGCAGGATGTCACATTCTCAGACGGGACCTACATCCCGGAAGGTACCATTTTGGCGGCGGTCACGACCTCCACGCACCGTGACGTCGAGAATTACGAGAACGCGGATGTCTTCGACCCTTTCCGCTTCTCTAAGCTGCGCGAACAGGAGGGCGAGATCACCAAGCACCACTATGTGTCTACCTCCCCCACGAACATCGGGTTTGGACATGGAAAGCATGCATGGTGCGCGCCGTGGTATTTGCAATGGAGCTGAACCCCTGAAACAGCCTGCTCAGCCCCGGCCGATTCTTTGCTGCTAATGAACTGAAGGTCATGATGGCGAACCTCGTGCTCAAGTATGACATCAAGTTCTCAGATGAGGGTCGACGTCCGGAGAACGAATGGATGGCTACGACCATACAGCCTTCTGTAACTGCCGAAGTATTGTTCAGAAAGCGTGCAATGTGATTTGCTGTGAGTGATTCGCAGTACTCAGATCGGGTCCAAATTGATGTGGTTCGGGTGTGGCAGATTGATGCAACGTACCTTCAATCTCAGTGATAAGAGCATGCGGGAGTTATTCGAGGAACCTCCAGATTCAGATGTCCAGTGGGGTGTGGGGAATATGTTGGGGACATCTGACGGCTCCTTCGCGACGTAGAGGACGTGTCTGGTTGATTATCAGCTTCAGGAAGGGTCTCACCAATTTGAAGACATGCCATGCTAACCGTCTCTGGACGTGCGTGTCCTCTTGGGCTTGTCCTGGGTCGTGGCGTATTAGTACGTCGAACAGTGCACGTCAATGTAAGTTCAGTTCAGTCATGGCATGTGACGCACATAGAGCGCAAGCGTCATCACTAAGCGCTGCAATCGCTTTCTTCTCTGTGGTATGAAGGCACTAGTCATGTTCGCCTTCGAAGACCACGATAGCTAGGCGAACCGTGCACTATCGGCCACAATGAGTATCAGCGTCCACAGCGAGACGCACTGTGATGTATCAATACTTTCCTTGCTTCACGGTTCAAGCAGGCGATCGCGATTGGTACGTTCAAGTTCGCTATCAACGCCGCTGAGTCCTAGACAACTGGGAGAGAAGCAGGCCTGTGATGACAGCTGCCAACATGACATATGTGGCTGAAATGGCCGCCATCGGCCCTGGCTTCCACTGCAGTTGGATAACATATCTACGGGTATGTACCAACTTGTACTAGTAGCATCGTGGTTATTGGTGGCGCTGGATGCTGCTTCTAGGAACTGACTCTCAGACTGCTGGGCTGTGGACTGCTGACGTGTATCGATAGGACAACCAATGATTCGTGGCCACAGGTGAGATAGCACGTCAATGACGGGGTTTTGAGGGCAGCTCGGCGCATGGATAGCTCGCTAGGCATCGGGACTAGCGAGACTGTAACGTAACATGGAGGTAAGCTACCTCCCCATTGAGTGCTCACTAGTCCTTACTGGTGCTAACGTTCAGGATTTTGTTCACCAGATAACCTCTTCGCGTCGCACAAGACAATGATTCACTATCACGACGTATCCCGCGCCACTGGTCGCGGTCCAGCAATTGTCTACTGTCTTCAACTGTAGTCATACTGCTCATCTAGCTATTCGATCTATGCAATGCTATGACAGTGGTCCAGTGCCCGAACTAGGGCAGCGAACCGAATTTGCGACTATCTAGCGCACCTTGAAGCCTATCCTATTCTATAGCCTCTCTCAGCACTGACAACGTAAGCCATTCACTTCTAGAATTTGCAAAGTTCTATATATACTGACACGCTTCCATTGACTCGGACCGTGTTCAAGTTGCTCTCCAGCGCGTTACGGAGGGTCCCTTCTTATACCTTCCCATAAGCTCTGGTGCATTATACGCCGCCTGCTCTTATGGATCTAGCATTGGTTTTTGCGCTCTTCTGTATATTCTGCGCAGCTTGGTTTGTCCGGTGGGCGACGGACCCCGTACGTAGAGTCCAGTACAATTCAGCACTAACACGGCGGGCTAACCCTTCACCTCCTAGTTGAAACACATCCCCACAATAGGCCCTTCGTTGCCGCTCTTCTCATACATTGGGACGTTCCGCTTTTTCTTTCATGCTCGAAGCATACTACATCAGGAAAACCCCCCTTGGCTAATTAGCCCTAAAATAGTGCTATGCGTAGCTCTTGGAAGGCTGATCCCACTATTTCAGACTAAACTGAACTACTTCATAGCTATTGTTACTATAATTTCCCATGTCATAATAAAAGTGTCGGTCGTATAAACCTTCACAAGGACAATGTACTAAGCATCTGCATTGCGCCGGTGGTAGTAGTTTAAGGCATCCGGGTGTGTACGTGATTGGGCTACCTGAAATCCATGTCGGTGCTGGTCTTAATTGCATTGTTATAGTTGTAACAGTGATATTGGAAGAGGAAGAACACGGTGTTGAGAACAGGAGCTGATAAGGGACTCGGGGACGTTGAACTTGGAGGCCAACCGCCGAGAGGTGCCACCAATGTATGCCCGGGGTACTCAAGTGGAAACTGAATCTTTGGGTGATATTGGATATAGTGCCCTCAATCTTCAGCTGAGAAACCTTGTTCTGCGAAATGCAAGAGGGATACAACTGTACTACAATTGTCTGGTGCCTGCGGGAGGCTCAATGAACATAGGTGGGCCCGGGACCCAAGCGGGAGCGCGGGCGTCAGACTCTGAGTCAGATAGGATTGAATACTAGACAGTGGCATTGGATGTGGCGCTGACTCCGCGCAGAGTATCACTCACAAAATAAATGCATGTGAGCACTCATTGAGTAAAAGAAAAAAATGTCCGGGAGTCGCCAGAAGGAATGAGAGTGAAGCAAGTAAACCATTAAAGTACTTATTGAACTGTGCATTCGTGGCGAGCTCGCCAGCTCGGCCGCGATGGTGCCTGGGCAAGAAGATAAGGGAGGGGGGGTATATATACTATGATTTTCGATGTATTTACCTCACGCGATTGCCCTTCGGGCATCGCTCGCGCCCGGCGGGACACTCGCGTTCGATGACCGCTTTACCGTTTGTTCCAACATTTCTTGTTGCTTGTCGGCTTTCCGTCGAAACTTCATGTGGGCATATGTAACTAAGACACAATTGCCTTAGGTTGTGTATCCTGGAATCTTCGCATTGTCGTGCTTTGTAAATCGACAACACAGGGACACCAGCGCTGATTGCCTTCCAAATGAGGTAAGTGATTCAAAGACTACCACGTGACATATCTGCGCCTGCCAGCACACTTGCCACTTCGTTCGAGGAGTCGACCTTGCCAGCTCACGCGCACGCGCAGATGACGAGGAGGTACAGCAAAGGCCTCGCATGTTAAGGTGAGCGTGTGCCTCCATACACACAGATCTACTCAATGCAAAGAGGGGTGACGAGAATTTACAGTGTAGCGCGTACGACAACAACTTAGACCGTGCAATATTGCACAGGCCGACCCATGCAAGCAGTTTGGCAAATATACGAACACACGAATGAGTCGGGAAGCAAACTACTGGGTGGGCGGAGGGGCAAACAGAGTGGTGAGCAAATGAGCAGGCTAATGAATGGTTCACCATATAACTGTGCAGATGAACGGGCAAGTGCACGAATGCACAAATGTACAGGTGAGTGGGCAGTTGCGTGGGGAGACTGATGAACGAGTGGACTAGGGGCAATTGATGTGTATGGGCAAGTAAATTGGTAAAGTGGCCTGCGAGCAAATGAGCAGATCGGTGGGCAGAGGAACATATGGCGGCTGAACGAGTGTGTGGGCGAGGGGGTGGTTGGCTGGACAAAGGAGAGGGTGGATAAATGGGTGAATAGGAGACCCAATAGGTGAGCGGATGTGAGGGTTGATGGGCGGGTAGATGAGTGGGTCTATGGGCGGGCAGACAGACGTGCATGACGCGTACGACGAGAGCAAGCGGGGCAGGGCCAACGCCTTGGGTGCAGATACAGCCATCGAACAAAAGGCAGCACAGACGTGAGGGTGAAGTTTGGCAAGTGAGGACGGTGATGAACAACAGGTATGTCCGGCTCATCAGCCTTCACTTCCCCACCCCGCTAATGAAGTCTCAGACCTGTAGACCTCTGGGATTGACCCAGAACCTTCATTCACTTGGCGGGTTCGTGACCTGCACAAGTACAGACAGGTAAGTTATCATGCATCCCGGGGTTCGACCGTGTTATGTATCTCTGCTTCCCCTGTACTGTATAGTAGACATATGTACACATATTGAATGACATCTTTTGAGCAAGCTACTGCACAAGTGTGATGGAACAAAGGTGCAAAACACCGACTCAAGACAGCTATTCTTCACCTATTCCTCAAAACATCGGTACTACTTCTCTCATATTCCTCCTAAATAGCTGGGGACTTTCCTAGCTAGACTATTTGTGCTATTCGTACTAATTAGACCTAATGTAGCCTCATTAGGTATAATTAGCTGAGGGGAGTTTTCCTGATGACTACAGGAGGGCTACGAGAAGGTATGCCCTGTCCTAGCTTTCGATTCCTATCTTCCGAAACTAACGCGTGGTGCCCGGTACAGTACACAATATTCCGAGTTGCAATGCCAGTGATCAATCGCTGGGTAGTGATAGTCAGCGGTGCTCGAATGAACGACGAGCTTTGCAGATTTTCCGATGAACAGGTGTCGTTCTCGGAAGCCGTGGAAGACGTATTGTGTCTAGTTCACGAACGCGACGCGAGACTTCATTGCTGATGATATACTTGGTTACTAGACGATTTATCCAGGCTGGATGGTACAGCCGGATATACGCGGTGTCCCAATGCACGTCCACGCAATCAAGGAAACCCTCACACGGAACCTTGATTTGATCATCCCCAACATGTTCGATGAAATACGACATGGCTTCGAGGATCTCATCCCTGCTTTGGAGAATGGTGTGCGCAATCCAGATACCCTTGGAGGCTTACTCACCATGTGCAGGGTGGTTTTCTGTCACCGCTTTTCCTACTATGATGGAGATCGTCACCAGGGTCAATAACCGTGTATTGGTTGGCCAACCTCTATGTGAGATACCAGTACAATCTTCGCAGACGGCGGAAACTGACGTACAGCCAGGCCGCAACAAGGAGTTCCTTGACATTTGCATGAACGTAACGAAGGACGCTGGCAAAGGGGCTGTCATACTTGGCTGCCTGCCCTCAGTTCTTGGACTGTCAGTGGCCCTAATTCCTTGATATAATGCTCGTTTATACTGAACACTGCCGCAGCATTGTGGAGCGGCTCATGCCATGGTCGAGGCGTGCCAAGCGGCGCATGCTGCCGTTGTTGATGCCCCTCGTGGATGAGCGATGCAAACAGATAGACCAACACGGTGATGCATGGCCCAATAAGCCTGTAAGGAGCAACCGCGTCTCGTATGTTGGTCGGTGATACAACCTCTTACACCGTGGATAGAAAGACCTCTTGATGTGGTGTATGGAGAAGGCTAGGCAGCGGAAGCTCGATCATCCAGAAGACCTTTTCTCTGACATCGTCGTGACCCTGCAATTCGCTGCTCTTCATAACACGACCGTGGTATGTCTCGCAATATCTACAAGAAGACGTCTCAGGCTGACTAGCCATCGCCAGGCCGTTACTCATGTGCTTTACGATCTGGCTGCTAATGCGGAATATGTGAAATCTTTACGGGAGGAGGCCGAAGTCATTCTGCAGGAGGAGGGCGGCTGGACCAAGACGGCGTTAGGACGTATGGTCAAGCTGGACAGTTTTATGAGAGAGTCTCAGCGCATGAACGGTAGTGGCGGAGGTAAGCGTATTTCATGACGATCACAATCATTGTAGTCGGCTTATATGCTATTATAAAGTCACCATTCTGCGGAAGGCCCTGAAGGACCTCACGTTCTCGGATGGCACGTACATCCCACAAGGGACAATGTTGGCCGCGATTACGACCTCCACACATCGTGATTCAGAGAATTACTCCAATGCAGACGTATTCGACCCATATCGTTTCTCCAGGATGGAAGAGAAAGAGAGTGGGGTCGGCGGAAACGTTTATGTTTCCACATCTCCCTCGAACCTAGGATTTGGACATGGCAAACATGCATGGTGCGTACCTCATATGATACGCCCGAGGTCTATCGTTCACGAATCGTCTTCACTGCAGTCCTGGACGGTTCTACGTTGCTAGTCAACTGAAGATGATGGTGGCAAACATGGTGCTGAAGTATGACATCAAGCTTGCGGATCATGACGGCGGCCGGCCAGGAAATCGATGGTTTGCAGCCGCCATTCAGCCGTCCTCGACAGCCAAGGTATTATTCAGGAAGCGTAGGTTATGATACAGGGTCGTCGTGTGCTGGAACTTGAACTAGTTCTATGAAAGTGATATAGTAGTAGTTTGTGGACCATGATATTGTTGCATACCATAGAGACGATTCTGTATGCGCTGGTGTTGGATGTGAGGCACTGGTGACTACGACTTGGAACCTGAGTCGACGTGAGGACTATGGTTGCATGTCGGACCCCGTCTCGTGGGTGTCTCCGACCAATGGTGTTCGGCACACCACCGTCGTGCGTGCGGGGGTGTTCGGAAGACACAACATTTGAATCATGCAAACAGCCACTTTTCGCACCACTCGTTAGTAGATGACATTCTTGACACGCCGCGGTTGCGCATGCTGCCGACGTCGACATAGAGGCGAGTGTCATTGACCTTGACCCGAATATGCAATCAAGCGTTCAGTACTTCAGTTGCTGAAACGAGCGATGTGAGCACGCAGTGGCTAGGTTCAACCATTTACCTTAGGTGCCAGTGCGGGACTATCAATCTTCACAGTTGCCTCATGTTCGTTGAAGTTCTGCGCCTCCACAGGTGCGCCCTCTGTCAACCGTGCAGTGCGTCGCCGTCGGCTTACCTGATGTGTACTCAACTAAGCTGACTGATCACCCTTCAATTGCAACGGACGCATGTTCAATTGCGGGCCTCTTCGATGCCCTTATTGTTCCCAAGAGCTGAGCATCGTCTGACGCCTCCCCTCTTGCAGCCACTCGCTACCTCGTGCAAAGCGTTGGTTACGACGGTGGTATTCCGCACAAATGTGCGTGCTAGCACATGTTTACACTTGTCGTTTTGGTGGTTACTAGCACTCAGCTGCGTCAGCACTTTTACTACAGCGCATCGACCCGGACCTCCCGACCGCTCCCCGATCTCGACGGACGTCCGACGCTTCGAGATACGTGACTGTGCCCCAAGCTTAGCCTTTCGGACGCCATTGGGCACGGAATGTTGTCCTCGTGTATTACGGCTCGCGTCTGCTAGCGGTAGTTGACCTTTGATGAGAAGGGACGGCAGTGATTGGGTGTGAAGCAGCCTCGGGCTCGGGCCGGGCCTCGTGGCTGGCGCCTGAGTGGACCGAAGGAGGCCGAGTCGTCAGTCATGACCGCTCGTCTGTCTTCTAGATCGCGTGCGGCCCCGAGCTGTGCTTCATATACCCCCAATGCCTTATTCATAGTACCGCATACTAATACCCCACACCACACTGTTCACCACACTGCTATACCATCGCTACGACCTTTGACGATCATTCACGATGCCTCCCAATACCTCTGTTACGCCTATGTGGGACAGGTAGGCTGGCTTTCAACAACATGCGGGGCACTGGGCGGACGAGTCACTCATCCACTCTCCAGTGACGTTTTACACTATGGGTCGACGTGGAATCCATACCATATCATACCTCCGTTCGAAGAACGGAAACCCATAACATGGACGAATATCCCTCAGGTCCTGATGTACTGGGCCCCCTTCTACCTCCTGGCCTACCTTGTTCGGAGAGCAGATACGCATCTACTGCGTTTGCTTGTGCTGCCAATCGTGCTTACCACAGTGACGTATTGCACATACTGGTTCAAGGTGGAGCAGCCAGAACTTGCAACTGCTGAGTGGGGCCGAAGTGAGCAGTCCACCATTGTTGTCTCCTGGGTCTCAGGCTAGCTAACAGGCCGCCGCAGCCTTTCTGTCCATTGTGGTGGCAGCTAAGGCACTCGACTTCGCATTCTCGAAGAACGGAAGGTTCAAAGTTGGGGAAACAGAACTGCTCCCGATTGGCGGCTTTTCCAAGTCGAGAGGAGCGGGTCGGAAAGCAAACGGAGACGCCAACGGTACGGCGAACGGACAAGCTAATGGACATGCACACCCGCCGAATTCGCGCACCACCATCTTCCCGCAGTGGTTCACAGACGCCTCAGAAATCATCTTCACCATGCGGGGCATCGGCTGGGACTTCGGCAAGGGTCTCTACGTACCAAAAGAGTCGCGATCCCTCGAGCGTGGGCCCTTCCTACGCGCCACAATGCTCTCGATGCTCTACAATTACATCGTGATTGACATCCTGAACACGTTCTTCAAGCAGGTCCCGCGCGTCGGGACGTACCGCGGCGGGTCGATCTTCTTCCCCGAGCTCGCGCCGCTCCCGCGCTACGCGCTCTCGAGCGCGATCCACCTCGCAACGGGGTTCATGATCCAGTATGGCATGGACGTCTGCAACGACATCGCGACCCTCTTCGGCGTGGGCGTGCTCGGTCAAGACCCCGCCGCATGGCCGCCGATCCAGGACAAGGCGTGGAAGGCGACGTCGCTCCACGAGTACTGGGGCAAGCGCTGGCACCAGACCCTCCGCCAGGTGTTCCTCGTATTTGGCGGCCGCATCGGCGCGTACTTTGCCGGCTCGGTGGGCATGGTCCTCGGCTCGTTCTTCGCGTCGGGCTTGTACCACGAGCTCGGCATGCATATGTCGGACCACCGTGTGACGCTGTTCTTCCTCATCCAGGGCTTCGGGACTATCCTGGAGGGCCTCTGGAAGAAGGCGACTGGGAAGAACGTGGGGGGCGTCATAGGTTGGATATGGACGGCATTCTTCGTCCTGGTTATTGGCCAAATCAGCAGTACGTGTTCTTCTCCCCCTTCATGCTATGCATGCTGACAAGCCATGCGCATAGCGGATGCCTGGGCTATTCACGGTCTCATTGGCGGACTTATCGTGCCGTACCCGCTCAGCGTCACTAGGCAATTCCTACTTCCTGCGGCACAAGCACTACTGCATCACCTGCGGTCTTGACGAGCTCACCTTCGGGAATGCCCACCTTAGAATCTCATGATGTTACACCCTCGCACCATGTATCCCATGATCCCCATTTACTGTACATTTTATTGGTAATGATAGTTATACTAATATGTACAATGTTACATGTATCATCTACTCACCGGCGGAATGGAGAGCGTAGCTGCGATAGCGAGCGAGCCTCTGTGATTGCTTCCAGTGGGGGATTTTATAAGGGCCGAGACGTTGGGATGGTAAATAATTACTAGTAGAGCTAGACATCAGCGCTTGTGCGCTGTGCATGTACCATTACGGGCGTCTACTACGAGATCCCTCCACGTCGCGCCCGAACGCGTCTTTGGACACCCAGTTCGGCCCCGCTCTCTCAGCTCAGAGACTACCCTCTAAGACTGTCGACCTGCCCACGACTGAAAACATACTGGATAGACTTGGTGAGCCGTCGCCAAAATGGTACGTACCGTACCGAGATGCCTGCCAGATGAATTGTGTTGAAGGGCTTGTTTCGTCGCAAGGTCGTACTCGCAGCGTCAATATGTACGAAGGGCGGAAAGGGTGCGCTGCTCCTATATACTATGATTCACTCTTGCGCTGAGTGCAGAATCCTCAGCTGTAATTTCGCGGCAATTCCGTGAGATGACAAAAGCCCGGATCGAGTCCCTCCTCGCCTCCTTCCCCAAGCTCATCCCCACCGGCACGCAGCACACCTCTGTAGAAACTGCAGACGTGCGATACGTGTACCAGCCGCTAGAAGACTTATACATCCTCCTCATTACCAACAAGGCATCGAACATCCTCCAAGACATCCAGACCCTTCACCTATTCGCCCGCGTTGTCTCGGACCTCTGCAGGAGCGCCGAACAACGCGAAATCGCCAAGAACGCATTCGAGCTGCTGGGGGCATTTGACGAGATTGTCAGCTTAGGATACCGGGAGCAGGTCAACCTCGCGCAAATCAGGAATGTACTCGAGATGGAGAGCCACGAAGAGAAGATCCAGGAGATCATCGCCAGGGTGCGTGCCGCTCGCAACTGCGTGCGGGATGTGACATTGACAACGCCCGCAGAACAAAGAGGCGGAGGCGAAAGAGGAGCTCAAGCGCCGCGCAAAACAGCTCGAGATGCAACGGCGGGAGCAGCAACGGCGCGCAGCCGCAGGCGGGCCCTCGGGCGGGAGCTACCTCGGTGGCGGCGTGTCCGGCTACTCGCCCGTACCACAGCGGTACGATGCCCCGGCGGCGCCCATCGCCCGCACGGCGTCGCCTGCGCAACCGAGTACGCGCGCGCCGGCGTTCAAGGGTAGTGGTATGAAGCTTGGGAGCAAGAAGACGCGGCAGGCAGAGCTGCTCGATGCGCTTGGTGGAGACGCTCTGCTCTCGGAGGACATGTCGACCCCCGGAAGTCCCGCAGTATCGAATACGCCTGAGCCTGTCGCACCGCCTGCTCCGAAGAACGACCGTGGCAGCTTGCCGCCCGTGCATGCTGAGAGGTGGGCTGTATGCTCTCCGTGATGCATACTCTTTGCTTATGTTGCAATGTTTAGTGTGCACGTCGTGATTCGGGAACACATCAATGCAGAGATGGTCCGCGACGGAGGCTTGAATAATCTCGAGCTCAAGGGCGATATGAACCTCCAAATCTCGGACCCTGACCTGTCGAAGGTCAAGATTGCCCTCGCACCCGCCGCCGTGAACTTCGGCCCCGAGCTCCAGTTCAAGCAACACCCGAAGGTCGACAAGTTTGTTGCGAACAGAGACCGCGTCGTCGCACTGAAGGACCCGTCCAAGGGCTTCCCCGTTGGCCAGCCTCTCGCAGTGCTGAAGTGGAGATATGCCGGCAAGGACGAGACCTACGTGCCGTTGTCCAGTGAGTGTGGCGTGTCGTGAGCAACGGCAAGGTGCTGATAACCTTTAGTCAACTGCTGGCCAACGCCCTCTAATGACGGTACATGCGAGGTGAATATCGAGTACGAGCTGGAGAACGAGGGCGTCACCTTGCACGACGTTGTCATCTCTATACCTCTGCCGTACGTCCATATCCTGAGGCATGTTGGTTCTCGTTGCTGAGCGGCTTCTTCCTATGCAGTGACGGCTCCTACCCTACCGTCACCTCATATACAGGGGAGTGGGCGCTCAACCCCTCTGTTCATGCCCTCGACTGGAACATCCCACGAATCAATGCGGACGACCGCTCCGGTTCGATGGAGTTCTCCGTTGGTGGTGACGACCCGGGCGCCTTCTTCCCTGTCAAGGTGTCGTTTATCGGCGAGGGAAGCATCGCGGGTGTGCACCTTGCCTCCGTGACAAAAGTCGAGACAGGAGAGGAGGTTGTGTACTCGGAAGACGCGACGTTGCAGATCGAAAACTACACTGTGGTTTAGGTATATACGAGGACAGTTATTTATGTGGCAGGTTATCATGGTTACAGGTACTGCGATGACGTCCATCTACATTTCAACAAGCATGAAGAGGTCCGAATGTCTATGGTTCCGGCCTTGTCCGTGCGCGAATACCCTCAGTTTACCAAGGCGACGACTCAGTGGGTGGCATATTCAGTCGCCTCGACCCCAGCCCAGAAGTTCGACGCACTGAACTTGGTAACGACCTCTCGGTGTGCACGCTTGCCGGACGCGGTCTGCTAGCCAAGCTCCCACTCAACACTATCTGCGAGTTTCCGGGTATTACGGAGTGAGGGATCTTGTGTCCGATCTAATGGTAAGTGCTCTGAATCCCCGCTGACTTGGGCATCCTGGTGCCCTTCGGCTCGAGCGTGACCTGGAGTGCCAGCAGACACATCATCGCGTTGTTGTTCCCTGCGTTGTCTAGATTGCAGGGGACGTTGATGCCGAGGGCCTGCAATCACTGGGACAGGGAGGGCATGGTGTTGTGCGCACGCGGTTCGTGAGCCTTGTTGGCCGTTCCGAACCGTGAGCTGCCTCTCGAAAGCCTCAGTGTCAATGGCGAGGACATGGCTAGGAACTATCGCGGAGGAAAGGACATGGGTGAGGTCTCGGTGCGAGCTACGCCAGATATGAAATATGGCTTACTGATTCCCAGTTCGTGCAAGCGACGGAGATCTTCCTGCAGCCCGTGGCCTAATATGACAAGATCATTAGGTTTCATCTGCGAGTCTGGGGTCGCGAGACTGCTGCACATACAAGTGAGCCTTAGAAGAGCCCGCACCCGCACCGCGTACTTCCCGTCAAGTCGTCGTCAGTAACAGTGGACCTGCAAAATAGATGCAGAACTCACAGCCCATGGAAATATGTGTCTATTCACATATTCCTCAACCTCAACAATATAGTGGTCGTCTAGAGCGAATCATTGTCAGCGTGACGCAGCATAGTACTCCCATCATTGGCTAACCTATTGTTCATTCAGCTGTGTACCCACAGAGCATGCAGACCACGCAGCTGTATATCACCGCTCCAAGATCGTCGATGTGTTGCCTTCCAACTATTCGAAGCTGATGGGAAAAATGACATGTCTCTTGCCCAGAGCTGTAGTATGAGCTCACTTTCTGCCCTGCCAGCTGATCCCCGGAGAAGGTGTCGTACGTCGTTCTGTAAGTTGTTGTTGCAAAAATTATCGCATAGGTCTCCGGTCGAAGGGCGCTACGAATAACTTCAATCTGCACTCCAGGTTGATGCCGAGAGTAGATTCAAAGTGAAACAGCAAAATTCAGATGCGTGACAACGGAGCGAAATCATCAGCATACTCCAAGATAATCCCATGCTGAACACATTTCTATTTGCTGTACTGTATATTTTCGAGATATTCGAGATATTTGATCAACAATGTATATAGTGGGGGTAGCACTGACGGGGCAACACGGAGACAAAGTCGCAACTGATATGATCACATCCGCCTCCTACGAAGTAGCACATGCATGGTTCGTGCAGCATTCGAGAACGACCTAGGAGCGGGAACGTTCTCCTTCTCTGCTCGGACATCGAATTCAGTCAACACATATGCGAGCATAGCCTTGAGCTCCGTTGCAGCCCAGAATCTACCGGGGCTAACGTGACACGCCTTGAGCAATATTGGGATGAAAGCGGAGGGAACAGGTTCGCACCAAGCGTGTTTGCCATGCCCGAATGGAACATGATTCACCCCAAGGCTCACCATGGTGAATTTCGGTGTCATAGTGTCAGAATCTTGGCCTCGCTCGCGCATGTCAGAGAAGCGGAAAGGGCTGAACTCTTGAGCACTTGGGTAGGTGTTCCCGTCCATATGCATCTCCTTGGATGCCACAGCAATAAAAGTGCCCTCTGGAATAAACGTGCCGTCGGAGAAGGTATAGTCCTTCATGGCAACACGGAAAACATGAGCTGCGAGACGGGTGAGTATGAGCGTGAACTCCCGGTATCTCGCCATCAAAACCCACTGTTACCGATGCCAGCAATCCGCTGAGTCTCCCTATAGAAACTATCGAGCTTGTGCATCTCCGCAAGCGCCTTGCGCGTCCACCCGTGTCCCTTCAAAACAGCCTCGACCTCTTCACGAAGCGGCTTTATGTATTGCGGATAGGCAGCAAGATGTAAAAGCGCCTGAGAGAATGTCTGTAACGATGCATAGACCAATCACAGTGTTAGTCTTCGTAGTAACTGCGTAATGCGTACCGCAGCTGAGGTCAGGATCGATGTGTTGTTGACATGCATGATATGTGTGACTAGTTGCGGAATAGTGAGCTTCTCGTCGCATGGTGCACCGTCAATCAGCCACTGCAGCATGTCATTCTTACACATACATGGTCAGTCAGATCGTGTTGCAGGTAAGTCGCGTACATACCGGCCTGCCTTCCCACTTCGGTCCTCTCTCTGCCAGAAAGTTCAGGCGTTCCTGAATTGTGGGCCCCAGCAGTTTTGTCGCACTTCGCAAATACGACGGAAATGCAGAGAACAGTTTGCCGGCAATGCTGAGAACTTAGAGTCAATAGAATTGTTTCAGATGCATATGAACCACTCAACTTACTGCCTGATCTCGGACGGGAAAGAACGGATGATCAATCCTCTCACTACCACGTCGATTGGGTACTGCTTATTCAGCGCAATGTAGTCCTTGTCTCGACCTGGACTGTAAACTTCAGTATGACACAATGCAGCGAGTAGCACGTTTGCTTACACAGGGGCAGTCCAACAAAGATACGACTATTCGTACGGGCCACAATTTCCCTCGCTAGCTCAAAGACTGGATACGAGGCCCAGTCTTTAACCGCAGCTGGGGTGAACTTCTACTCGATATTCGCACGTAAACTGAGGGATCCCACCTTCTGTCACCAGGACATTATCGTTGAAAGCAGCCGACACTTCATCGTACATGGTGGGGAAGATGGAATCAAGGTTGTTCTTCAGTTGTGTCCGGATGACGTTCGTGTGGTAGGAATCATCAGGATGATGTCCAAGCGTGTGTTCAATTTGAAGCACCTGAGGAGTAGGACACATGAGGTCATCGTACCATTGGCAATACCAGCTTTGGAAAAGCATACCTGCCCCATAGCTCTCGAGAGCGACATTTCGTCATCACCGGCCTTGCGTAGCTCGTCGACTAGCTGGGGCCCGGAGACGATGACTGACCAAGATGACATCGTTGCTATTTTGAAAGGACTGCCTTTGTACTAGTACTATTCTGTGAGTATATGACAGCTCTCGAGGAATACGGAAGCTGCATGCCTTGGCATAACCTTCGGCAATAATTTGCTTATCATTGACAAGACCTCTCAGCGCCCCTATGTACGACAGGACAGGAAACGAGGGTCCTCCAGCTGTTGGGATGTGTCGCAGCTATACCGACGCCGATGAGAGATGGTGTAATGCAGGAGTGTAAACTTACCCGCATAGTCTGCCTGAAGGCACGAAGTGACCAAAACAAAATAGCACCAAAGATGATGGTGGGGACAAGGCCCATTGTGTCCATTGTGTGAGGGAACTTCTGGATAGCGGATACCACTGTAGGGTGGAAGGCACTGTCTTGCGGCACAAGGGGGCAGACTCACCCCTTTATGTGTTACCAGACAAGCCACACTTCGGGTTAGGGCGGGAGTGCGTGGAGAGTAATGTCGCACCATCTGGTGCTGCAGTAGAACATCTGCCGCAATGGAATGAAATGACTGAGGACACTATTCGGCTTTGAACAGACAACAGACGACGTCGCGCGTCCTGTTGAGTGGATACTTGTCACCACGATCACAGTATGCCCTATAGCACATCTCAGACTCACCACAGTTTCCTTGGAGCCAGGATACTATCTGCACAACATGGTTCAGCCTGCATGAGGGAATCTACCCACACTCTCCTTGTCGCATCTCAATACCAGTGGGAGCGCAAGGATTCTAGTGTGCACCGTTGGGTAATAACCATGTCCTAGAACCAGCGAACCGATTGCCCGACCATCCGTTGGTGCTAGACGCTTTTCGTAGAAGCAACCGATCGATGGCGTTGACAATACACGTATCGGTACCAAGCTCTTCGGCCATACCTTATCCTGCAGGGATCATGAATAGCAGAGGGTGACGTTCTTCCCAACGAGTAGCCAGGCATGGAACCAGCTGTACGCCGAATGAACAGGCGTCTTCTACGCTCTTGATCCCACGGTGGAAGTGGGGTCCCGGGTAAAGGGGGGTGGAGCCTGTGTGCGACCTTTCCCTCAGACTAGCGTTCTTTGTCCGTGTCGTCCGTATTGCCGACTCTTTCCTCTTTAAAGTGGTTGACTGTCAATGCATGGGCACATTGAGTTGTCGCTGAGACTTCACGATGTGCGGTGTGCATTAGTATCCTGATGCAGCCTCGCGGTTACGTGTGGGAAGTGAACCACTTAAGCCATCTGCTATGACTAGTCATGACAAAACATTCCCCAAGTCTGCTCGACGTTGGCCGGGAGCCACACCGCATGATGCTGGCGGAGAACAGGGAAGGTCGACCCTGTCAGAACTAAAAACAGAGGTGATCTGAAGAAGCTCTGACGAACCCCAAGTCATGTGTGTGCTTCCTGCGCTTTGATACTATCCGCCATATTGACGAGGTCCTATAGTAGGGATGGCCTTCGTTATTTTCAGACGCCCTCGTATCAATGAAGTCCCACTGGCTTCAGGGGCATGGGCAAAGCCGTGTCGGGTTCTAGCAGGAGTTGAAAGGCAAGCAAGCTCAGCATCGCATCGTTGCCAGCGTTGTGGGATTTGCATTGGACAGCGACCCCGAGCGATCTGAGCACGTCCGCGAGCGAAAAGGTCCTCCCCTTCGCGCGCGGCTCTCCGGTCAAGGTAGCCCTAGCGCGAGGATCGCCTTGGCCAGATACGAAGAGCTTCCGCTCAAAGGATGCTGTGTCCACAATGACGACGTTGCGCGGGATGTCTGAAGGGGAACACGGCGTGTGAGACAGATATGGTTCGGGTCCAGAGAAGAGCACTGACCGATCGCCATCTCGCGTAGGCGGCTGAGGTCTCCATGAATACCATGTCCAACGAGCACAAGTCTATTCGGCGTTGTTTCCGAGTCGGGGCTGGCAAGGCTGCTTATGAGTGCTTGAATAGCTTGAGGCAAGTATGCTTCAGCAATGAACAGGCTCTCGCCGAACTAATTGACGCGAAGCATTAGCTTGCAGTGGGATGTCGCAGGAGGTAACAGTTCCGCACCGCGTACTGTCACAATGGTCTCAGCTTTGGCTCGCGATCACGTATTTGCAGAGCTTACTTACAGCCCGTGGATACGTTGGTTGATACCGATTGAATTTCCTGTCGAGGTGGTCTCCAATAATGTAATGGGCGCGTCTATGATCCTGGATCTCAGCATCGCCGAGACGGTGGACCTAGGCTGTACCACTAGTAACACACCTGTAATGCTCTTCTGGACGAGGCGGCCAACTGCCACCGAGTTTGGAACGGATCAGATCAGCCCCCTACTCCCCACAGATGCCCGATGACACTCACGTGCGGGCCTGACAATGCTGTCCACACTGGACGACTGCGAAGCCCCATTCCAGGATTGTCGATGGATTTTTCTCCCACCACTCGAAGTCGATAGCTAGAAACGTCCTATCTTTCATAGCCCAGAGGTCTTGTACGACGATGGGTTCTCCCTTCCTGGCGCGCGCGATTTGAGCTTCGAGCTGGAGGGCAGGGAGCGTGGCATATACTGCTTCATAGGCTACGAGGTCCTTGATTACGTACTTAGGACGAAGAGTCGTCTCGAATGGCGTTATCACATCTGGCATGATACGAGGGAGTGGTGGCGGCTCTTCAAATCTATGGGGAGCATATTTGCTTAAGTAGGTCGCCGCGAATAGTTTGGCAGAAGTCCCTTACTTTACTGTGGTGTCGCTGACGAAGTTATAGAAAGCCGAAGAATATGTTGCTACATGCGATCGACCGGTTTTCACGTCGGTGATAGTGATTGCAGGCCATCCAGCAGAGAGAAAGTGATCAAAGTTGGCGAAGAACTCCTCGCCCCAAGGCTGCGCATACCTGTTGATTCTCTGGTTCTCACTGCTGATATTCTCCCGCAAGACTGTAAGACGCACCAAGGAATGCCATGGACAGCGAAGTGTTCGATGCACGCTGCATACAACTTGACCACTTTCAGTATGAGCCACCGGATTCCTTCTGCGGGAGCTGCCGTGGATTACGCACCGAATGAAGGTCGTATAGTTGCCAGCCTCGAGGGTCAATAAAAGCGTCAGACATACTCGAGCTCGGTCGGTGTGCCGGAGACCGTGTGATGGGTGATTGGGTCCAAGTGCGGTCGCAGCCTGAGGGTTGTCCAGAGCGACGGGGTATAGAAGAGCTCATGCATCAGTCAGCCAGATTGTCAGGTACGAATGTTACTATTACTGTGCCGCCTAATCGGTATTGTGCTCGACGGGCGGAAGAACTGAATTGCGGTACGGATGGCAGGCTATACACGACTAGACAAGGACACTGTGAAGATCATAATACTCCGTAGCCTAGTGTCCATTTGTCCGGCCGTGATGGACTACAGTATCCCAGAAACGACCCCAAAACCTCATACCCTGCGACGGTGCACGGGAACAGACCAATATACCGACAGGACCGCAGGAGAACGACTCCGGTTATAAGTTCAGAAGGTTACCGACCTACGAATGATTAGCAGGCTGACTGAAGACAAGCGAGTGGTTAGCAATGATACGACAAGTTCAAGAGACACGATTAAGATTCAGAGACTTGAATGGTTCCAAAGGAATCGCACCCACGGCGTCGAAACGCGTCGAGTGGTTTGCAGATATTTTCATCCTCAGAGAAATAGAATGAATACTCACAATTCGTTACATGGATTTACGATGGTCGAGTGAACAAGGTCTGCATCGGACCTGCCAGAAACTGGTCAGCTCCATGAATGAGAGCGAGCACATATTGTGGGAATCAGCAAGAAAATCGCATTCTTCTCATTACCCGTGGGCGTCGAAGTGAGCTGAGTTATACGAAATGTTTTCATCACAAACCACGTCGAATTGGAGTGGATGGCAGACAAGAAACGGAGCCAATACTCACCTCGCATGATCGTCCGACGTCAACAAGCTAGTACTTGACAAGTTTTGACTTGAACGTGGCTGGAGCGAGTGATAAGAGCAAATCAGCACCCGTACCAACCGTGTACCAATTCCGCATCTGAGGCCCAGCTATGGTCATACGCCAAAGAGGAAGCTACGTGTTGGAGAATCGCAAGCAACAGCAGATGGCTGTGCTCAGAATCAGCTGCTCCAGCGACCGAGAGATCGTGCCTAACCGTATGAGAGACCGGTCCGAGAGTAGCTTCACCATAGGTGCAGCGAGGGGCCGCAGTCATGGTCCACGAAGCGCACCGTGAAGTGAGCTCGCTCGCATGAGTTGCAGCGCGATTGCCAGCGGAATGTTGAGACGAAGACGCCCGCACGCCACTAAACTTCCACGTGATGGGCTTAGCGCCACGCTTCAGCCACCATTGGGGGACTGTATAGTCAATTCCCAGGCTTCGCGGAGGTCGTCAGCTAGCGCATCCCAGCAACGTATCGAACAGCTCAGGCAAGCTACGATGCAGATTTTCGTCAAGACCCTTACGGGGAAGACGATCACCCTTGAGGTGGAGTCTTCCGACACCATCGACAATGTGAAGGCCAAGATTCAGGACAAGGAGGGGTGAGGTTCCGCGTGCAGAATAGGATGGAGGTCGCGAGGCTGACAGTGCACGCACAGTATCCCCCCAGACCAGCAGCGCCTCATCTTCGCTGGCAAGCAGCTTGAGGACGGCCGCACCCTCGCCGATTACAACATCCAGAAGGAGTCGACCCTTCACCTGGTCCTCCGGTGTGTTCATATCTACCCTCGGCTCCACTCCACGGGCCCTAATTTAGCGTTTCGTAGTCTCCGTGGTGGTATCATTGAGCCCTCGCTGAAGGTGCTCGCCTCCAAATACAACTGCGACAAGCAGATCTGCCGCAAGTGCTACGCTCGCCTCCCTCCTCGTGCGACCAACTGCAGGAAGCGTGGATGCGGTCACTCGTCACAGCTTCGCCCGTGAGTACTCGCTCAAGTCCCATCCTCACGACCTCTGTTGATTGCGTTCCCGTCACTTCAGTAAGAAGAAGCTGAAGTAGTGGTTTTCGCCCCTGGCGTTAGGTTTTTGCTATGTCGATGGTGTCCACTACCTACCTGCATTCCGGGGTTCAGCCCTCTCTTATGTATTCCATATGACTTGCCATCCATGACATGTGCTTTTTCTCCGGAGCACTCCTTCGCGGTTGACAACCTCACATCGCTGCGCAGGCGAGTGGTGTCTTCGAGACTAACAACGATGCCTTGCAGTATGTCTCTTCCATGACGCTTCACTACTATCAATACCGATACTGTAGAACGTGTTTGCTCGTGGTTCTTCTGCTGCATATTCCTGGTTTGCGTCCCTGGCTTGCCTATTACTGTGCCAGGCGTGTAGACTGCAGTCCCTTCTCGATCACGTGACACGATCATCTGCCGGTCCAAAATTCAGACACGCCCGATCCACCCATTTCACGGCCATCCTGCCTTCCAGCTCGATACACCCCTTCCCTTGTGAGGCAAGGAAAATATGGCTAGAACACAGAGGGTGCAGAAATCCGCGAAGAAAGCCCGCACGCCGTCGCGGAAGGCTTCCAATGCACTCGGGTACGCGAAACGCCAGGCGGCCAAGGACAAGCGAGCCACCAAGGTGAACGTCGAGGACGTATACGAGTACCAGCCAGAGAAGGTCCGGAGAGAGAAGGTCAAGCTCCAGTATGAAAAGGAAGAGCTCATGGGCGCGGGCGGCGATGACAGCGACGACGACGAAGAAGACGGCACGGGGCATCTCAGGAGGGACGCGAAGCCGAGGCTCATCGGTGAGGGCGAAGACGATGAGCGGATAGGATCGGATGAGGATGAAGATATCGACAGCGACGAGGCGTTTGACGAGAGCGACGAGGAGAGGTTTGCTGGATTCGGCTTCTCGCAGAAGGTACGCTGCTACTGTCTACTAGCTGGTACGAAAATGCTCATATGCGATGTAGAAGAAGTCTAAAGCAAAGTCCAAGAAGAAGAGCAACATGACTGATTCTTCCCGTGCCGTACGCTTCGCCGAGGTTGATCTCAACGAAGACGAGGATGAGGCTGGCTCCTCTCGCGTCCAGGACCGAGCGAGCGAAGCTTCAGGCTCCGATGAAGATCAGGGGTCTGACAGTGATGAGGAGGAAGAGGAAGAGGGCCACTCAGACGAGTTCATTGACGTCCTGGACATTCTAGACGGAAGGGGCGAGCCGGAGAGCGGGAATGAAGGGAACGATAGCCGACAGAGCGCAGACAAGTCGCCTCAGGACAAGGATTCGGCTGAGATGGATGATGAGTCGCACGGGGCTTACTCTGAGGATGAGGAGATGGGAGAGCCGGACGACGAAGAAGATGTCGAAGACGACGAAGAGGAGGTAGAGGAGGAGGCTGATGCAGAGCAGATCTCCGCATCTGAGGCCGAAGATGAGGGCGACGCCTCTGCGTTGGACAACCTAGAGCGGTTCGTCACCAGCCTTGATGCTGGGCAGAAGCGTAAGTCTCCGGAGCCTGAAGCAGGAGAGGCTGCGCCGAAAGCGAAGAAAAGAAGACTGCTACCAGAGCGCACCGAAGCAGGCGAAGAGAACGAGTTCGCAGCGCACGTCGGTCAGTCGAGCATGATTTCCATGCTCCATAAACGTTCGCTCATCAGCGATAAAAAGGCTCAGGAGACAAGTTGAGGATCGACGATCTGCTCGCTCCGCTAGCTGGCCAGTCGTCCAACCTGCAGTCGCTCAAGAAGTCTGCGAAAATCCTGACGTCGCAGTCGGGCCCCAGCAAGACCCTCGCTGCCCCTCTCCCGCAGAGGACTGCAGAACGCCTCGACCGTGAGGCGGCCTATGAGCAGACAAAGGAGGAGGTGGAAAAATGGAAGGCGACTATGCAGCGGATCAAAGAGGCCAGTACACTTACAACGCGTCCGCGCACTTGTTCTGACTATGTACACTCTTCTAGGCTGAGCACTTGAGCTTCCCGTTACAAGCACAGCCCGCTGGGAAGACCTCCAGCCTCGAGCTTGCAGCAAAGTTCAAGGTACAGTTACCCCCTTCAGAGCCTCCCTCAGTATTTAACATTGTTGTCAGCCTACTACGGAGCTCGAGAGCGCCGTGGACAGACTGCTCAAGTCCGCCAAGATGCGCGACGAAGATATCGCACAGACAGAGTCGCTCAAGATGAACCACCTCTCCGTCGAAGAGGTCAAGGCGCGGCGCGCGGAGCTCGCGAAGATGCGCGAGCTCATGTTCCGCGCGGAAGCCAAGGCGAAACGTGTCGCGAAGATCAAGAGCAAGACGTTCCGCCGCCTCAAGAAAAAAGAAAAGGCGAAGCTTGCTAAGCAGCTCGGCGAGGGAGAGTCAGACGTGGACGAGGATGACGAGGAGGCGCGGCTGAAGCGCGAGACGGAGCGCGCGAGGGAGCGCGCGACCCTCCGGCATAAGAACACGGGCAAGTGGGCGAAGGCGATGAAGGCGCGTGGAGAGCTGGATGTGGACCAGCGGAAGGAGATCCAAGAGATGTTGGATCGCGGGGAGAAGCTGCGGAAGAAGATCCAGGGCCGGGGGAGTGATGAGGAGAGTGACGAGGACAGCGACGAGGATGAAGACGAGAACGGAGAAGGCGCGATGCAGCGGGTCAAGGCGAGCGCGTTCGAAGAGCTCGCTGGGCTGCAAGAGGACGGTGCGGACGTACAAGAAGAAGGCGGGAAGAAGGGCAAGAGCATCTTCGAGATGAAGTTCATGAAGGACGCGATGGCGAGGCAGCAACATCGGGTCAACGAAGAGATTGACGACTTCGTCAGGGAGATGGGTGGCCAGTCCGTAGACCCAGACGACGAGGATCAGGAGGGTGCCGCGGAAGAGGGAGAACGTGCTTACGGTGCCTCCATACAGCGTGTTGGTGGCCGTGTTACATATCGGCCGGGTCCACCTGGGGTCAGTCATTGCATCGTGTCCGCTCATCTACATCGTCTGACATGTGCAACAGGGTGATTCGTTACGCCCTACTGGCTCCCTTGCGTCGGACACGTCCAGTGTCACTCTCAAGTCTACCGACTTCCCTACGCCATCCCAGCCAACCTCTCCGACCTCCGCACGTATCACGTCCCCTCTGGCACAAAAGCCCGTCACCCTTCCTCCGGCGGAAGAGTCCAATCCCTGGCTCGCGCGCGCAGAAGACGCGGACCGCCCGGCCCAGAAGAAGCAGGAGGTCGCTGTGGGCAAGCACAGCGCCTCCGCCGAGAAGTCGAAGAACAAGCTGCGCAAGCGCAAACAGAAGCGGGAAGAAGAGAAGGCGAAGGCGAAGGAGGACGCTGCCGTCGACATCTCCATGTCGAACGTGATGACCTTGGGTGGCAGCAGTAGTGCGCCTGCCGCTGCCGGTCCCTCCAAACAGACAAAGACCGCCTCCGCTTCAAAGCCTGTCCAGGCATCTGCTGCACGCCCATCCGGCGACGCCGCAGACTCGGACGCGGACTCGGACTCGAACAGCGAGGTGGACGAGCAAGAGCAGCTGCTCGCGGACCCGAAGGGGAAGGGCAGAGCGGCCTTCCAGCAGCGCGACCTCGTGGCGCGCGCGTTCGCGGGGGACAACGTCGTGCAGGCGTTCGCGGAGGCGAAGCGGCAGGAGACGGAGGCGGACGCGCCGAAGACGGTGGACACGACGCTGCCGGGGTGGGGCGCGTGGGGCGGGCGGGGCACGCGCCGCGCCGCGCCCAAGGCGCACCTCGTCCGGCGCGTCGCGGGCGTCGACCCCGCCGCGCGCGCGGACCACGGCAAGGCGCATGTGATCATCTCGGAGAGGCGCGACAGGAAGGCGGCCAAGTACACCGTGAACGACCTCCCCTTCCCGTACACGAGCCGCGCGCAGTTCGAGCGCAGCCTCGACACGCCCCTCGGCATCGAGTGGAACACGCGCGTCGGCTTCCAGCGCGCGACCCTCCCGAGGGTGGTCACGAAGCCCGGGCAGGTCATCACGCCGCTCGAGAAGCAGCATGCGTGATTGGTGGTGTGTGCATTTCAGTAGCAGTGCCGCGCATTTGTATAGAACATCGCTATGGGAAACGTCAACTTTGGTTTGGTCATAGCATTACAGCCATCCGTGGTAGTATACAGGTGATCGTGAGACATGAAGCAAGACGATTCCGGACAAGCACAACAGACGCATCTACTCTACACCCTGTTCCATACATTACATTACATCATAAAGCACGCCCCGCGCCCCGCCGACCGACCGCCTCCCTAGTCCTCGCCCATGGCGAGCGTGACGATCGCATACGCGTTCGCAAGGACGATGACGACCCAGATGAGCCACCCGAGGTACGTCATGAACCGCCCGTTCGAAAAGTCGACCCTCTCCTCGCGCTCCGCCTCCACGTCCGCCCGAACGCCCTCGCCCTCACCCTCACCTTCGCCCCCCGCGCTCTCCTCCGCAGCACCACCAGCCGCCTCTTCCGCGGCACCGCCAGCCCTCGCCTCCGCGGCGCGGGGCTTGCGGACGCTCATGAAGCGCGCGCGCGAGGTGAGGTACACGAGCGGGAAGACGATGAACGGGAGCACGATGGAGAGCACGACCTGGCTGACGACGAGCAGCGTGCTCACGCCGCCGCGCCCGAGCGCGGCCGCGACCGCGACGGACGGGATCAGCCCGATGCAGCGCGTGATCAGCCGGCGGAGGATCGGCTGTCCGTGTCAGGCGGGTGAGTGAGTGAGTAGAGTGGGGGAGGGAGGAGAGGGGGGGGAGGGGGGACGTACGGAGACGTGCCAGTGGAGGAAGCCCTCCGAGACGGTCTGCCCCGCGAGGGTGGCGATGATGGAGGAGGACTGGCCCGAGGCGAGGAGCGCGAGCGCGAAGAGCGTCGCGACGACTGGTGCCGGTGCATGCGTCAGGTCAGGCGCGGCGAGAAGGGGGGAGAGGGACGTACCTTTGCCGAGGGTGCTCTCGAGGAGGTCGTACGCGTCGAAGAGCGTCGCGGGCGAGGTGTTGCCCGTCTCGCCGAAGCCGTAGTAGAACGTCGCGCTCGCGAGGATGAGGAGCCTGCGCGCGCGCCACGCATCGTCAGCGCACCATCCCAACCCAACCGAACAACCCAACCCAACCCAAAACAACGAAACGAAACGGAGAGAGACGTACAGCGCGTTGATGACGACCGCGATGCCGAGGAGGCTGATGGTCATGTCGACGATGCCGTGGTTGAGGTGCGTGCGGACGAACGCGAGCGAGTGGTTCTCCCACTCGGCGTGGCTCCGCACCGCCGCGTCGCGCGGGACCGTGCGCACGACGCGGAACCACACCTTCGCCGCGCGCACCACGCCCTCGTACGCGCCCCGCGCGCTCCAGCGCCGCCGCACGCGCGCCTCCGGCGAGGGCAGCGACGCGAGGGAGGACGCCC
Organism: Fomitopsis palustris; assembly: GCA_029783445.1. Lineage (NCBI taxonomy): Eukaryota > Fungi > Basidiomycota > Agaricomycetes > Polyporales > Fomitopsidaceae > Fomitopsis > Fomitopsis palustris. The sequence goes on along the minus strand of JARAOQ010000022.1, from coordinate 311,612 downwards.
CGTCGTCGTCGTCGTCGAATTCCTTGTCCCCCTCGCCCTTCGTCGTCGAGAGCGCGTCGTCCGCGGGCGGCTCGATGGGCTTCTCGCGCTCTTGCGTCGCGAAGGCGGAGCCGAGGAAGAGGCTGTGGGGCATGACCGTCGCGCCGAGGATGCCGATGGCTGGAGGCGAGAGTGTCAGTGGGGAGTGCACTGGGGATTGGGGCGGGCGCACCGTTGTACAGGCCCTCGGAAGATACGAGGGCCTTGGAGGGCACGAAGCCGTCAAAGGCCTCGCCCCAGTGGACGCCGGCCTTGGAGATGATGACGGCCATGCAGATGAGGACGATGAAGACCTGGTCTGCGCGTCAGACGCGTATACGCACGTAGGAGGGGAGAGGTGCGCACGAGGATGGCGATGATGAGTTCGAAGAACATGACGGGCTTGCCGTCGAGGGGGTTGCGCATGGCGAGGAGGACGAGGACGTCGGCGCCGGTGAGGAGGACGCCGGCGTAGAGGGGGATCCAGGGGAAGAGGAGGCAGATGGCGATGGCGGAGCCGAGGAGCTCTGCGAGGTCGGTGGCGACGATGGCGACCTCGGAGAGGGCGTAGAGCGGGTAGAGCACGAGCCAGCGCCAGAGGAGGGTGTGTTTGGGCCGGGAGTGGAGGAGGACCCGGCAGTGGGAGGCGAGGTCTGAGGCATGGGAGGTGAGCAGTGAGAGCGAGGGAAGGTGGGGGACGTACCGAGGCCAGTGACGCATCCGAGGCGGGAGGCGAGGACCTGGAGGTAGACGGCGATGAGGCCGGAGAGAAGGACGACGAAGAGGAGCTTGTAGCCGAACTGGGAGCCAGATTGGAGATCGGTGCCCCAGTTGCCGCTGCGGGGCGCGTGCGCGAAGTCAGTCAGAGGGTGGGAGATGGGAAGAGAAGGGTAGGTGAATCTTACGGATCGAAGTAGGCGACGGAGCAGATGAGGCCCACGCCGGTGTGCTTGGTCGCGTGGTTGCACACGACGAAGACGGTGTTACGGAGGCGGTCGTACGCGCGCGTCCACCAGCGGGCAGGTGGGACGGCCGCTTTTGGTGTGTCGTGCTCGTTCGTGTTCGTCATGGCGGTCTGGGAACACGTTGTGGGGAGAGGAGGGCGACGGAGGGGCAGGCAGGCATGGAGGGGCGCGTCTCGACAAGGTTTTACGCGGGCAATGGAGAGCGTTTACAGGATGGACGCGTTCATCTCCATCCGGGCATGGCGGACCTGCCCTGGGCAGTGCCGCTGGTGCGGCGGCGCGCGTAGGGACACTTTGCGCGGGCGCGGGCACGTGGCAGCCAGGAACACGGTACGCCCCTCGAGGCAGGTCACGCGCGCGCCGAATTTGACGTGCAGGCGGGAGAGTGACGTTGACGGGGCCAGGACGGGCAAGCGGCCATTCATATTCGGACGCAATCTGGGGCCGCCATCTCCGACCTCCCGTAAGAGAGGAGACGTCTCCAGATCGCGATCCGCCGTCTATCAGCCCATCAGAACGCCGAACCCGCGGCCATGCTCCCAAAGAACCGCGGGGCAAGCGCAGGGCCATTCCTGGCGCACACGAGACTCGCGTCTGCTCTCACCGCCGTCTGCCAGCTGCCTTCGAACGGAGCATGTCGCCATCGCGCAGGCATTCGCGATGCCAGGGCAGAGAAACAGGGCGCATTCCAACTGCCCGCGAAGCCGCTCGCCATTACAGCATGCTCTCTCCTGCATCTCGCCCCCTCGTCGCGCAGCCCCGCCGTCGCCATCGCGTACTCGCCCGCGAAGGCCCCCTCATCATCTCCGTCGAGCAGACAACCGGCTCTCGACGTGCGACGCGCGCACCTGCACGCAGCGGCTCGCGAACGCGGGGAGCGCTCCCGTCCATCGGAGCTGCCCGTCTCGCTTCGCATGCCGTTCCTCATCCTCAAGGAACGAACGGTTCCTCTGTAGCGCCTTCCCCGGCCCCCCCTTCCAATTGGCGCTCACTTCCTTCGCCGTACGTACTTGAACGGGCCTCCCCGCTACCCCGCCCCCTCCCCCCACTCACCCACACTCGCCCGCCATGGTCATCACCAAGACCGCGTCCGACTCCTCCGACACCGTCTTCAGCAAGACCCCCGACTCCCGCACGTCCCTCGTCAGCGCCGACTCCGCCGACTACCTCAACTACGTGAGCACCCGCAGCGCCCTCGCGCCCAGATAACGCCGCTGATGCTGCACGCAGGGCTCCGTCGTCAAGCGGCGCGACAAGGGCAAGGCGCGCGACGAAGAGCACGTCGGCTCCATCTCCGTCCAGGCCCACCCCGACCCGTACGACTTTCGCGCCGCCCTCAAGAGCGAGGAAGAGCTCGCCCGCCTGCGCCGCACCAAGGCGGGCAAGAGGCTCGTCAAGTATCATCTCAAGCAGAACGCCGTGAGCCGCCCCCGACCCTCGCGACTTGTTCGCCCCCGTCTAACCGCCCGCCCGCCCAGCTCATCACCTCCCTCCTGAAACCCATCGAAGAGCACACCGAAGAGGCCAAGGCGGAGGAAGCCACCGCCAGACTGCCCGTACGCTCCCTCGCACCCCTCCCCGCCCACACTCCTGACCGCGCACCCGCCCGCCCAGATCCAAATCGCCATCTACACGAGCCTCGTCGGCAACTTTGTGCTCTGCGCGCTCCAGAGTACGTCCTCCTCCCTCGGCGCCCGCGCCCGCTCCCCGCCTGACTCCTTGCACGCGCGCGCGCGCAGTCTACGCGGCGGTGTCCTCCGCGTCGCTCTCGCTGCTCGCCACCTCCGTCGACGCGTTCTTCGACTTCAGCAGCAACGTCGTGCTCTACTGGCTGCACCGCAAGGCGCTCTCGCTCGACACGAGCGCGTGGCCCGTCGGCGGCGCGCGCCTCGAGACCATCGGCAACATCGTATACGGTACCGTGTCCCCCCCGCTCTCCGTGACCCGCCGCGAGGCTGATGGGCGCCGCAGGTTCTATGTAGGTGCATCGTCGCCCCGAGGCGCGCGTGCGCACGCTCACCACCCCCGCAGGATGAGCTCCGTCAACCTCGTCGTCCTCGTCGAGTCCGTCCAGGAGCTCACCGCGCACGCCAAGGAGGACCGCTTCCACCTCCCGTCCCTCATCGCCGTCGCCATCGCCCTCGGTGCGTGCCCCCTCCGCTCCCTCCTCCACGCGACGGGCAGTGTCTCACGGCCGACGCGCAGGCGTGAAGATCCTGCTGTTCTTTTACTGCTCCGGGTTCAAGGCGCAGTCGAGCCAGGTGCGTGTGCTCTGGGAGGACCACCGCAATGACATCTTCATCAACGGCTTCGGTGCGTGCCGCGCCCCCCTTCTCTCTTCGTCCCCACCGCACCGACGCCTGGCCTGACGTCGGTCGCGGCGCGCCAGGTCTGGTCATGTCCGCGGGTGGCAGCAAGTGGGTATGGTGTAAGTCCCCTCCCTTCCCGCGTCCCGCCCCCAATTGACCTCCCCTCGCGCAGGGCTCGACCCCCTCGGCGGCATCATCGTGCGTACCTCCCCAGTCCCGCGTCCCCGCGACGCACACCGCTAACGGCGGAAACGACGCACGCAGCTCGCTGTGGGCGTGATCCTGCTCTGGGGCGCGACGATCTACGAGCAGTTCGGGCTGCTCGCGGGCAGGTCCGCGCCGCCCGAGTTCCTCCAGCTCGTCCTCTACAAGGCGCTCACATTCAGCGACGAGATCGAGCAGATCGACACCGTGCGCGCGTATCACGTGAGTCTCCCCTCCCTTCCCCCCACCTCCACCACCTCCCCCCTATCCTCTCCCCTCGAGCCGCGCCATACCTTGGAAGCGGGCGGCTGACGCGCGGCGCAGAGCGGGCCGGAGTACTTCGTGGAGGTGGACGTGGTGATGGCGGCGCACACGCCGCTGTGGCGCGCGCACGACGTGAGCCAGCAGCTCCAGGACAAGCTCGAGGCCCTCCCGCACGTCGAGCGCGCGTTCGTGCATGTCGACCACGAGACGACGCATGCGCCGGTGAGTGTGGATTTTTTTTTGGGTGGGTCCGGGTGCGGGGCTGATTGGGGTTGGGTTGGGTAGGAGCACCGGAAGAGTGTTTGATATGAGGGAGGGAGGAAGGGAGGGAGCGAGGCGAGGGGAGGGTCGCGGTGCATTTGTGTCGCGTTGGTAAAAAGCTTGAGGTCGCGCTGCGTGTGCGAGCGAGGGTGTAGACCGCGTCATCGTACAGGTTGTATTGCAGAAGTTTGGTTAAACCGTCTATGTATTATTAGGAGCGAATTTGTGGCTAAGGCGAGCACGAGAGGCTGTTTCGCTGGACTGGGAGGGTCGCCAGTGGCAGCAGTTCGTCACGATAGGGCGACTCCGAGGACGCGGGTGGTGTGGTGATTCCTGCCACTTCGTCTCGCAGCCGCACGCGTCGCACGACGCCAGCGACTCATACGTGCGCCACCTTGACTCTATCTTGGTTCCGTGCCTCAGACACCACGGCATGCCCCGTGAGACCGGCCCCCACCGATTCACGCTCAGGTCCCGCAGACAGGACATCCTTGACTTATCGTACTTACCGCCGGCGGCCCCATGATGATGGGCGGGTGCGCTCCCGGGCCTCTGACAGTGGACCCTGACTGACAATCATGGCATCTCGCAGCGCTAGCCTGCAGGTGCACTGGAAGCGCTTTGAGTTTGAGTTTTTTTGCCACGCTGCGAGTTGTGGACACCATTCATCGACATGTCATGATCGTTGCCGCATCAGTGATGGGCCAGAAGCCCCGCGACGCCCCGCGGGGTCGGAAATAGCTGCCAATCATCTGGCCATTGAATGTGTAGTACTTATCGGAGACCCTGCGCTGGGAGCTCATTGTGATAGGCTCAATACGACAGGACGGATACCATGGTCGACCACGATACATCCCGAGCCCTGGCACTGTCCCCACACCTTCCGGTCTGTGCCGTTCAATGGTGAGGAACATCCGTGCCGTGGCACGATTGTACTACGCCTCACCCGCCTAAGATGGTAGACGGGCACTATCGTGGTCCGCATTGAGCCGTCAGTGCACTACAGTCTGGGCCGGGATCCGTCAAAGCACGTATCTCATTCCGAGTGTGCAAAGTGCCTATTCATAGACATGATGACCCATCGGGCACGCGCAAGTATAGTCACTCGCCTCGCGCTGATGGCATGCATTGAGTTAGTGTCCGTGACAGCATTAGCAACCAATACAAAGGTGCGTCTACTCTACACCGCAAAACCGTCCGCCCTTCCATAGATACACTACATCACATCATATGCTACGTATCCAAGCAAGCAAGCGCGCTCCTGCAACCTATAGCCATGTCCACCCAGCGTCCGAGAGGACCACGCGCTTGGCCTAGTCTTCGCCCATGGCGAGCGTGACGATCGTATACGCGTTCGCGACGACGATGACGATCCAGATCACCCAGCCCAAGCCCATGACGAACTTCCCATTCGAGAAGTCCACCGTCTCCTCCCGCTCCGCCTCGACGTCCCCCGCCCCCGCACCTGCGTCCACCTCGCGCACGGAGCCCCCGTTGCTCGACCCGCCCTCTCGCTCGGCCCGCTCCTGCGGCGGGGCAGGGCGAGGCGACGGCGCGGCGGCGCGGGGCTTGCGCACGCTCATCACGCGCGCGCTTGAGGTGAGGTAGATGAGCGGGAAGACGATGAAGGGGAGCACGATCGAGAGCACGACCTGGCTCACGACGAGCAGCGTGCTCACGCCGCCACGCCCGAGCGAGGCTGCGACCGCGACGGAGGGCACGAGCCCGATGCAGCGCGTGATCAGGCGGCGGAGGACGGGCTGAAATGGGGAAAGTCAGACATCAGTCGGGAAATGCGTGCGGGGGACGCACGGATGTCCGCCAGTGGAGGAAGCCCTCGGAGACGGTCTGCCCCGCGAGGGTTGCGATGATGGAGGATGATTGGCCAGAGGCGAGAAGCGCGAGCGCGAACAGCGTTGCGGCAGCTGTGGGGGGAGTCATATTAGCCTGACGTCCTGACGGCGCGGATGTCACCGAGGAACTCACCCTGGCCGAGCGTGCTCTGGAGCAGGTCATATGCGTCAAAGAGTGTAGCGGGCGAGGTGTTGCCCGTTTGCCCGAATCCGTAGTAGAACACTGCACTCGCGAGCATCAGAATTCTGCACCACATTCAGTCAATCCTTTCCTGCGGGACCGTACACAGAGGATCACGTACAAGGCATTGATGACTACAGCCAACCCCAGCAGGCTGATGACCATGTCCACGATCCCGTGGTACATGTGCTTCCTCACGAAGGCCAGCGAATGGTTCTCCCACTCGGCGTGGCTGCGCACTTCCTCGTCCTCCGGCACCGCGCGCACGATCGCGAACCACGCCTTGACAGAGCGCTTGGAGTACTGGTAGAGTCCGCGGACGCTCCAGCGGCGGTACCACGGACGCGAAGACCCGGGGTAGGGCAGCGAAGAAATGGACGAGGCGTCGGAGTCCTTCGTCTCGGCCTTTGCGAGCGCGAGCTCCTCCTCGAGAGAGGATACTGGCGGCTTTTCGCGTTCTTGCGTCGCGAAGGCGGAACCAAGGAACAGGCTGTGGGGCATAACTGTCGCACCGAGAATACCGACGGCTAAGACGACGTCCGTCAATGAGGCGACAGAGAGGAGTACAGGTTCATGACATACAATTGTAAAGGCCCTGCGAAGAGACAAGGACTTTGGAAGGCACGAAGCCATAGAAGGCATCACCCCAATTCACATCTGCCTTGGAGATGATGACTGCCATGCAAACCAGCACGGTAAAGACCTATGGCCACAGCCATGGGTCAGACAGACTTGACCCATGGGACGGGTCACTACGCACCAAAGCCGCAATCAAAATCTCAAACAGCCTTACGGGCTTGCCATCCAAAGGATTCCGCACGGCGAGGAGAATGAGCACATCAGCGCCTGTGAGCAGAACGCCCGCATACAGCGGGAGCTTGGGAAATAGCAGGGACAGAGCAATGGCAGATCCGAGCAACTCGGCGAGGTCGGTCGCGATGATGGCGACCTCGGCGAGAACATAGAGAGGGTACAGCACGAGCCAGCGCCATAACAGTGTGTGTTTGGGTCTTGAATGCAGCAGCAATCGACAATGGGAAGCGAGGTCTGCCGTCCGGGGATATGGCAGATGAGCGCGCAGTGCGGGGGTGGAAGAAGCATGGATGACGCACCGAGGCCTGTTACGCAACCTAATCGGGACGCCAAAACTTGCATGTACACTGCGATCAGACCCGCGAGGAGGACGACGAACAAAAGTTTGTAGCCAAACTGTGATCCTGACTGGAGGTCGACTCCCCAGTTACCCCTGTGGAGCCGTTAGGCATGATCAGTGCAAAGCTTGACAGAGACATGACTGGACCCTACGGATCAAAGTACGCTACGGCGCAAATCACGCCTACGCCGGTGTGCTTCGTTGCATGGTTGAAGACAATGGACACGGTCCTGCGCAGACGATCGGATGCGCGCCGCCACAAGGTCGTAGGTCGAGCAACGGCCTTCTTCGTTACTGGTTCATCTGTGACCATCGTGGGTGCTGTCTGGATGCACCGCGGGGCGGGAACGTCGTGAGTGTTGAGCAGAGAGGGGGGCGGGAAAGCATGGAGGCGGGAGGGGAGGCGTCGTGTCTTTACGTGGGTGAGCCAGAGCTTTGGAGAGAACGCGAGCGAATCACGCCCCCCGTCTCGCACCCCCACTGCCTCCAGCCCCCCGCCCGGCCACCCCCGACCCCCTCACTGCGGCCGCCCGTTCTCCCCGCTCCCAGCCCTCGCACGCCTCTGGAAATTGTTCCGCATCTCTCTGTTTTCCTCGCGCCCCTCCGCAAAATGCAGACGGGACTGCCTTGGGGACTGGGAGACTTCCTGGTGCGGCGGACGGAGCGTCATGTCGTCATGGTCTGAGCAGTACCCTCGCGGCCATGAGTCACAGCCAGATGCATATACCCAGCTCGATCACGCACACATGCATATGCAGGTCACGGGCAAATGACCAACGAATGACTACAGCATAGTGCCACCGCTGGGAAGCCTAGCTAGTTGAGGGACGAGACGCTGTCCATAGCTCTGAGCTTACGTATCTTTGTCACGAATTCAGAAACCCCAAGAATAGCACTATTAGACGGTAGCCAGCTGCAGTGGCACTGTGAAAAGACGGTCTCTCATCCACGGGCTCCCAAGGGTTCCGGAGACCAAGTCTGAGATCGGGGATCGCATCGTTCATTGCAGGTAAACATCGATAGCGAACGACAAATGGCTAAGAATACAACGCAAAGTGTCCGAAGGCTAACAATACACACATGCCTCTAGAGCGGCAGAAGGAGCACGTCTCTGAAATGCCCATGCAGCAGCAAAGGACCACAGTGGACATCGTAGCGTGCGGTTGTTTTCAACGAGCGACAGGCTATCGCGTTCACTGGTCCTCGCCAAGCGCGAGGGTTACGATCGCGTACCCGTTGGCGAGGACAATGAAGATCCACATCAGCCACCCGAACACCTTGGACACGATCCCCACCGAGTAATCCACCGTCTCCTGGCATGCCTCGACGTCCACAGTACGCCCGCCGCTACCTTGGCCGTTCTGGCCAGGCCCCGCAACGTCAGGGAGAGTCACCTGCGAGTCGAGCGAGCGCCTCGGGTTGCTCACGTCGATGTCCGTCCACGTCCCCGGCGCGTCGAGGCTTCCCGCAGACGACTGCGACGCGTTCTTCTGGTGCAGCGTGTGCGCGGAGAGCGTGCGCGTGACGCTCATGACCTCCCGCGAGGAGCAGAGCCAAAGCAGCGGGAAAACGATGAACGGGAGCATGATCGAGAGCACGACCTGCGAGATAACGAGGAGCGTGCTTACGCCGGCGCGCCCCAGTGCAGCGGCGACGATCACGGAGGGAATCAGCCCGAGACACCGTGTGAGGAGGCGGCGGAGCATGGGCGATACCTTCCAACGGATGAAGCCCTCGGAGATGACTTGGCCGGCGAGGGTGGCCACGATGGACGAGCTCTGGCCTGCGGCTAGGAGTGCGAGCGCGAACAGCGTTGCTGCAGCTGTGCGCACACCTTCAGTTAGGCAACCACTTATTGGCGGGTCTATTGTTTGCCACGTACCTCTGCCGAGCCTGCCTGCCAGCAAGTCGTATGCGTCAAAGAGCGTGGCAGGCCCGTCACTGGGGCCGGTAGGGCCAAAGAAGAAGACAGCGCTGGCAAGTATGACGATCCTATGCACATCCGCGTCAGGAACACACACAGACATCTCGATAATACAATGCGCACAAAGCGTTTACCACAAGGGCGAGACCCAACAAGCTGACCACCATGTCGACAATGCCGTGGGTCAAATGCCTCTCGACAAAACCCACCGTGTGGTTCTCATGTTCTGCGTGATTCCGCGGGGGCCGCGCCTCCCCCTCTTCGCGGACACGGCCCATGTGGAACGCACGCTTCACGGAGCGGACGAGACTGTCCTTCGAGAGGCCCGCCTTCACGCTCGCGACGAGCGAGCGCGTCTTCTCCGCGAGCGTCGAGCTGCTGTCCCAGCTGCGCGCCTTCTCGCCTAGTTCCTCTTCCTCCGGCTCGCGCTCCTGAGTCGCGAGCGCGGAGCCGAGGAAGAGACTGTGCGGCATCACGGTCGCACCGAGAATGCCGATAGCTATGAGACATAGTTAGTGAGCAGGGCATGGATGACAGAGGGGAGAAGACGCACATGTGTAGAGGCCTCCTGGGCTGACCAGGGCACTAGAGGGGATAAATCCATCGAAAGCGTCGCCCCAATGCACAGCGGCCTTCGAGACGATGACCCCCATACAAATGAGCACGGTGAAGACCTGCTCCGCACACTCAGCGACCATACGACCGCGCCACCCCGAAACCGCGCACGCACCAACACGGCGATGAGAATCTCGAAGAGCTTCACCGGCTGCCCCGAAAGCGGGTCTTTCACAGCGAGCAGAAGCAGCACGTCGAGGGCGGTCAGGATGACGCCCGCGTATAATGGCAGGCCGGGGAACAGGAGGGTGAGCGCGATGGCGGACCCGAGGAGCTCTGCGAGGTCGGTTGCGATGATCGCAATTTCTGAGAATGCGTAGAGAGGGTAGAGGACGCCCCACCGCCATAAACGAGTGTGTTTGGGTCGGTCGTGCAGCAGGAGGCGGCAGTGGGCTGCCAAGTCTATTCCACACAGGATGAGTATTGCTATTCTCGGGGCCGGAGGAACATGAGTGTCGATGGCCCACCTAGTCCGGTTACAACTCCAAGACGCGAGGCAAGGCACTGAGCATGGCTGTTTAATACTGCCACATCATTTCACACAAGCAACGCACCTGCATATACACAGCGATCAAGCCGGCCATTAAGACGACCGACAGAAGCTTATACCCAAACTCGGAACCAGCCTGCAGGTCGACGCCCCAGTTACCCCTACGCAAAGCGTCTTTAGTACGCGTACGATGGGTGAGGAACCCTAACCACACTTACGGGTCGAAGTATGCCACGGAGCACACGATGCCAGTCCCGGTATGCTTGACCACATGCTTCACGGCGACCGTCGCGCCACGGCGCGCACGCTCACCCATGTTACCCAAGCGGTTGCTGGCAGAAGGCTGCGCGGCAGCGGAGGAGCTGCCAGAGCTCGCTATGAGGAAAGATACCCCGGCCATCGACTAGAGCGGGGTCTCCAGCAAAGAAGAAAAGAACCACGAAAGTGAAAGAATGGGTGAATGGGGGCTGCCCGGCCTTGCCATATGCCAACCCTCGCGTCCCGTTTTATCAGGCAGACGCAGGAGGCTTGGACTTCACGAGCCACAGCGCAAAGAAGACGACGCGCAGCCACGACGCGACGGGGACGCTTCTTGCTCCACATCTTCTCCCCGTACGCGACCGGTTCGAAGCTCGATTTCCGTCAAGCTTGTTTGTTCGCTCCCGCCGCCTTGACGACATACGCCCATGTCTGCGTTGCCGATGGAAGAAGCACGTCCTATTCGTCAGGCAGAATCGGACGGAGTAGTTGTATATCATACGGCAACCACAAGAGGAAGACGCACCTCATCTGCGCTCCTAACGTGTTGCCGGTCGCACATCGGCGAAATTACAAAACAATTGTTTGTACTATCAAACCATCTGATACTGTACATAGGGAATGTGTATCGCGCTAGGGTGTGTATATTGAAGGATTCGCTTGTGTCATTTGACTTCGCTCGCATACAAGAGTGCCACCGGGGTAGTGTTGCAGCGAGGCAGCTGAGACAGTCGCGCTTCGTCAATCCTTGAGATGCTCGAGGAAGCGGGACGTCGTGCGCGCGGCCCTCGCAACCAGCTGAATACCCTCTACAGACTCTCCCGTCAGCGTCAGAAAGCACTCCGAGTAGTCCGGTGTATCGCATCCCAGTCCGACGCGTATGTTCGATTCCGCCAGAGCACGTAGAAAGCGTCCTAGAAGCTGAACATTATGCGCGAGTACGTCCACAAGAATCTCCCAAAGCTTCTGAGGCAGGATGGCTAGCGCACGTAGATTTACTGCAGACAGAGTGCGGCGCGCGGCAGGCAGGACTTCCTCGCGGTAGATGATACTCATGGAAGACCCTGCCGTAGCCATAGCGAGTAGGGGCACCAGCTTCCTAAACCGGCTCTTGCTGACGACGAATTGTGGTTCCGCGCGTATGCCCAGCCCGTACGAGCTACCACTTCCGGTCGGGGCTTGCAGCAAGTCCATAAGAGCCCGGTTCGTCGCGTTGCTTTCCGCTGGCTTGATATACGGCTCAGTCAGTCGCTGCCTTCTTCCGCCGTCGTTCGCCTGGTACCAGACCTTGCACGCCAGCCATTGTTGATCACATGCATGGCAGAGTAAGCCACTGTCGGGATGAACAAGTACACAGTTGGAGCAGAATACCATCGAGGGTACCGGTCGCATGGGTAGAATGTCCGGAGGCAGTGGGTTTGACGGCGCCTCTGTTGCTGCGATGAACTTCTGTACCGTGATCGGTGACCGTTGCAAAAAGACGGGCGACGCAGGCAGCTGAGGCGTCGGCAACGTAAGCACGAGTGAAGGCATTGCATGAGTGGCCATGCCGACGAGATCGTCGCTAGCTAGGTTCCTGCGAAGGCGCGTGGACTCAGGTTGAAAGGTGACCGCGTATTGTTCGTTGAGAATGCCTGGCGCGAGTTGCCTACTCTTGAGTGTGCCTTTCGACCCCTACCAGAACGCTGTCGTGATGCAGTGGCACTACACGGAAACATTTCACATTACCTGGCAGACCTTGTCGAAAATGATACCAGATTCGGTATCCAGGACTTGGAGGATAGTCTGTTGGGCATGTTCCTCGGGGGGTTCGCTGTACGCCGACCTGGCTGTGAAATAGAATGCCGATCCACTACTATCATGGCTGGAGTCTGTCGAAGCTTCCTGCGCAGGTCCGAATACGCCGTCCGGAGCACCATCTGTGCGGGGAACTTCTTCGAACAGACTGGGGTGGTTCTGTGTGATCCGTGGCATTCTACGCAGACTTCTTCCAGTTGGTACATTTGCAAACGTGTTGATGCAGGATCGTCGACGCTGCAGATATCTTGAGGTGTGAGTAGATCTATCAGGTGAGAGGATATCATATACCGTTTCCAAGGCTATCGTTTGCTCACGAATGGTCCGGTGCTAGAGTGGTGCCCGATGAGCCTCTCTCTCACTGCCAGAGAAGGATATGCTACCTTCATGGTCCTATAGGACTTCAAGCGTCGCTCGATTCCAATAGGTGACTGCTCGAAAGCATCAGACTCGGTAGATCAACCAAGTCTGAGACACAACCTTCGGCACACATTCATGTTCTGTCCCTTCGCGGTCGTGTATAAACTGTCCTTGAAGCTCCTCAGATGTAGACTCCATCGAATGTAAACGTTCCACGAGCGACTGCGTGACAGTTGAGGCTAGATCGATATCGGGAATCCTATCGGCGGGCAGACATTTGTGGTTGCTGAGACTCGACCTCTGGTTTGCTTTTCCAACGATTAGCATCAGAGTACAGAAAAACAAGCGATCACTGTACAGCATTGTGCAGCTCTATTATGCACTCGCAACCTGAATCGGGGATAGACTGGGGTCTGCATGGGGAAGCTGGCGTGAGTCGTGCTGTGACCGGCGGTGTCTACACCTGTGTGTGCGACTCACAGGGCGAGGATGAAGGATGTAATTGAGTATTCGACGCGTCTTCGCGGAGCTAGGTTTCCGCATTGTGCCAGACTATAGCGCTTCGCTCGAGTAGAACACCAGATGGCCGTTACATGTGAACTGAACCAGTCCTTATGCAGTAATCAACGCCAGCCACGGCATTTATTTGGCGCTATTTGGTCGTGGTTCGTTTGTCAATACGTTGAACGATATTTGAGTTATTCTGCCTGTCTTGCTTGCGACGGCCGTGGCTGCAAATCATTCCCGGCGACTGTACCCCCGCTATCTTCCGCTGAGATGGTCTCAGATCCGTTCAGTTTGGACACCGTCTTCGACCCGGTACGATGAACACTAGTGGCCACAACCGTATCGAGATCTCACCACAGGCTGTCACAGGAGTCTTTCGAGACGGTGGCAGAGAGCCCTGTTGCATATGTGTCCAAGGGGATCTACCACGGAGATTCGTATGGCATACCCATAGCCATAAAAAGCGCGTCTACACAACCACATTTTTCCAAGCAACCGCACGACATTGTGAAGGAGCTGAAACTCTTGACGAGGTTGTCCCATGTCAATGTATGTATGCGTCGTCCCACAATAAAAGAGGTCCTCTCATGCACGATGCGAGGTCATCAATGTGCTTGGACACGGCATCGAGCGAGCCACGAGCTCGCTGCACTTCTGGATGCCGTTCATACCCTACAGGCTGCGAGAATTGCTCGACTCACCTGCGGTTAGTCCGTCTCCGCCCCGCGGGACGCACAGCGCAGAAGACGAAGTAGTATTTTCTGCCCTCGCAAGAGCCATGATGTTTCAGATCATCAATGGAGTGAATTATCTCCACCAGCAACGCATCGCTCATCGCGATATCAAACCTGGGAACGTACTCATTGACGAAGTCGGGCTGATCAAGCTCATCGATTTCGGAATTGCGTGGGCTGACTTGACCACATATGCGAACGAAGACGATCTATGGCCTGAGCCTCCCGGACAGATGTGCTTCGACGTCGCTACTGGGTACGGTCCACCTGCAGGCTCAGAGTGATCCACGGACTGACCTTTGTGACTATAGGCCATATCGTGCCCCTGAACTGTTATTTGGGGCGTCCTCTTACAATGCTTATGCAACTGACCTCTGGAGCTTGGGTGCTACATGTGCAGAGTTCTTCACATCATTGAGACTCCATGATCGCTACGATGATGGTGAAGACCCCGACGATGATCGAGATGAAGAAGATTCGAGGCCTCCATACATCATATCTAAGTCACTCGATATGAATGACCCCGACGTAGAATGGATGCGAGACCCCCTATTCGACGCATCGCGGGGCTCTATCGGCCTCGCTTGGTCTATATTCAAGACGCGAGGCACCCCGACACAGGAGACATGGCCGGTGTGTTCTACGTTACGCTGGCTGCTTCGCAGTGTTGAGTTGTTAATACAACGTCGTCCTCTAGGGATTCAGTCTCCTCCCGGACGCCAACAAGGTGACCTTCCAGATGGCACCCAAGCAAGACTTACGAATATTCCTACCTAACCTACCGCACGCGACCACAGACTCAACATGTGTGGACCTTCTCGACCAATTCCTTGCATACGAATCATCATCGCGGCTTAGCGCAGCCGACGCCCTCCATCACCCCTGGTTCACGGAGGCGGCTTCGCTCCTCCTCCCTCCAGGATACCCCGAAGCTCCGCCCGATGTTCGATGTGTTTCAACTTGGGAGGGCAGGACGCTGTCAGACCTCCTGCTCGCGAAGCTCAATCTAGCACATGCACGCGATTACAACACAGAAGAGCCATCAAACTGATACTACAACAACATCGCGTACAATAGTGTGATAGATAACCAACACAGCGGAAACGTAGAGATACAGCAGTCCATCATGTCATCATAGCGTTCAAGGGGATAGTGTGCAGAGGCTGGTTATCAATGGAGATGCCTGCAAGAGCGGAGTGGGCTGATGTTCTGACATTCGACGAGAGGAGACACTCACTGCGCGTCTGGTTTGCGGTCTTGTATATACCGATTAGCCGATGGCTCAGCTCGAACATGTCATTCCTAGAGACGACTCAGCAGCCATCCTACAAAATGAAGCAGAGAGGCCTTTCGCTTACCTCAGAGAGATAATGATGAACTGAGCGTTCTTCGTGCGGTCCTTGATGTAATTAGCAACGATGGAGACGTTGCGGAAGTCGAGAGCGGCATCGATCTCGTCCATGAAGTACAATGGCGTAGGCTTATACACATGCAGTGCAAACACAAGGGCGAGCGAACTCAGCGTCTGGGCAATACGAGTCAGTGCACGTCATGTCTGCTGCAAGGAGTTGCACATCACCTTCTCGCCACCGGACAAGTTGGAGATGTTCTTCCAGCTCTTCTTTGGGGGCATCACGCTAAAGATGATACCCTCGGAGAAGGGATCCATACTGTCGACCAGCTCCAACTCAGCATTTCCGCCTAGTGTGATCATCTACGAGAAACTGAGCAACTCCGCAGGGCATGTGTGAAGAGCAACAGACCTGATACATCTCCTTGAGCTTCAAGGAAATAGTGTTGAACCCGGTCATGAATTCGTCCAGCCGCTGTTTCCGTAGGCCGTCGTATTCTGCCTTCTTGGCGTCGCGGAGCTTCGTCACCTCTTCGAGATCGGCAGCGCGCCTCAGGAATTCCTCCTCGCGCTTCCTGTAGTCCTTCAATACACTGAGGTCCGGTTTTGAGTTCTTGAGTTTCTCTATCAAGTGGAACTCAGTAGATATGTTGGGCGAAGTAAAATCATGACATACCATCCAGCAACTCAGCATCGGCAATAAGCTCCCGCTTCGTGAATTTGGACAGTTCCTCTTCGCTGTAGACGTGCAACTCGAATGAGGGACTCTTCTCGTGGTCACGATGTTTTCGACTTTCTCCAGGCTCTTGCTTGACATTACCGCCCTCGTTCGCACCCTCATTCTCTTCATCCTCATCATCGTCGCTGTCAGACACGTGAGCGCTGCACCCAAATATCTACTGAGAGCACTCACTCGACCTCTTCGAGCCTCAGTGTGTCATGTTGATCGCGCCAATGATCTAGAGCACGCTGGTTCTCCGATGCCTCCTTCTTGGTGTCAGCAAGGGACTGGGTAAGCTCCATCTATAAGGGATGTAAGCAAGGCGGTGTGACCTGGTGCGCAGCCGATTTACTCACCTCTTTCTGTCGGAAGGCTTGGATTTCCTCAGTCTTGGCGTCGAGTTCGCCTTTGAGATTCTCCAGGTCGTCCTTCGAGTTCTCAACAGCCGCTTGGGCAGCCTCCACCTTGGACCGAAGCTCCTCGACGTAAGATGTAATCTCCTCGATCTGGTCATTGAGCTCCTCCAGCTCCGTGGCCACCTCTTCCAACGCAGCACGGTTGGACTCTATCGTTCCCTCAAACTTCACGGAGTCTTTCTCTGCTTTCGCTTTCGCAACCTCCGCCTTGGTGATCTCGTCATTGGCGATGTTGATCTGCAACCGGATCCCGTCGACCTTGGACTTCTGCGAGAGCAAGCGGGCGCCACCAATCTCAAGGATCTTCTTCTCCAGCGCCTTGATCTCCTCTTGGATCGCCTCCGTCTTCTCCTGCAGACCCTCCAGCTCAGATGTATGAGCGTCTATCTGCTTCTCGAGGGCAGAGATCCGGGACACATCGCCTGCGTCGGGCTTCGTTTGCGCTCTTCAAATGTATATTGAGCATCATGACGTGATTGTGTGGTAGTGAGAAGCACATACTTGAGATCGCGAACTCGCTTCTCCCCTTCTGCGATGCGCTTCGCACCGGTACGCAGGTCAAGGTTCACCTTCTCGATCGCCATCTCAAGCTGAGGGCCCGACCGCTGCATGCTGTCGAGTTCGGCCTCTGCCCGGCGCAGCTGCTGTTGAAGCTCCTCAAGCTCGCGCGCAGCCTCGTCGCTATCGCGCTCGTACTGCTTGATCACTTCCGGGGCCACGGCCTCTGCCTGCAGCTTTGAGCTCATGCCACCCCGCATGACGTGCGTGCCACCTCCGGACATTGTCCCCGACGAGTCGATGAGCTGCCCGGCGAGCGTGACGACGCGCCAACGACGCTGGCCTCCGAACGCGATGCGGTTTGCCTGGTCGAGGTTCTCCGCGACAAGCGTGTTGCCGACGCCCTTGTAGAATGCCGCGGCGAAGCGGGGCTCCTTCGGCTTAATGAGGTCGAACAGCCTGGGGACATTCTCTGGCGTCGAGATCTTGTGCATGTTGTCAGAGCGCAGCTTCTCCAGGACCATGAAAGAGGCACGGCCGATCTTCTGGGAACGCAAGTACTCTATACATGCTTGTCCTTGCTCAACAGTATCAACCACCAGGTTGTTCAGCGCTCCGCAGGCGGTTGACACTGCTACGTCGTACTTGTCGGGAATGGTTCCAAGGCTGCCAAGTCGACCCTGCGCGTGGTCGCATCAGCCTCTTGAAGGCAAGCAACGTGGATATTGACTCACATGAAAACCCGATATACGTCCCTGCTGGCGTAGACGGGTCAGGCTCGAGAGAACGAGGTTCCGGCTGCCTTCCGCTGCCTGGGAAGCCTTCGCTTCTGAAGCTTTCTGGCGCGCGGACTCGGCTGTATTACGCAACTCCTGCACACGAGCTTGCAAGTCCTACAGCCCGTACTTAGTATTTGCTGTTGCATAGTAAACAAAGAGCCCGTACCTTGACCTGCTTCTCCTTTGCCTTAAGCCCAGCCGCGTTGTTCGCTTTAGTGGTCTTGAGCTCTTCGAGCTCGGCAACCTATGGTACAATATCAGTAGAACCATATGTCTAGATGCAACACGACGTGCCTTTGCTTCGTTATCAGCCCGTAGCTGCTCCAGGTGGTCCTGGGCCTCCTTGCTGGCAGCTTTCGCAGCTTCAGCCTTCTTCGCGAGCATGTCGCGCTCGTTCGTCGCGAGGTCGATCTCAGCCTGCTTCGCATTGATCTTCGCCGTCCAGGGCTGCAGTTCCTTCTGCTTAACCTCGATCTTGTCGTGGAAGACCTGCGTCTTGTCTATTCACCAAGTCAATGAGAGTGCTGAGCATGACATGGCATGTGGGATACTCACCTTTCAGGCTGTCACGAATCTCCTCGAGAACATCTTCCTCATGCGCAAGAGATTCCTCGAGCTCCTCGACTTTCTTCTTCTCCTTGTCCATCTTGACGGTATTGTCCTCAATGGCGTGGAGAGCTTGCGTTCTGTTATGCTCGTCCTAGCAAAGTGCCAGCCTGAGGACTCCCGCACACAACAACTGTAGAACGAGACAAACCTCCTGCAGCGACTTCTTGAGCTTCTTTGCTTTGCTGCTGGCGTGCTTGCGCCTTTCGTCCAGCCCAACCTGGCGCTTCTCGTGAGCAGCGAGATCCTTGGTGGCCTCGGCGGCAGCCGCCTTGACTTCCTGCATAGCGAATCGCGGTCAGAAGATCTGACAACATATGACACAGCGACTGACCTCGTAGGCCTCAACACGCTCGTTGTAGTGTTTCTCCAACGCCTCCAGATGGAGCACATCGTCCTTGTTGCGTTCCCGCTCAGCAGCTAGCTCCTTCTCAAGGCGAGCCTGACAAAGAACCCGCATGAGTACAGGAAGAAACCACAGAGTGATGGCCGTACGATGTTCTGATCGAACGCGTCCGCGTTGATCAAACACTTCCACAGATAATACTGCCACAGGCGCGACAGAGCACGGACGTGTTCATTCTGGAGGCGCAGGTAGTCCTCCGCCTCCCGCTTCTTCGCCTCGAGTGCGTTCCGGTCCTTCTCCACGATCCGTAACCGGTTCAGCTTCTCCTGGCGGTCCTCCGAGAGACGCTCCATCTCGACAAGGGCCTCCTCGATCGGCTCCTTGTACTGCGACGTGCCGATGATGTCCTCGAGGTACTCTAGGAGCCCGTCTTCGTGCTCACTGGGCGCTTTGGGCTTCATCTGAGCAATCGACTCAACCTCGCCCTGTATACTCATACGTCAGCCAATCGCCTTGCACACGGATGCACCAGGCTACCTGCAGGATGAGGAATCGGTTGTGGTCGAGGTCGATACCACGTCCTTTGAGGAGCGTCTGCACTTCCTTGTAGTTGCTCTGTCTTCCGTTGATGGTATATTTGCTACTGTTGCTCTTGTACGCCGTTCGAGCGACGACGAGGTCGGAGCCGGGCACGACTTCGAAGGCATCGGGTCCAGGCTGCACGGGAATTTCTGTCAACGAAACCACATACATACAGAAGCCAGCTTACCAGATCCGTTATCTCGCGGAAGTGAATCTCAACGCTGCACTCGTCGAGGTCAGGGTATCGCGCAGAGTTGTGAATCAGCTCCGACAGCTTGCCCTGCCGCATCTTAGAGGCGCGGTAGCCGAACACGAATAGAAGGGCGTCGATAGTGTTTGACTTGCCAGAGCCATTTGGTCCGACGATGGCGGAGAACGACTGGGACTATATGAGCACGAAGGCAAGCTTGAGTGTCATTCAGCATACCTTGTGAAATGGCCCTATCTCTTGACGACCGGCATAGCTCTTGAAGTTGATGAGGGCCATCTTGTGGATGACAAGGCGAGCTCTCGGTCCTTGAGGCTCCTCGGGTACGGGAGGCATGGCCTGCGGCGGAGCCTTGGGTGTCCTCGGAGGATCCAGCAGCGATTTCTCCTCTTCTTCCGGCTCTTCAGACACACGATCTGCTATTTGGTCGGAGACTACGTCCGTCTCCTCCACGGCCGTGGGCTCCACAATCTCCGCTTTGTCCTCCCCTCCAGGACGCGGGACAGGAACAGGCTCTTCTTCCTGTGCTTCTTCGTCCTCCACCACCTCTTCCACTCGTTCCTCTTCCTCGTCATCCGACACAACGATAGGCTTGCGAGCCGTGGGTTTGCTCTTGGTCGTCTGGGGTTTGGCGGAGCTTCTGCGCGAGCGCGCAGGCTTGACGTCCTCCTCATCGTCATCAGACACAACTATCGCTTCGGGAGGTGGGGCGGCCTTCTTGGCTTTTTGGCGACTTGCAGGGGCTCTGCGTCCTCGCGAAGGTTCCGGGTTCTCCGCCTCGTCTTCGTCTTCATCGTCAATAACAATGGTCTCGGGCGCTGAGGCCCGCTGCTTCCTACCAGCAGGCTTCCGATCCCCGTCCTCGACTTCCTGCACCTCATCATCATCATCGGCTTCGGCTTCAGTTTCCTGCTTGACTCTCCTGCTTGAAGCCTTTGTTGCACGGGTTGACCCACGGGTGGGACGTTTGGACGCCGAGGAAGAGCCCGCGGAGCCATTGGAGATCGCCTCAGCGGGGCTGCCGTTAGGAGCAGCAGAAGGCTTCCTAGACGATACCCTCTTCGCCCTAGGCTTGACCTCTACTATCTCATCCTCTTCTTCGTCCGGTTCGAACGATGGGCGAGACTTCTTGCTGGGCGGAGCAACCTCTTCGACTGCATCCTCATCCGACTCTGGCACCTCCTGCAGCGACGTTCGCAGACGTGTCTTTGTACGGGATTTGGCTGCTGATGCGACACTGGGTGCGGCGGAGGTGGATCGACGCGTCCTGGATGGGGGTTTGATGTTCTCTTGTTCGGGCTCTGGGGCCTCACCACGCTTTCTCTTGGATGCTGGTGCTCTTGATTCAGCCACGGGTTCGACAGACGCCCTCGTTGAGCGACTTGAGCGTCGTGGGGGCATCTTGCTGTGCAGACGAGGGCGGAGGAAGTCGTGGTCGCGGTGATCGACGACACGCCCGTTCGTTCGACGCGTCGCGCACGTCACACGTGATCGACCACAACGCGGGGGCCGACCGTCGCACGCCACATTGCGGGCTGACTGCCTTGCATACACCAGTGGTACCATTAGCAGTACGTGGTATGGATTCGGCGAAAGGAGCATAGGAACAAGCGACAATATGCAGCGGAAAACATTATATTTACAAGTCTACCCAACCGCTCTCTAAACCATCGGCTATTCTCCACCGTTGGCCACCCAGCCAATGTTGGACCCTCTCCTCGTCGCGCTCTGAAGCCCCTGGCTCAAGCACTGTCACATCACCCTTGTCCCACAACGACAAAATCGACCAGCCGACAACGATCATCCCAGGAGGCCGTTGCTCGCCACCGCTCTCGAGAGCAGCCGCAATGTCGCGTATCGTAGAGAATATGACGCGTTGGTCTGGCATTGATGCGCGCTCCACGATAGCCATCGGTGTGCACGGGGGGAACGCCGCTCCGTCGCGTCTTGTCGCGGGTTCGCCGGATTCTACTAGCAGCGTATCCAGCATTTCCTGTAGCCTCGCAACGCCCATGAGGATGACCAGGGTACGGCTGCGCACGTATCCTGGTAGTTGGACCTGCTTGCCACCTCTGCCGACTCCAGTACACACAATGAAAGACTCCGCCGCCCCTCGTTGAGTCACGGGTATCCCTGCGAAGGTCGGTCCCGCGAGCACGGAACTTACTCCCGGTACGACAATGGGCTCGAACTCGCGCTCTCGGAAGTAAAGGATTTCTTCCCCGGCCCTT
This sequence comes from Fomitopsis palustris, assembly GCA_029783445.1. Classification (NCBI taxonomy): domain Eukaryota; kingdom Fungi; phylum Basidiomycota; class Agaricomycetes; order Polyporales; family Fomitopsidaceae; genus Fomitopsis; species Fomitopsis palustris. The sequence goes on along the minus strand of JARAOQ010000022.1, from coordinate 289,981 downwards.
CCATATACAGACGGATCTCCTTGCTTCAACTGCAATGCCAGGATATCAGGCAATACTCGTCGACGGGGTTGGCGAGACTACTCACTCGCACTACCGTAAGACCTCGTCTCGCTGCTTCGATCGCAGCCTCCATCAACTCTGCCTGACCGTAGTCTGCATTTCCGGGGAACTTGCGGGCAATGCGCACCTCAACATGGGATGGTATGACGGCAAGGACAGCGGCAGGAACCAGCTTGTCGGACAGGACGAGATCCGCGTGCTTCGTGAGGGCGTCGCGGGTTGCAACCGTCAGGAGAGCCGGGTGCCCTGGTCCTGAGCCGACTAAAAATATCCGGCCCCCGCGAGGAGACTGCGTGATTGACAGACCATGCAAGGAAGGGATACATGTAGCAGAGGCGTCCGCGCCATTCGTCGCTTGCACTCGATTGAGCTTGGCCTGCTCATCAAGTATATTTTCCATGTCTTCTTGTGCCATCTTCGCTAACTTTGGGATGGGCCAATATTCGCTGACTTGGGCAACCCATTTCATCCGCCTCCTGGCGACCTCCCCGACACTCTCCTCTGCGCAGCGCTGCGATACAGGTCGGTTGGGCGTGGATGGTCCCGCTTCCTCGTTAAGCTCTGCGTCTGCGTCCACGTCTGCTCCATCGACAGTAGCCTTCGCCATAGCACGGAGCTTGCCAACGTTTGTCACCGCGCTGCCCACCTCCTTCGGTAGTGCCGCGACCACATCCCGTCGTATCCTTGTTGCAAGGCGACATCCCTGGCCATTCGTCGTGACACCAATCTGGAGAGGGCTCGGTGCGCTAGTGTTTTGGTCTTGGAAGCGGTGGGTAGCGAGGAACGAGAAGTCGCACAAGTCGGGCATGTCGGTGACATTGATTGGGATGTTGCGTAGGCGGCATGAGTGCGCTATGAGCTGAGCGGACGTACGGCTGCGGCGCGAGGTGTAGTCACCACTGAGTAGGGTGTCTGTGACGCACACTAGGCGCACTCGATCGAGTGTGCCGAGGTAGTCGTCTAGGGCTTGGGCTTGCCTATCAACCGCGTCCTCCACGGAGCACGGAAGCTGGTCGAGGTCTACTACCTGTAGCTGCCCTGCGTGAGCCCTCCATTTAAGCTCGTCGCAAGCAGCGTCGAGCCCGCCACTAGCCATAACAACCACATTGGAATCGGCTTCGAGGGCGGCGAACGCTCGAGAGGCAGCGAGGGTGTTTGCGCCAACGATCACCACCGTCTGGCGGTGTAGCTTGAAGGATAAAAGGAGAGATGCGCCGCCAACCGGAGACGGGTACGCTGACATCTCAGCTATTGAGCAGTGTATGGGGGCTAGCGTGCAAACTCCTGTCAATGAGAGCCCACTGGCGATGGGGGTGGGGACGCACCTCCTAGTACACTGGCAATGCTCAACGATTCACAAGAGTCGCACTTGGAGGCTTTTCTAAGGTATGGGGCAGGGCAAAAACGGGCTGCATATTCGGAATTTTAGGAGTCTCCTCGAGAAAGCTTCGTTCCTGGAGCGCACAGGGATGGCGAGAGAATGGTGAGCAGCGTGACAGCGGAAGAGCGCACCGTCACTGGCGTCACAATTAGCCACCTCGTGCCGATTTCCATATGCAGACTTGAGTTGCGCCTGCCAGCTTCAATGCAGCTGGTAGACAACCAAACTGTACGTGCGCGCCGTCCTCGAGGCTTGTACGAGCACTGACATTGAGTGCATTAGTTTTTCCAACGGTTGGCCGCATTGTTCGAGTCATCCAAGAAGATCGGCAGCATATGGCTCACCCACAAACGACGTACGTCCGGTCTTCCGCGTTCCTACTACACCCGTGCGCTCAAACTCCACCGGAACGGTTTCAGTAACTCACGATGGTGAGGATGCACACATGTCGTCTGAGGACGACGGTACCAAAGAATATCCCTGCCTGATCCGCGTCACGGACGGCGATGAAACTAAGTTCTCGACGAAGGTGAGTGTCAATGCGCCTTACAGCCCGCAACTATAGTATTGGACGACCACTCGGTTGCTCAACATACGTCTTGTGTGCGTCAGGTCGAGCCTGGCCAACTAGACGCCTTTCATACGACCTACGGAGCACTGCTCAAGTCCTCCATGACTACTCTCCGAAAGCGCGATAAGAAGCGCGAAAAACAGCGTGCAGAGGAGCTCGCTCGGCGAAAGCGCAAGCTGGCGGAGCAGATTGTGATCGAGGGGCCAAAAAGAGGTGCTGGTCGTCGGAAGAGGCAGCGTAAACTGAAAGCTGCGGCGAAGCAGGCAGAGGCGAGGAAACGGGTGCAGGAACGTGAGGAAGCAAAGGCCCGGGCAAAAGAGTGATAGGGTTGTGCTGTCCATCCTACCTTCAATAATTCCAATGCATGTGTACCAGGAAACAGCGCGTTTCAAACATTGAACCCAGGCGATGTTACGGATGTTGTGTAGTCTGCACTAGGATCGCATATAGCATGCGTGAGAAACTGAGAACCGCCGACTCGCCTCCGTGCAGCAGCCACCTGCGGACGCTGGGCCGGTCGGCTGCGACACTCTACTTCGCCCCACTGTCCTTACGATCCGCTGCACAACCAAACTTTCTCTCTTCTTGGCGCTTTGCTGACATGCCGGTGGTGGCCCCTCCTCCAATCACACCCATCGAGCCAGATATCTTCGACGACGACGATGAAGGATGGCAGGACATGCCGGTCATTCGGGAGAGCGATGAATTCGCCGGCGGACTGGACGAGGAGGACCAGAAGAGGTACAAGTACGTTCCGCCGGCGAAGAAGGACGCCTCGGCCGCGAAGCAGACCGGTAACGCTACCGGCAACGTCTTGGACGTTGACTTCGAGGGGCAGGAGTGGAGAACCAAGGTCGACCAGAATGAAGGCGAGTACACACGACTACGACTGAACGAAGAGGACGAGTCGGACGAAGTCCATATGCGCACGAAGTACCTCTTCAACGAAGACAAGGCTATGACTCCGCTCAGTCAGATGCAAGCTACGAAGGACCTCCTCACCGAGGCGCAGCGTATAGCCTACGTTGGTCTCTGCGCGCTCACCACTCGCGAGATGGCGGACAGACTCAAGGCCCTCAACCGCAAGGAATTCAAGAAGGCGATCGAGAGCATGGAGCTCTGGGCTCTCAAGATCATGGGTCGGTTATATTACCATATGGAACTGACGACTGAAGGTAACTTGTTCCCGGTCTAGTGCATGCAGTGTGATACCTTGCTGAACGAGTGGGCAGAGCAGAAGATGATCGACAGTCTCGCAATGCATGGCATCCAAGCAAAGGACCTCGTGCCTGCCCTGATGACCACCCACACTGTTGCCAACCCCGAGTACGATCCTGCTGAGGCCAAGCGGCTAGCTGACGAACATCTAGCAGCTGAGATGGCGAAGCTGGAGGCTTTGGAAGATGACTCAACAGACGTCTCCGATTCCCTTGCCACAACGCCTAAGGCGGAGACGACACCAGAGCTAAAGACTACGCCGAAGATCGCTCAGACGACCACCAGAATTTTGGAAGATACTTCTGAAAGCGTCCCTGGTGTCAGCACACATCTATCCGCGGCAGATAAGGATGTTACACTAGACATCCGGTGGACTGTCCTCTGCGACCTCTTCCTTGTGCTCATCGCAGATTCCGTCTACGATGCGCGGTCTCGTGTACTACTGGAGAATGTCGCGTTGAAACTCGGGCTTGGTTGGTTAGATGTCGTGAAGTTTGAGCGACGTGTGACCGAGGCACTGGAAATTGAAGAAGGTATCGAAACCCTTGAGGAACAAGATACAATCAAGGGAGTGCAGAAGGCTACCCGAAGGCGGCGGTACATGATGCTTGGTTTGGCTACCCTAGGTATGCGGCTTGGGTAACAGTATGCTTGGTAGCAGACTGACACTCGCATACAGGTGGTGGGCTCGTCATTGGACTGTCTGCGGGGCTCCTTGCGCCTGTCATTGGCGCTGGTCTTGGAGCAGCTTTTACGACCATCGGTATAACGGGGACAACCAGCTTCCTTGCAGGGACTGCTGGTGCAGCTGTCATCACCACTGGTGGTGTCCTCACAGGTTCGGGATTGGCGGCGCATGGTATGGCGAACCGCACCAAGTATGTACGGACATTCGACATTCTGCCGCTGCACAACAACAAGCGGGTGAACTGTATCCTCACCGTTCCTGGGTACGTCTTCGGTCCGCGCCTTGACAGTAAACACTGATTGACCCACGCATACAGCTTCATGAATGGACCTCATGATGACGTCCGTCTCCCCTTCAGTGTGCTTGACCCGGTTGTGGGTGACGTCTTCAGTGTTCTCTGGGAGCCCGAGATGATTCGGGAGACTGGGAGTGCGATCAAGATCCTGACGAGCGAAGTCTTGACGCAATTGGCCCAGACGGCATTGCAAGCGACGGTCATGACCGCACTGATGAGTGCCTTGCAGTGGCCAATCAGTGAGTCCCCAATGCTCCGTTTCCCCTCCGCTTCGGGTCTAATCTGACTGACCCACGCAGTTCTCACTAAGCTGGGCTATCTCATTGACAATCCATGGTCAAACGCACTCGACCGTGCCAAGTCCGCAGGCTTGGTATTGGCTGACGTTCTCATTCGCCGCCATCTTGGTGTTCGTCCTATCACCCTTATCGGATTCTCACTCGGTGCTCGAGTCATCTTCTATGCACTGCTTGAGCTCGCAAAGCAGAAGCACTTCGGTATTGTACAAGACGTCATTCTCCTAGGAGCCACGGTCACTGCACCCCAACGTACTTGGCTTGAGGTGCGATCGGTCATCTCCGGTCGCTTCGTCAACTGCTACGCGCGCAACGATTGGGTGCTGAACTACCTATTCCGCGCCACCGCCGGCAGCCTCAACACGGTAGCGGGACTGCGGCCACTGAACAACGTCCCTGGCCTAGAGAACATCGATGTCACTGACAAGATTGCCGGTCACATGAGCTACCGGACATTCATGCCGCTAATCCTAGATCAGCTCGGTTTTCCCGTGTCCGCAGACTACTTCGATGAGCCGGAGGTGCGTGCGGCTCGTGACACTGTTGCCGATGAGCTGAGTTTGTCTCATGCGCCATTGCTTGATAGGAGCCCGACTTTGAGGGCGAGCGGATTGTGGTCCGAGAGGGCGAGGAAGATGAGAAGAAAGGCGGTTGGTTCTCCCGGAAGAAGAATAGGAACTCTACGCAGTCCTCCCGCGTCTCACGCCCGCCCTCCGTTTCGGCTATGTCGCCAAAGAAGGACAAGGCAGGACGATCATCGCTGTCCAGTAACGGTGATGACGACCTACCGCCTCGAGAGGAAGCGGTTATCCCACCTCCAGTGCCCCATAAGGCCGCTGTCGATATACCTTTGCCGCCCACTCCAGCTGCGGAGTTTACCCCCGCTGCCGCTGGAGAAGCTGAGGAGGGCGATGTGTCAAGTGCACTCCCCGTCACAGCAGGCTTCAACCTCGCAGCTATCAAGGAAGTGATAGGCAAGGACGCCGACACAGCCGATACGCCGATACTCTCACGTAATAGATTCCCCACTACCCGAATTCACGAACCTACGCAACGGTCAGAAAGTGTACCTCTGCCTTCTCCAGTACCGGGCCCCTCCGCACCGGACTTCACTCCCACCACGCGCGCCTCCTTTGACGAAAGGCAAGTGGAGAGCCAACCCGTAGCAGGTCCGAGTTCATATGATCGCCGCGAGCTCCACCAACGTTCACGGTCCTACGACTCAGTACTTGGCTCAGAAGGTGACGGAGCTTCGACGCAGTTGCCCGACACCGCCCCGCAAACCGCAGATGAGGTTGACGAGTATGCTTCAGCTACTGCTACGAGTCGATCATTCTGGGCGTCCGAAGCAACAGAAGTTACGCCTACCTTCGGTGCATTCGGTGGCTACAGGTCTACTCTTGGCCAAGATACATCGCTATCCAGCACCATTCCCTTCGGAGCGGCTTCCTCACTTGCCTCTACATCATTCGACTCATTTGGCTCACCATCACTTACTCGCAATCCCTTCGTATCACCTCCGGGAAACCCACTATTGTCGTTTGGCGGTCTTGATGGCTCTATCACACAAACGCCATCACCCCCGAACGTGGAGAGGGATCCGTGGAACATATCCACAAGCATGCTCAGCGGCGACGCCCGGAAGAAAGGCGCAAGCACGCTTGACCTGAACCCATGGCAGAGCTAATGGCGGATCCACGACGTTTCCATTGGTCTGCTGCCCCACAGTGATGTCGTTTTTGTCTCTCTGTCTATCGCACATTCTCCGGAAGCATCTTACATCTTTCATATCTAGCATATTGTATCGCATCGATTGAACCTCGCATCGTGTTTAGCAGCTCGGGCACATCCTTGCCGCAAGGCAGGTTGATTGAACGATAAAAGTTGCCATACTGGGCCTCCAGGAGGCATTCACCGCTCCACAACATCGCTTGCCACGGCTGTTTAAGTTTAGCAGACCGGCAGGCTCATCCGTGCTGCTGACCACACACGGTAGTCTCCACTTGTCACTTGGCTCCCTTCGGAGGACTCTCGGATACAGGAGATTCGACCGTTGGGCTTCCGCTTTCCCACCCTCACGAGTGGGCACGGCGAGCTTAGAGCCGCAATTGATCTCCTCTTGACCAGCTGGAGGACGAGACCTAGCATTGAGGCTCACGTCCATAAAGCCGGTAGTGCTGTGATAGGACAGCCATCAGGCTGTGCAGGCGGCGCCTAATATGTTAAGCTCTTGTACGCGCGCGTTCAGCGTCGCACTGCGAAGAAGCTTCCGTCGATGAGTGCGTGATTTTCTGCGCGTACCCCTTTGGTTAGGAGGAACGGCACTCTGACCCTGCTTTCAGCGCCTACTGCCACCGTTGGAGCTATGGAGACTGCGACGTGTGTGCGACTCGGACTGTGCGCTGTGCTAACCAGATGTAGCATGCGACCGGAAAACCCGCATTCCAGTTTGATGGGTGGGGCGTTTAGCTCATCGCCCTTGCTGCACCGCATATAAGTCCTACGACGGCAACCGGCACCTCCAGCGTCGTACAAAGCTCTCCGCATTGCGCTCTCCCGTCATCCCCATCGCCACCACAGTACCGTGTCGCTACCCCTCTTGACTTAGCTACTTGCCTACTACGATGGCGACCGCCACGATGACCACTGCTCCCCGTACTCGCGCACGTCCGGGACCTCGTCCTATACTCAAGCGTGACTCGTATCCCGCACCCCTCGCTGAGGAGCTTCCCTTCACGATGTGCGACTACATACTCTCTCCTCATGTGCACTTTCCTCCTACTCCCAACATCGCATCGCTGCGCTTCACCCACTCGCCCACAACCTATGACCGCGCGCCGATTGTCATCTCACCCAGTAGCGGTTGTCTTCAGCTACCCAAGCGCGGAGCACGCAAACTCTATTCGCCTCCGGTGGACTTCGACGGCGAACGGCGGGGCCGTACCCGCAGTCGTAGTGCTAGCCGCGAGCGCGACGGGTCCGAGTCGCCGGAAGACGTGAAGGGGAGTTACTTCCACCCACGAGCATTCGAAGCTTGTGCTCCGGAACCCCTCGATATCCCCACTACGACGCTCGACCTCTCGTCACCACCCGGCCTTGTTCCGGACCTATCTCCTTCGGAGGAATCCGATGACCTCGTCGAGACGCCGCCGGATCCCCGCGCGTCCGCCATGGTCGAAGCAGCGAAACATGCCGACGCCAAGTGCGGTGTCTCTGCCGACCGCGCAGGGCGCTCCCGCCCACGTTCGCCGAAGCGGCTGGAGAGTAAACCTGATGGATTCAGGCCTCAGCTCAGGAGGAAGGTCGCGACCGTATCATTCGCGGCCCCCAACTTGGACGAGGGGTGCTTGGGAGGTTTTTGACTGTTGCCCACTCGAGATAGTCCCCGTTTTTCTTCTGTGGGTTTTATGATGCGTTTGCGTTGCTGGTCAATGCATACGATACCACTTTGACTTTGGATACCAGAACTCAAGAATGCAGTAGTATTTCGTATCCTGTAGCACTAGCACGAGGCGTTGTTCCACGCAAAATAATGTACTCTTTTGCCTTGAAGTGTATGATTTGATTCCAAAGCAAGGCGCAATAGATACTATAGCCGAGTTTCAGCGTCTACAGTTGAGAGTTGTATGTGTATTTTGGGCGTTTCAATATTTTGCGATGCTAAGAAGCTAGATTGACAGAACGTCTATATCGAGATACAGGTATGATCAACAAGGAGCTTATCTACAGACTGTGTACTGCACAACGGTTACGATCACGTCCGGCGTTCAGTGTACAATGATTATGAGAGGCTGAGAAAGCAACGAGCAGCAGTTGTCTACGCGACCACTGAGGCAGCCTGCCTCCGACGGAAGTAAACCTTGGCCTCCGGATCAGGAATAACACCGGCACCGAACCACTTGTTCGGAGGACGCGCGCCATCGCCCTCGAACTTCATATCATAGTTCATGAGAATATGCGCAATGATGATCTTGAGCTCGTTGCCAGCAAAGAATCGGCCCGGGCTAATGCATATGATGAGTGGGCATGTAACCCATCTAAAGAGGTAGTCGACTTACCAAGCGTGCTTCCCATGACCGAACGGCACGTATTCCGGCGACGTGCTCACGAACTGATGCTTGATCCGCTCGCTCTCATCTGCGCGCATGTCAGAGAACCGGAACGGGTTGAAGATGCTCGCATCATCGTAGTTGTCGTCGTCCCAGTGTGTCGCGGCTGCAGCAGCGCCGACCATCGTTCCGGCGGGTATCACGGTCCCGTCGGCGAGCGTGATGTCCACAACCGCCTTGCGGATGACAGAGACTGTGCGTTGCTTGCTTGTCAGGACAGGCTCTGTTGATCGGGGCTACTTCTCGACGTACCCCCACTTGTCCCGTTGAAGCGCTGGGACTCGCGCATGAAGCTGTCCAGCTTCCACATTTCGCTGATGGCTTGTTTCGACCATCCATGTTTCTTGATGGCGGTTTCTACTTCTTCGCGTAGCGGCGGGACGAACTCGGGACATGCGGCAAGGTGGTAAAGCGCATGCGTGACACTCTGCCCAATAGGTGAGTATGCACATCACAGGTGGAAGACGCGTGCGTACAATGGACGACGTGTGAATGGCGACGAAGTTGCTTGCGAGGACAGCAGAGACAACCAGCTCGGGACCATTGCCCGTGGCTATAGCTTCTTCCGCCAGCCAGGTCAGTAGGTTCTTCTGTGAACGCAATGTCCGGCTCTCAGCAGACGTGAGTTGAGGCCCGCATATCCACTCACAGGCTTGGCGGCCCAATCCTTTCCGTGGTGGTCAAGCTGCCGGTACGTCTCGTCCACGATAGGTCGTACAAGAACGGAGAACTTCTTCAGCGCATTCTTCGACCAAGGCAACAGACGTCCGACGATGCTATTGGCGCATACATGAGATCTGTTCCCAAGTTGTACAACTCAATACGTGGGCTTACGGCTTCAAGAAGATCGGTGTGATCGTCATGATGAAACGCCCCTTCATGACGTCCCTGGCATATTGCAACACAATATCTAGATACTCAGGGTTACGGCCTGGGATGTCATGGTCAGGCTAAGCTCACGATAGCAGTGGAGAGTACATACATAGTGGAAGGCCGATGAATACTCTGTTGCTCGCGCGGCAGACGACACGGGTCATCGCCGGCAATGCAACGACGCTGACCCAGTCTAGGTAACCATGCAATGAGGTTCGCGGGATGGAAGAAGAAGCACAGTGACTTACCATCCTCGGTCTTCGGGATAGCATCTTCGATCGCGGCCGCAACTTCGTCCGCGACGTCCGGGATGAGTGCGCCAATGCTACGGGTGAAGGGGCCACGAATGACCTGTACGTGGATGGGGTTCTCATGGATCTCCTTCGCGATCGTGTACTTCCCCTGCACGAGCTGCATAATGCAAATTCGCTCTCAATACAGTCGTGCATGACACCAGGGATGGAAGGAACTACCTCGTCGGCGGCATCCATGAAGTTCATCTGATCATCGGGGTACTTTCGAAGCTGCTCATTCATGGCAGCACCGCTAAACACGACAACCCAGCGATCCAACATCGGCACTCTGAAGACAGAACCTCTGTACTGTATGTCAGAAAGCGTCTCAGCACATGATCCAACACGATAGCGTAAACATAGCACACCTTGGAGTAGCCCTCCTGGAGTAGTTCGCGCGCATTGACGAAGAACTGTATCGCGCCCCAATAGGATAGGATCGGCGCCGAATATCCCACAGCGGGGATCCGGTAGAGCTATGAAGCTGGGTCAGCGAAGCAACGCAGTGAAGACGGACAACCAACCGGATTCATTCTCCTCCTGATGAGAAGGAGGAGTGGCGCTGCGAGAACCAATGCGTACAAAATCTCTCGCTCGTACATAGTGACGTCGCGGTAGCTACTGACAATCGCTGGGCGGGCGGGCGTGCGGACGGACGAACGGACGCTGCTGCCTTGGCGTCCGTCTGCAGGCAGGTCCTCTTAGCCTTATGTATTCGATGAGCCCATGATACACCGATGTATTGACAGAACTCACACGCGGAGGTAGGAGGGCTTACAGGCGCGTAGGTTAGATCGTGCCTGTGTTAAGATTCGTCGACACCGGCAAGAGGCCGCGCGGCTCAGTGGAGCTGCATATCTGCTGTCAGGACTGTACTTTTCTCTATGACAACAGGAAATGAGTCAACTCACTGCCGTCTCTCCGCGGTGGACGATGCGTGCACTTCGCACCCCCCCCCCCGGCGGGGCCGATCGAATTGTGCATAGGCATGTCTTCCGCAGAACAACTGCCACGCCGCAGTGCAACGCTCCGAAGAAGGCGTATGTCGGTTACGACTGGGCGGCATACAGCGTGGTCCGGGTTATTTGGGGGTCTATTCATGTCCGGTTCGTGCTCCTCGATCCGGCTTGATAGTGGGAAGGCCGCTAAGATGTCTTTGTGACATCACCTGCAGCAAGTCATTGCGAAGAATGAGTGTCAAATAAGCTCAAAAAGTCAAGGATCGATCGTACCACTCACACAGTCGAGCGTTTCAAAGAAAGCCTCCGCAACCGAAGCCACAGGCGCAGATAGTGTGGGGAAAGGAAGCGCGCAAATTATCGCGGAGGAAGGCTAATGATCAACGGACCATTTACGGGCCTCTCAGTACATAGGCGTTGCACAGATCCTAGACATAGAGGCTCGTCGTAGGGCCGTTCTCGCGTCTGGTGGAGCATAACGCATTTGACGCACTTCGCGTCCCGCCTGCGACTTGGATATGTGGAAAAGTACTACACGTCGACATGTCGGGTCGGGGATGTTACGGACCGAGGTACGCGCGCGCTCAATGTGCCACAGATGAGGGTTCCCTGCGCACTGCATGGAGGTTTCCATTGTGCTGCATATTCGCAATCTGGGATGTGACAACTGCGGGAAACATTGCCTTGCATCTGGGCACGACAGGCTCGTGCAATGATTGGATCGTCCACTGAGGACCGGGGGTGATGCGAAGTCAGTGTTGGGCGCTACTGCTAGTACTGAGTAAGTATAGTAGGGTCCGCTACTACTACGGTGGCCATTGAAAGTGTACTGTTGTATAGCGCGTTGCCACAGACGACGGCAAGCCCAATGTAAATCCTAATTCTACTCGGCACTGACCGTGATCACGATCGGCTCCTACGAGGATTTGCCTATGCACCACTTAATCGACAGCCACTGCCATGAGCTTCATTGACAACCTGGAGGACACAGAGCGCCCGCCGGTGCCGAGGACGCCCCCGAATAAGGTTGGCTCATACCCTGGACGTCCACGCGCGCCACCCGCCAGCTGTCCTCTCGCTGGTCTGAGGCTGGTACTGGAAGCCGTGCCATGTGAGAGCCCGTTTCGTGGCACGGGTGCGCACTATTCGCCTCCGAAGCTGGGAAGCCCTGCAGGTGAGGACGCGGCTCACAGCCTCGATCGCACCACCCTTATCCTGCCGGCTTCTCAACGGCTTGGGTGTGGATGGGCCGACGACCTACGCAAGTGTAGTCAGCGCTATCGTTCGAAGTTCGACCTCTGCGTTCGCGGATGGGCCAGGAGGTATGCCGGCGTATTACATACTGGGTGCGGCCGCGAACAATGTGCATCCTCCTGGCCGGCTGTATTGCATACATAATCCCGGCTTATACAGGGAGTTACGGCTGGTTCATGGAATCGGTCAGGATCTATATTGCGTTGACCGCCCTATTCAACTCAACACGCCCTAATAGACTACGGATCGTTAGCGGAAAATAGCTGCACACCGGGGACGGGTGACAAGCACGACGTACTCTTAGCCAGATGCCTACCCAGTCATCCGTTGTCCCTCATGTGGATGGCGCAGTCGAGTCTCGACATACGCCACTAATCGCGATGACATCAGATGAGGGTCCATAGGCTCAGGCTCGATCAGTTATCTGCAGCTGCCGCCTCAGGGTTGCTGGATCCGCACCTTGTCCGCACCTATCCACAATCGACAATTGACAATCGCATCGCGTTCAGCGCCAGCGCCCTCCGCAGGCCAGGGGACCCTGGCTGCGACTTGATCGTGCGAGTGGAGTACGTCCGAACTGCCTCGAGGAGCACTGCGCCTGAGCCTCCTACTACGGACTCGGCGAATAGCCAATGCGAGGAAAGTGGAGGCAACCCTCAGGATCTGAGAGCGTCATAAACTCGTCATTCAGCGTGCTATGGATACAAGAACGTAGCGTCAGCACTAGTCGCCAATAGGCGATGTAAGTAGAGTATGATCGGTCATGCAACAAGACGAGAGCAAGATACGTTACGAAGCCAGGCCGCCGTCGCACCAACCCCTTCCCCAACCCAGTATTCCCTTGGAGCACGTACACTGAGTACTCGGGCTCCACGCCACGGTCCGCGGTGTGGCAAAGCGAAGGACCAACCCCCGGAGGAAGAGGAGAGCAGGCTCAGTCGACGAATATCATCTTCTGGCTAGGCTTGAAGATCGCGTTCGGTTTGTACTCCCCACCCTGGAGCAGCCCGTCCTTGCCCGCCCTCAAGCGAATCTCGACGCTCCGGTGCACGCGGAACTCCGCGTCCTCTGGCACCACACGGCCCTTGCCCCAGTTCACACTGCGCATACGCCTCCGTCAGCCCCCCGCCCGCGGGCGAACCCCAGAAGAGACGAGACGCACCTGAGCTTCTCGACCCAGCCCTTCGTCTTGTCCCGCACGCGGTGCGCGAGGGGGATGATCTCGAGCGCCCACCACGCCGGCGCGAGCTTCAGCTCGTCGTAGATCGGGCACACCGCGTCGATCACGTCTTCCTCTTCCTCGCTCAGCACTTTCGGCCCGTCGTTCCCGTTCACGAGGGTCGCCTGGGACGCCGTGCGTTCGTGCCCCACACCTGGGCCTGCGGCCTCCCTCTCCTGCTCGCGCTCTTCGATGCCCAGGAGCGGCGAACCCGCCTCGGCGAAGAGCGGCGGAGGCCGCTTGTAGCTGGGATCGGTGAGCGTGGCAGGGTCGAGGCCGATGTTCCTGAGGAGCTGCGAGTGGAAGCGGATGCCGGTGTTCGTGCGGAAGCACTCGCGGATCATCCAGCGCAGGGGGATGCGCGCGAGGTTGTGTCTGCTCGTGTTCGATACGGATCCCCCTCCGACGTCTGTCATCGAGCAACAGTCAGCCGGAGCCCGGTGGTGCATGGCGCGTGCAGCCGTGCATAGAAAACTCACCACAGTGGCAGCCCGCGAACCACACCTCCAGCACGTCTGTCTTGCTGTTGTGCCCGTCCGCAGCAGAGAACTCCCGCTCGTGCTGTTCCTCCTCCAGGCTGTTTGAGCGTTTGATGCTTCCAAGACGAGACTTGGATTTCGTTGGGGGGCCCCGCTGGCCCGCCTTGGGCATCTCGCCAGGCTGCACGCCTCGCTTCATCTCCTCCTCGGTGGGCCATTGGTAGTGGTTCGCCTTGAACTTTGCCCGATGTTCGTCGAGGGAGAGTGCGTGCCGGAAAGTCTTGATAGCGCCGTTGGCGGAGGTGAAGGGTAGCGTGTGAGGGATGAGGCCGACGGAGCACACGGTGTCCCTACAGTCCAGTGATGTCAACATATGCGCGTGGTAAATGCCGTCAGAACGCACCAGACTCCGATGAAGTCGATGTCAACATCCATCGAGAATGTTTTCTTGAACTCGCGAGACTGGGTCCATCCCCATTCATCGTCACGCGTGAACATATGGTACGCAAAGGGAACTTGTTGGTGGTTCGATTTGGGAAGAAGGCCAACCTGGCATTGAAAGATCAGGAGATGCGTTTGGTCGCGTCATCGTGTGAGCTATTGACCTTGTGTATCATGCCAGCTAGTGCTCTTGCTGTATATGCGCCCCGCGAGAAGCCAAACAAGCAGATCCTGTCTTCTGCTCGGTCTGGGCAACTATGAGTTTCACTCCAGTGCAGAATGCGTCAGACTCACAATTTGACATCAAGAATTCGTAACCACCTGCTAGAGCATTGAGTACCTGGCATACGCGAGTTGACGTAGCGACTTACCCATGACATGCGCGTTCAAGTTCCAAGCAATCGCCTCGTCCAGTGCCTTGGATATACCAGCGTATAAAGGCGTCGCAATTTGAGGTATCGTGTACGTCCCAATGCCAGACTGTAGATGCGTTGTGGTAGGGAGAGATGACTGTCAGCGACAATAGTACATGGGATGCACGCGACACGACGGTACCTGATAGTAGACCATCTGCTCTTCCGGGTTGTCCTTCATCAACATGGAGAAGAACATGATGACATTAGAGTTCTGAGAAGCCCGAAGTGAGCGGCGAGCGGTAGACGGGGGCGCATGCACATACATCGGTATCGAACTGATCGCCGGTACCATCGAAGCACAGAACGAGGGTTCTGGGCCTGCGCTCCGATGTGGGCGGGATGACATCCCAGTCAAGAGGTGTGGACGGGAGATGCCCGTTGCTGCAGCTGGGGGAGACGGAACAGGCGTCGGACATGGTGGAGGGAGAGAGGGCAGGCGGGGCTTCGAGGGGCGGGGAGTCGGGAGCGCAGCCGCTTCTTATAAGGCGTAAGGGAGGGCAGGAGGCGAGGCATCGCGAATGGTAATGGGAAGAGGAATGACATGGGACAACACGCTGTGGATGGAAGCCAGTCAACGCGCCGCGGTCGAAGCACACTTATCGGTACATGCCGTGTCTGGAAGGAGCGCTGCTTCTATTCCCGGCCAGTCTGCCAGCGATCCACTACGCCCGCGCTGGGAAGCCCTGTCAGTGCCACAGCCGCCCCTCCCCCGCCGCCTGTTCAGGCATAGCGTGCGCCCCCCCCGTGCCTCCCCCTCCGAGCGTACACGTCCACCACAAGCTCAGAACCCATGCCCCTGCCTCCACCGCGTCATCCGCGTCCGTCCCATCTGTCAGATGTACAACGCTCCGAAGTCTTCCAAGGTGCCGCTGGGACTGGTCGGGTGCAGGAGCAGAACGTAGCGCTGGGTCGTGTTCACACAGTCCCACAGATGCGGGCAGTGCGGGCGCCGAACAGTGTCCAGCATGCGGGCACGTCACGCTGGCGCTGGGCGGGGGAGAAGGAGGGACGCATGACCGTCGAGGCGGGGATGAACGCAGGACGCGAACAGCAAGGAAATCGACGCCATCGACTCCCGCCAATCCAACTTCCAAGCTTGTTCGACATTTCTTGATGTCGCACGCCCAGACCTCGACGCGATCACGTGAGAACATCATTAACCCACCACGCGTTGGGGTAGTCCTTCCGTAAAGTCAAGGCCAGAGTGTGCTATTTCTACAGAAAGATGATATCCACGTCCTCGATCGTCTTCGTTCCTACGAATTACGATAGTGAAAGTAGGTGGGCATATCCTGACTTATCGCGCAAGTAGAAATGTATGTAACTTAAATGTCGCAGCGCTGAGGCGATGTCCACTACAGTACCTCGTTTCGGTACTCGTTCCCCAAATACCCCTGACATGCACAGCCACCACTGCATTCGAGCAACATACGCAATGACTGGGCGTCTACATGGGCGTCAACTAAGCGATCGCTGATTCAGCAGGAGGACCGTCCTGCCGCCCGGCTTGCGCGCTCCAGCCGCCCTCGCGGGCCTCGCCTACAACCATTTGTTACTGACGACGTCCACCACCAACATCTCCGTGGTCGTCCTCAACAACAAGGGATCCCGTTATGCCCCCCGCAGAGAAGGCCGACAAGACCACCAATGGCGAACCCAAACCGAGGCGCCGACCTGGCCGCGTCCCTGTCTCGTGTGCCGAATGCCGCCGGTGAGTGGCTACCCCCGTTGGCTGAACAGATATGGCAACTGATTGTCGTCCAAGGCTCAAGCTGCGATGCGACCGGAAGGTCTGTAATGTGCGGTTAAGTCCGTCGGGATATGCTCGCTAATGCCCCGCTCAGGTGCCCTGCGAGACATGCGTCAAGAGGGGGTGTTCCGCGATATGTCCTGAAGGCGCGTGCTTAGCGGCCATGAGACACCCTGCATGACGTCTTGACAAACCTTCGTTAAATGCACAGGTTCGCTGACGACGGGCAAGGGAAATCGGTATGTAGCATGTCACCACTCCACTTCCGCCGACTCAGGTGTGTCAGTCTTGCATTGGCCGATGCGGAGGAATTACACAAGAAAATCGAGCGCCTCCGCGACCGTTGCGCGAAGTTAGAAGACGGACTTCGTACATTACAAGCGGCCGTGACGGATGAGCCACATCCACTACTGAGAGAAGACAGCAGCTCAGACGCTAGCCCATCTTCGTCGGGTGCACCACCGCCCGACGGTCCCTTACTGACGCGCGAGGACGAGGAGTTTCTTGATGCATTCGGTATGCCGAGCAGAGTATCACAAAGCAAGGAGTGTCCAACTCTTCTTCAGGTACCCTAACATTAGGAATACGAGGCGAGGCTCGATTCTTTGGTCAAACAGCGCGTTCGGAGGTATGCCGTCCCACCGCTTGTGCAGCACGTTGATTGACTGTGTCTGTACACGCAGTACCTCATTCATGTCAGGCTTTCTCTTTGCACATCCCACAGACTTGGCTCAACGATGTGTTGCTAGGCACCGTCCCAGTGCAATGCACCCACCAATGTCTTCCCTCGCCTCACACCGGACCTTGTCGCGGAGGCTCAGATGGAGCTCGACGTCCCGTGCACGAAGGCCGAGGAGCTCTGCCCAGTCGCGCACAGGGTACTTCCCTCACTCTCGCAAGCGTGCCGTCTCTGTGAGATATTCCTAGAATGCGGCAGATATTTGTGAGTCGCTGTCCCCCCGGAACCTCGCATCTGCTCACCCAGCAAAGGTGGTACCCGATCCCTCGAGAGGAGTTGTTCGACAATGTCCTGGGGACCGCATACAAGACCGCAACGTAGGCTGCCCCGCTTCCGATCTTGACGTGCTGCTGAAGATACCAGGAACAATACCACGCCGTGTACCGTATCGACCTGCCATGCGCTTGGCCTCATATACATGGTCTTCGCGCTCGCCACGCTCTTCGACTCCAATGCCGCGCCGTATGCCGTCGAGGCACAGGAATGGTACTTGCTATCGCGCATATGCCTGCGCTGTGCGCCGCCTGTGTACGACACGACGCTCTACGCCATCCAGTGTTTGGTACGTCGCGCCCGCCGAGTCCGCCTGTTTTCGCGCACCTTGCTGACCCGAATACCCGTCAGATCTATCAGGCACAGTTCCTCGAGATGAGCGACTGCGAGCCCGCGCATACGGGGTCCCAAAAAGCGTGGCTGACCATTGGTTATGCCATGAAGCTCGGACACAGCGTACGCCCGCTCTGCTTGGCATTTGTCTGAGATACCAAGCTGACGTTGATTCCTCAGATTGGCCTTCGTGAGCTATAGGGCCAGCAAACGTCCGTGTTACTGCATCTGACACATTGATGCAGACGTCAACAGCAGCCGATGGAAGCTCGACGACGACAGTGCACAGAGGCGCGCACGGGTGTTCTGGCAATTGTTCAAGTATGACACGTGGATGGTCGGTATGCGTCCGTTTTGGAGATTCGCATGCTGCTGACATTGTCTGCGAAGAGCTTCGGTTTCGGGCGGCCGCCGAGTATGTGTGGATCATTCGTTGATTGTCCGCTACCGAAAGACCCCGAAGAGACTACGAACGCGGACGGACAGAAGGAAGGTGGACGTACGTATCCGCTTCCCTCCTCTACACTGTCTCCCCCGCTCACGGCTTCGGCCAGTCCACGTATGGACATGGTCCTTCGCCAAACTGGTGAACAAGATTGATTTCGCCGTATTCGGCGCGAAGGTCCCGCAGTACTCGAACATCCTCGAATACGACCGCATGATCCGGGACTTCCCCATCCCCTTCAACCTCCGGCCAAACTGTGGACAACACTGTGGGGAGCCGCCAGATCTGCCCCCTGCTCTTTTCATGCAGCGTTATCTGACTCTCCTGGAGAAGGAACTCAGTGAGTACACCATTGTCACCGGGACTTGATGCGTGCCGCTTATCGCTGCCCATGCCAGCGCTCTTGAGTTTGCATAGACCGTGGTTCGCCCAAGCTCTGCAGGAGCAGCCCGGTGACCTTCTCCGGCACCGCTACGGGCCCTCGGTTATGGCCATCTACAGGTCGGCCTGGCGCATGATCGAGGCTGCCAGAGAAGCGTACAAGCGTGTCAGCGTGATACCGTCAAGGTTCGGCTTGGTGTGGTCTGTATGCCTTGCTTCCGGGGTAAGAGTCACTTCTATGCCTGTCCTGTGGATGCGAGGGGCCAACGCTGATTGGCGGGTGCCCAGATTGTGATGTGCCTGCTGGTCACGCGCTCACCGACGTCGGCGCTCGCAGCGTCTTCGCTGCAGGAGCTGGATCATCTCGTCGAGATATTCGAGAAAGCTGCCTCTTCAAGTCAGATCGCTTCCAATAACCTCGTGCGTCTTCGTCTTCCCCATCCCCCGACTGTCGTCCGTCGGCTGAATGGGTCTGCATGCAGGAGATCGTCCGGAAACTCCGCCGACAGGGATACGAGGTGCTCCATAAGCCGCGGGAGCCGGGCGAGTCCGCCGTGAATGGTGTGGCCGACCCCGAGCTCGATCGCCTCGGCGGGAAGACGCGCCTCATCTCAACCTTGCACGAACCTGGACGGTCGTACAACTTCGGTACGCGGTGCGGTCCGGGCGCCAAGCCACCAGGCAACGTGTCGAACGGGAGCAGCTCGTGCGTGCCTGTACACCCCGACATGATCCACCCGACGATCAGGCAGGATCTGCGGGTGTTCGAGGGAGCCAACGCGACGACATGGCTTGGGCCCGCGTCGTCGCCGATGGACTTCAACTTCGAGATATTCAATCCACAGCCGGCGGGGATGCAACCACAGCAGCAACCTCAACAGGATCAGGCGATGTCAATACAGCAAACGGTGCCGCCAGTGCCATCACAGATTCCCGTACCAGCGCAGCTCCCTGGACCTGGCCCAGATATCTTTGACGACTTGTTCGGTGCGCAGGCGTTCCCGCCGGAATCAGAGCAGCCCGCGGGCCCGCCTGTACAACTGGACGCTACATGGCAGTCCTTCATCGAACAGTTGGGCTTTTGATATCTCAGTTTGCTTAGCTTATGGTGTCGTTGTTTGTTGTCTTCACGGCTCTCACACTATTTGAGGTTAGCCACTTGTGGGCAGGCTTAATTACGCATTTGTTGCAATCTCCACCCCAGTACTACTATTTGGATGTTTGCCAGGTGCATTCGTGGCGAAGGGCCTTACGGCGGCAGACAGATGAGGCGAGACAATGCCCGCCCTCATCTAGCGCTCAGTTGTAAGATAGGGCTCACGTAAAGGCATCCAATGTTACGTAAGGAAAGCGTGACGGCCCCTCGTAAATCTAATGCGAACTGAGAATGCGCGTGCTGCAGAAATCGAGCCGCGCAGATGTCTTAGGGATCCAAGTTCTAAGATAACTGCGCGGCTCGATTGAGGCGCAACACAATCCTACGCGTCGCATTAGCTTTCTCGTCAGCGGAGGCAGGGAGAATTCCAAACTAGGAAGGCTCAGCAAAATACCAACTAAACGTTAATGCCCATTGACTGTATGAGACGCCACCACTGTCCACCGTAATGTACATGTCTTGGGGCTCGCAATAGACAAAACATGAGATTGCTCTTGAGTCGTCGGTTCTCCACTTATGAGATGGCTTACAGTGAGACTGACTATACACGGGTCTATGTCAATGTAAGAACTGTGTCGCCATAACCTCAGCGCGAGCGCCCGGGTACCATCCTGTTTGAACAGTCTGGGAACATTTGCGCTAATCGTCTTCACTTCTACAGCTCTGCCTCATGGTACTTGGTACCACATCGTGATTCCTGCAACTCAGAGTGATGCCTCGCATCGAGTCACGAGCGATCTCATCAATAATCAATCCACTAGGATATCGCCGTGCAAACTGCTGACTATACTTTGTCGCGCACTTAGCATGCACTGCCCTAAGCTACGATAGCACTTGAGGCTGCCCGCAGACTATGCTCACGAGCCTATCAGAAGATGGCGCTCTTCGTGACGGAGGTTATCGGAGCCCTGTCACAGTTTCGTCACAGTTTCGTCACATTGGATGGTTTTGCGTGAGCCCTATCTTACCATCCACCATCTTATAGCATTCCATGTAGGCCCCTCCTAGCTATGCGGCCTGCGTACAGACGTTGCGTTGTCCGGAATGATGCTGGCTCCTACATCACATGTGTGTCGAGGTCGCAACCGCAGATCACTTCTTTTGGGTGGTGCAAAAGACGTTTACTCTGAGGAACGTCAGCGCTGATATTGGTGAGGCATAAACAAGCTGTCACACAGTTGACGCTGTCACCATCTCCAATTGAGCTACTCAGTAAGCAAGCAGCGGTACGGATAACTGGTTAAAAATCATCATACAGCATCAACGCCTGTCCGAGGGCCTGCAAGTACGACAGTTGGGAAGGATACCAGCCTGTGATCATAGGTACGAGCCACCTCCAGAGGCGAGGTGCGGATGAGTTACGGTACGCCGCCATGCACGAATACTCGAGCCATTTTGGATATATACCGGAAAACCCCCAATCTATGAGCCAGAGCCTGCCATCGTCACCGAGTATGACATTTCGAGGTGTGATATCGCCGTGAGTGAGGACGAGTGGCGCCGAGTCATCGAATACCAACTTCTTCTGCGAAAGGGAAGGGGCCTTGCCTGCAGCCTCTGACGCCAGGCGATCCAAATAAACAGCCATCTGAGCCCTCTTGTCATACCACGAGGCTAGTGCTGCGTACGACGCAAAAGGCCCTGCACCGAGCTCGGTGAAGTAGTAGCCGAGACATCGCTGAGGTTTTCCGGAGCCGTCGACGGGACCTGGAGTCCAGGGCTCAGCAAGTGGGATTTGGCGAAGCTGATGGATATAATCCCGGAGCTTCCAGATTATCCAAAGCTTCGTGAAGAAACTCAGATAAGGCCATGCCTCTTCGAGGTTACGCCCACTGACGTACTCCATGAATACCCATACGTCGGAGTTCCAGGTGACATACTTTCGTACTCGAGGGACCGGGATTGTGGTCGTGGCTGAAACGAGTAGCATCGTGAATGGCTCGAAATGTGCACCGTCCGTTCTTTTCAATACAGTGTCTGGTGAGATGCGCCAGACGGGTGGCGGGTAGATTCCCTCAGGATCGGATCCTATCCGATTCTTCGAGACATCTAACGATTGTAGAATGGTGTAGGCTTCCTCGTCCGACAAGTCATTAGGCGGTATGATGTCCTGCAAGCAGATTCTTTCAGCAACCCGGTGCATGATGACGTAGATTGCATACTAACTTGGTTTGCGACCATTGAGCTGCTCCGACCTCTGCAGTGCTATTAGCGGTACGACATGAAGAGAAAACAGAATGTGCCCACAAGTAGCTTCCCATGACTACCAAATCGCTCGTGAAGAGATGAATTGGCCAGGGTGAGACAGCTTTGAACTACGCTAGCAGACTCACGATGTGGTTGTACGTGGGAATAGAAGTGCTCAGAGCCGCGTATACTAATTACGGTCACAGTGACACTGTTGATATGTTGACGCGCCGGTATTAGGTGTGGAGATCTCTAGATAGTCACGATGTTCTGGCCATGGCTCTGAGCCAAACCAATAGCGCGAATGTAATGGTCCTACTTTCTTGGTCATGGCGCACAATCAATCTTCACACCAGTGCGGTTGTTCATGGAGCGATCATGTTCATCAGGAGAGACGCGTTCGATCAAGATTTTGTGTGCTATGGGCGCACCCACTAGCACGACGTAGTTGTCCTGACAATTTCTACGTACCATTCTTCACCCCGTCCTCAAAATGAGATGTACACCACTATCCGTGCTCACGATGTCGCTAATTTCGCCCACTTTCAGGGCATAGGTAGCCTCCTCGAAGGGCTTTTGCATTTGTCCCTAAACAGTGAATTCATGCGTGTTATCCTTATGGGATTATAGAGAAGCAACGGAGGCGTACCGGTCCAAACCAGCCGAGATCACCCTTGTTCGAGTGCGAAGAGCAGTCGGAGTACACACTGGCGAGCTCTGCGAACTTCTCTGCTGATCCATTAATCTCTGCGGCGTAGCCCTTCAGGATTTCTATGGCTTCCTCTTTGGAGCGGGTGACTTTTGGCTGCAAAACCCGTCAAGGCACTTCATACGTAATCCCGGTCTCGGTATATGCGCACCTCTTTCCAGCTGCTTGGCCTCCGGCTTCCGCTATGTTTCACAAGCAGATGGCTCGCGCGCACTTGGGCAGGCTTCCCGCCTGAGCCCTGGCCTAGTAGATGCTCCTTTGCGCCAGGAAGGGCATTTACCTGGTCCTGAGTGAGGTCCGCGGGCGGATCCCACATGGACTGCCCACTCTGGGTATTGTAATAATAAGGCATCTTGCGCGAGTGGGACATGCGGACTTCCCATGACGACTACGACTAGGATATACTTCATCATCCTTGCATGGAAGACGAAAGCGTACCATCTTGGCTACAGAACCGAGTGTGTGAGAGCGAGTATGGGGTCAAGACGATCGTGCTGCAACTGCGCCCTGTGCGATCCTGATCTCATCGGAAGGCAAACGCCCGTGCTACGCGATTGAAGCGCCGTCGCGGCGTCTTCGCCGCCACAACCACCTTGGACGCACCAGCCACCGCGCGTGTTCTGGCACACTGAGCCCGCCCTTCATCTCCATTCCCAACTAGCACGACAAGACCGCTCTACTTGGTATCGCAAGTCATGCAGAGTGTTGAGGCGAGCTTGAAGAGTCTGCTGGCCGCGCTGCCACACCCAGCAGACAAGGAGGCACTCGACCCTCTCGTTATGGAGGCCCTGTCACGCGCGAAAGCGAGTTCCTCGCCCGATATACGGAGAAACCAATGGGAATATGTGCTGAAGAGGGAGATATTTGCGCTCGCCGTACGTCTCTATCATGCTATCCCTGGGAGAGCCTACCAACCATGGCTCGTCATTCTAGGCGACTGAAGGTCAAGCACTGAAAGATCCCAACACGAGATACTATGCAGATTTGTGCGACAGGCTTGACCTCTGCCTTGTCTTCTCCGAACACGGTCGGTGCATCTCCACCCGTCTCCCGTGGCGTCGCTCATTTTCCGATGACAGACGTATGCGACAAAGCTTTCCCCTTCACAGTCCTCTTTGATCTCCTCGAGACACAAACCATCGACTCCTGCTCACATATCTTCAGCTGGATTGAGCTGCGCGCCGACCGACTCACTGAGGGCATGGTCCCGCAGAAGGGAAAAGCGCTCGTCCTCTTGCGTACACTTAACGATCTACTTCGACGACTCAGCAAGATTGGGAACACCACATTGTTCTGCGGTCGAATACTCACCTTCATGAGTCAGGTCTTCCCCCTTGGGGAGCGCAGTGGTGTAAACCTCCGGGGAGAGTATGGCCCTGTCTGGGATGGTCCTGGGGGCAAGGACAGTGAGATGAAGCCGGGACAGCAGGTTTCGGACAAGAAAGGCGGCGCAGAAGACGGCGACAAGATGCAAGTTGACGAGACCAAGCCTGAAGGGTCTCTGGAAGCTAATAAGAAAGAAGGTACGTACCGTGTCACAGTGAGCAAGCGTATATGTCCCGACTGCTGCATCTTGCGTAGAGTTCTACAACACCTTCTGGTCCCTACAGCTGCCGTTTTCCCGTCCACCGCTCTTTGCCGAGCCTGGTACCTTTGCCAAGTTCAAGGACGCAGTAAACAAGGTTCTCCCTGTCATCAAAGAGGCGACCGCGAAGGAGCGTGCGTTGATGGGCAGCAAGACCAGCTCAGGCCAACATGCATCGCTAAAGCGTAAGCGCGAATCCGAAAGCGTAGAGGACAATGCCGGCGGCGACTACTTCTTCGCCAAGTATCTCACAAGCCCAGAACTGCTCGATTTGGAGGTAAGTGTCGAGTCGAGTATTCTCCCAGGTGGCTCTGCTGCTCACTATACACTAGATCGCAGACACCCACTTCCGACGACAATTCCTTTTCCAGTTGCTCATTCAACTCAGCCATCTCCTTACATTCACTAAGGCAGCCAAAGCAACATGGCTGACGCCGCGGAACCGCTCCCTCCAGATCGACTTCACTCTGGATGCCGCCGACGCGCAGTGGGTACAAGAGACGGTGACAAAGGCAACAGAAGAGCTGCGACAGACAACGCCCAACGGCCGTGCATTTGCGGAGACCGTTCATGTTATCCTCGAGCGCGAGAAGAATTGGGTGCGCTGGAAGAACGAACTGTGCGCACCATTCGACAAGGAGCCATGGTCAGAGGAGATCGAGGTTGATGGCGAGAAAAGAAGGGTCGGGCTGGAGGAGGCTACGAGGGAGGTGCGCAAGAAGATGCGCATGGACCTGGAGCCATGGCCTCACAGACTCGGCTCCGCACCATTGACGGAAATTTGGGATATGGGCTACAGGGATCTCATAGACCTACAGCGGCCATTCTCGTGCGAGACTCTTCCGAATGCACTGCAATTCACGAAGCTAAAGTATACACAGGCCCGGAGAACCCCGAGACTTCCTGAAGAAGATCCAGCAGGAAGACGCGAGGATCGAATTGAGACGGAAGCAGCTACAGAAGCAGGCAGAGCGTATTGCACAGGCACGAGCAAAAGCGGCAGCGGCAGCGGCGCCAAAGGAACCACCCAAAGAATCTGCACCACCTGCAGAGGCCCCGTCCTCTCCTTCGCCTGCACGCCAGCCTCCCGCCACATCTGCACCTCTGCACCCCTCGCTTCCGGCAAAACCAGGGACATCGCTGCCACCTTCTGTGCCTGCGGACACTGCAGTGCAGGGTTCGTCTCCAGCGCGTGTCCCAACGCCTGTACCACCGCCAGCAGTTGCATCGCCCGCTCCTGCGCCCGCCCCCACCCCGGCACCTGCCCCTTCACCGCCAGAGCCTGCGCCAATCCGGGATTCGATGATCTCACAATACGAGGAGGTGCGTACTATGATTTATGCGATACGGGACGTTGTAACCAACTTGGATTTACAGAACAAACAGCGATGGGCATGGCTCGGCCTGCGCGCCGGACGGGACCTTTACTCGTCATTCTTCGATGTTGACGCCATGCGAGACTTCAAGGCTTTCGTGGAGTCCATCGAGAACGCGGCAACGCATTCTACACGGAAGTTTGAAATGGCCGGCCACGACCCCAACGCGAACACGAACGTGGGCGTTGTCGAGATGGAAGACGGCGGGGCGAGCCTCGCAGCAGGCCCGCAAGAGGCCAAAGGGGATAAACCGAATGAGAGTATGCCGACCCCGCCGCCCCACGATCAAGAGGGCGACATGAAGATGGAAGAACGATGACGAGCCTCCGACCCCTGTATCGGACGGAGCTGCTCTGCGATCGCCGTCGATGTTTGGACGATGTCTCCGGCTCCGCTGACTACAACCTCAGTCGCTCAAGTGTGTGGATTCGACAGACGGATGCCTCTGACGCGTTTCCGTGGTTTCCAGGACATTGTGGCATGTCTACAAGGTGCTTGCCCACTCGGACCGTCCTTGGTTGATGAGGATAATGGCGGGATGTGGAGGATGCATTGCTAATATATTGTTCGGACCGGTGGGCCAGCGGTAGCACTAGGCCGACGAGCTATCTCATCCTGTAATTCGCTGCGCGCATCGTCATTGCATATGGTCTGTCCCAGTGTCCCCACTGCCTAGAGCCTCCTCGAGCGAATGGAGGCGTGCGTTGGCCGTCCCGCCGACTGAGCGGCGGGCCGGGCGTGGTCCGGGCCATGTGGCGTCGTCGGTCCACAAATCGATCTCGACGCGGCGCATACGTTCGGGCTTCGATGGATTCGCCCCCATCCGATAAAAGGCCTCCCTCGTCGGCGGGCGGGCCTCTTAACCTCCCACACTCATCAAAGCCCACACCCACCATCATGACTGACGAGCCTCTCCGAGTGTGTCTTGCATCTCCCCTTCCTGTGTCTTCATCGCTCATCGCATTTTGGACAGCGTGTCCTCGTCACCGGCGCAGCTGGTTACATCGGTGCGTCCATTCAGACACGGATCAGTGTCCTCTCCCTCCGCTCGATTGCTGATTGCCATTTCTACTCTCTCGGCATGTCGTATTGCCGGATTCTGTGTTTGGACTGGTCTAGGCTCCCACGTCGTCTATGCACTGCAGGAGACTCGTCGCTACAAGGTCATCTCGATTGACAACTATCACAACTCCAGCCCCAAGGCCCTCGATCGCGTTGCGGAGCTTGCACGCAACAATCTCCCCGCCAATGCTACCGCCAAGGACAAGGACAGCGCCGAGATTGATGTCTTCAAAGCGGACCTAACCAAGCACGAGGACATCCGCAAGGTGTTCGAGAATTACGGCAAGGGTGGAATCTGGGGCATTATTCACATCGCGGTACGTTGCACTTGCCCTTGATGATGTTGACGGCGACCTGACACAGTGATGCAGGCTTACAAGGCCGTGGGCGAGTCGACACAGATCCCCCTGACCTACTACGACAACAACGTCGGCGCTACTATCAACCTTTTGCAGCTCGCGTCGGAGTTCAACTGCACTCGGTTCGTGTACTCCTCCAGCGCGACCGTGTACGGTATACCCCCTGTGATCCCCATCCCGGAGACGACTCGCCTGCAGGCGCAGAGTCCATATGGCAAGTCCAAGGTCATGTGCGAGACTATCCTTGAGGACCTGTGCAACGCCGAGCCTCAGAGGTGGCGGGCCCTTTCCCTCCGGTACTTCAAGTAAGTCGCATGATTGTCTATACCTATACGCCTCAAACTGAGCGAACAATAGCCCTGCTGGTGCGCACCCATCTGGCAACATCGGCGAGGACCCTGTCGGCCGCCCAGGCAACCTCCTACCTCTGCTCGCCCAGATCGCTGTGGGCCGCATCAAGGACAGGCTTGAGATCTTCGGTAACGACTATCCCACGGCCGACGGTACTTGCGTTCGGGACTACCTGCACGTCCTTGACCTCGCTAAGGGTCACCTACTCGCGCTCGATGCCCTCGCGCCGGAATCCAAGGTATTCGATAACTGCCCGACGGAGGCACGCTACAAGGCGTACAACCTCGGTAAGGGTAAGGGCATGAGCGTGATGCAGATTGTAGAGGCGATGCGCAAGGCGACTGGCTTCGACTACAAGTACGTCGTCGTTGGCCGCAGGTGAGTGTCAGCCTCCATTAGAATCGCTTGCACAATTGCTGAGTGTGTTGTTACCCACAGGAAGGGCGATGTGCCCGATCTCACCGCTGACCCTGCCCTCGCCGAGAAGGAACTTGGGTTCCATGCGCCGGCCACCCTCGAGGAGATGTGCCGGGACCTCTGGAATTGGCAAACAAAGAACCCTAAGGGGTATGACACAGACTAGACGGTCGATGTCTACTAATCTGTGATTAGAATGGACGAAGTGCAGTAAGACCCGGGATGTAATATGTACACACTAGCGCCTGCGGGCTAAAACGGACAAAGAGATCTAGCTACTACCAATAATGATAATACCGGGCAGTTTTTCAAGGTCTTCGCGCTCACCTACGTCGACTAATAGAACTGTGCATTGAGTACGTGTGTGATCAGTATGCGGCCTAGGAATGATTGCTAATAGTGGGCGTTGCATAGCACGTGACCGGGGAGTAAACCCGGAACTTGAATGCTCCCAGTTGAAGGGCGGTTGCGACATCTGTTCTCTGAACTATCACCCCTGAGCACCGCATGGTATTTCGCGGGCGTCCAGCAAATGCCTGCGCATCCAGTAACGTATCGGAAGACACTCTTCTACATGCCAGACGTTGTGTTTCATCCGAGGACCTGCGTTCCTTATGTATGGGTCATTACCCAAAATCGCGGTACCAGCATGGCATAGGTGTCGTCGTCATGCTGATGAACTGCGCGTGATCCAGTTAGCATCCGACCTACGTGACCACATGGCTCAAGAGCAATCACTATGGTCTGTATCTCGCTTTCCCCGCTGAGTATCCGCACCGCACCAAGTCTACTGTGCATGCAATAATGTGCATATAGAGCGTGTCTGCGCGAGAAGTAGCCCGCACTGCAGAATAAGATGGCTTTTCGAGCGGTTGTTACCACATCATGCCCTCATCGGAGTCAACTGAACCCCTTGCAACGGTGCGGTCCGTGATTCGGCCAGTGCATACGATACTCGCTCCACGAGACTATGATACATGTCTGTTCTTCAACTCTTTCTCGGATTGCATACTTATTCGAGCTTTGATCTTCCAGTTGCTCCTCTGCTGACCTGGAGCCATCCTCCAAGTGGGTTTTACCAAAGTTTCATAATAGCAGCCATAGTCTACGATACACATCACTTGCTCGTTTATAGTGACTGCATGGTATCAAGCCCGCGCCATCGACGGTTGAACGTTGACCGGGGAAGTCGTCGCTCGTCGCGTCGAACGGCTTCCACCCACTGCCGGCCGTGGCGGACAGCGAAGTAGTGACCACATGACGTGGCCCTACAGAACACACTGCCAGGGTGTCGTCGTCACGACAAGGTTCGTAGCTTCTCCCTATGGCCTTGGTTCAAGTCCCCGCTTGCGTTTCTGGCACAGCAATCGTTGCACTGTCTGTCTGATCGCGGACCTACGCATCGCATGCACCGTTTGCACACGACTCCCTTCCGTCGTTGGGAATGTGCAGTGAAATCAAACAACCGTGCATGTATAGGTACTATACGTGGGCTTAGCGCTCAGCGCTCAGCCGCGGCAAAGCCACATCTCATGCTCATCATAAATCACGCGCTGGTGTGTCCTGCCACCTCTGTCCTGTACCTGCCATGGTTCAACACAATCAAAACGTTGCACGGCAACATCAGAGATGGGAAGGTGGCATGATCTTTGTCGTAGACCATGATCCAGTCCAAACACTTGTCAAGCTACCGTGAGGCATGTATACTATACTAGAGCCCTTGTCACCGCTAATGTGCTGTGTGTCTCTCCACTGTGGTTGTGACCCATCTACGCAGCCCGTCGAGCCACCTGCTACATACTGTTGCCGAAGTGTTCCCCGCAAACACGGCATGCGTTGCTAGGGTTGAAAGTGAGTATATGACTTAGTTCGTCTGCCTTTCCCCTCTTCGCCATGCACACAATAGTGCTTGTGACATTGTGGCAATCCACACAAAACCTCCCTTTCATCTATGCTTTTTGGCAGCCCGAGCTGCTAACTTTTACAACTCCAAGGCTATGCTAACTCGAAGACATACGACTCAAGGAAACATGCCTATCCAGGATGCTAAACCTTGCGGCAAGCTCTCTTGTTGGCCCAGTTGGTCAGGATCAGCGTCCCATTTCACGAGCTGGCAGCCCCCAGGCTCGCAACCATCCCAATCCATCAGCACGGCTAGTGTCGTCACCACAACGACGAAGGCTTCCACCTCGGCCACTACCACAAGCGAGACAACTTTCAATACTACTCCACAGGCATCCTCCACGAGCGAGACCTCGCTGCACTTAACGGAGACTACACACGCTACCTCAGACTTGCCCAATACTGGGAATACTGGGGCTACCACCATGAAAGGTATGACCACCCAAGGCTTCACTACCACTACAAGCTCGAGGAGCGCTGTCACCACTGATAAGGCGAGCCAACCCGATTCTCCGTCCTCGAGTGATATGTGAGCCTGTTTCGATACCGTGAGCTCTGTTGGAGCAGTCTTGATATACCACTTCATAGACACAATAACGGCCAGCCACCCCCTGCCTCAGTCGATATCACATCGGTGACATCTACATATATTTCGCGAAGCGTGTTGTCGAGCACAGTCGTAACAAGCAACGTCAGCGGGACGTACACCATAGTCAAAGTATCGACGTCTACCAGCATGGCGACATCGGTTTTCTCGGTCCGTGTCACTGTAGGCTCTACCCCGACCAGAGTCGCCACTGATTCGCAAACGAGCGCAAGGTAGGTATACTTATTGCACTATTTATGCACTGCTCCTTAACAAATGCACGTACCCTACGTCGACAACGCAGCAAATCGAACACAGGTACCATTGCAGGTGCTATCGTGGGGGTGGTGCTAGTGATTCTGCTGTTGGTCATAGGCTTGCTCTGGCATCGTCGAAGGCGCTCGCGTCGTCGAGCAAACCAGGAGCCAGTGTGGTTCGACCCCCGTGCAAGTAGCGGCCTGACCTCTATGCCCCTCAATCGCCCAGCAAGCAACACCTCTTCCCTGTTCCTCACCGCTGAGGGAAGCACCAGTGAACATTGCGTGGGTGCAAACGAGCATGTCGCCCCCGCCTACAGAGACCATGCCACGCCCCAGGCCCTCGCATTCTCAAGCAATCCGATGCAACCGATAACAGTACCTACTCTGCCCATGCGCGAACCCGCGCCGCCATTGGTCCCTCCTACTCAATTGCTGGTCCCTTCTACCCGTCTCGTAGTGGCACCACCGCTGCGCAGCGCAGAGATTCGTGCGCAAGACCCCGATCCATTCGCGGACCCACGCTCACGGCCCGATACCGTTGTGTCCATCGACTCCCCCACTATCCAAGCACCATTGCCGAATCCGTTCCAGGACCCCGATCTGTTCCCGCTGGAGGGCCGTACTGCGGCATGGGAGTCACAAATGCACAGCGTACGCAGATCAATATCGGTCTTCCACGGGAACGCCGCGAATATGGAGGTCGCACGAGAGAGTTTGCTCTCTGATGCCTCCGCTGAAGCGCTAGTCGAGGTGAGTCGTCGCCGGATGTCGTAGCCATGGTGCCAAATGTTGAACACTCCGCACAGGCTGGTGAGGCTATGTGAACACTAAATTGTATCCGAGAACCATCCTCAGACTGTAACGAACAGTAGCAGTTCGCTCTGTCAACGAACATCACTTCATAAATCACTATCTGTCTATCACTGCTCTCTCTCCACATCAACTGTCGTTACTGTTACTCGCGGTTCGTCACTTACTCGTACGGTAGGATATTGATGTTTTGCAATCAAAGTTGGTTCAAACACTGCCGTACCGGGAGAATCCCACGTGAGGGGTTTGTGCCGAGCCTAGGGAGAATCCATACTGCGACCCGGTGGTATATATGGAAGTTTGCATGTAGTAGCTTCCCAGCGCAATAGTCGTGCATCTGGCTTCGATTGCCGATATTCGCACTAGAAAGTTGCAAGCTTGGTTGACAGCGCTCATAGTCTTTGCTGTCGCTTAGTGAAGGTACCCTCAGCACATGTGTAGTGACTTGCGGTGGAGGATGTGGCAATGAACATGTTGGGGTTGCGGCACTGTGTTCACTCAGGTGGACATCAGAATCATCGTGCTGGTTGTCATCATGCCAGAAATCGACGAGTATGAATCGGAGGGCAGGCTACTTCATCGACAGTAATGCAGCAGTAGGCGGACAGATTTACTGTAACGATGAGTGAGTGCCATTGATAGCGCCGTAGTCTTCCATGAGAGCGTGCTAGCGAGAGCGTGCCTCGGAAACGAAGCGATGTCGACCTCGCGCGATTCGCATACAGCTATGCAAAGGCAGATGTGCTCCATGGGTGGACCCAGCTTTTCAATAGGCATATTCAGATTGCAGACTTGCGCGGAGGATGACAATACCCACAGACGTTATATTCAGGCCAAGAAGTTGCTATACGTATTACTCTCCGTCTTTTCGCTCTGCTTCCTCCGTCGCTGCAACTGCTATGACGCGTTCCTCTTCCACGACGATGTCGCCTTGTTGCACTGCGACGGACTCCTGCTCGACGACCTGTCCGCCTGAATCCAACGCGCTAATCATAGAGTCAAGGCTGTCCACGATTTCGTCCAAGCGACTCTCTAGTCCGGTCGCGATACCATCTGCTGTCTCGAGCCGCTTGAGTATCTCTACTACGTCGAGATCGGACTCTTCGAAGTTCGGGTCCTGCACGAGGAGAGACTGCAAGAGTGCCACGTCGGCTTCGAGCGTGTTGTGGGGTTGAGGAGATGATCCATTTGGGTTTGTGCCATTCGTCTTTGGCGACGCCATGGTGAGTGCTCTTCTACAGGCCTGTCACGGTAGTGCGTGAGCAGAGGTGTGACTGCGTTTTGTGACCCTCAAACCAGGGTGACATATGACGTAGCTCGACTGGCCGCAGTGTGCATCCGCTCGAAAACGAAATTACAGTACGCCTGCGCTACCCCTGGCCCCTCCAAATGCCGCCATGTCCCTGTCAACCTCCTCTTCAACACGTCCCGCAACATGGGGAGCGGCGACCTCCATCTCCAGAATAGACTGACTCTCTTCGTCGAGGCCCTTTCGCGCTTCCAGGACTTCCTCAAGTTCACGACCGGGATCATCACAACAGTCATCCTTGTCTTTGCATCGTGGGTTGTGGGCAGACCTCTAGGAGGACATTACCTCAAGATAGGCCGCAGTTCATTTCGACATTTGTCGTTGTACGATGTCCGCTACACCGGTGCGCTCTACGACAAGAAGTACACCTACACTTTTACCACACCCTGCATATCCATCCGGTTTCACAAGCCGACTTCCGCTTACCCATGTTGGTTCGTCTGCACCGCGCACGAGCTGTTCTACAAGTCCACTACTTGCGATACCTCCCTCACGCGGCTGGACGCGACGTTCTGGGTGTTCCCCTATCTTTACAAACGGACTGCAGGGCCGTGGATCAGCGCTGAACTCGATGGTCTCCGCATACGCGTGCACCACAGCAACGAAACTCCTTATTGGATCAGGCGCCTCAGGCAGAACTTGGCAGGGGCACTGTTGAACGGAGACATCTTCCGCCTGGACGATATCAAGGCGACGGTACGCTTCGCAGGGGTGTCTGAGCCTTATATTCCCTCCAGGGGGAAGGTGCGGACTAGACACAGAGCGAGAGAACGCCCATTGTCCGCTACGCTGCCTGCAAAGAGCTGCTCGCAGTATGGGTCATCCGATGGGGACCTTTCGGGAAGCTCAGCGGACGAATGCAGCGATATCGACACGAGCGACGCAGACTCGGACTGCGAGGCGGACGGCAGTAGCCCAGCGGACCACATTGATCCTCCGCCTCCTTTCTTGAACCGTGAGGTCGACGAGTTGCGGACGACGATCTCTGCGTCTCAGCTGCACTTGCACAACCCAAATGCCCGCATATATTCGTTCAAGTCTATCGACGCGCAGCTCCGACGCGACTGGGACACGAATCGGGGTAGCTTCGTCCTCGTCGCGGAAGAGGGCCGCTGGACACGGGTGCACTGGCCGTATCAACGAGAGTGGAGCCCGTGGTGGACGTGAGTGATGCCCCGTATGTCCCGAACAATCATTCTGATATTTCATGCGTAGACAAATCTTCACATCTGTGATACAGTTTCCATTCGACTTCGTGCGGTTCATCAACTTTCCAATGAGCGCGGTCGACCTATACGTCAAACGCGCGGATGTTACATTTGATCAGTTTCGAGTGCGTATTTACTGGGCCGCACATTTCTCGCGCTAGATCTGACTGCAGTCCGCAGATACGAGATGCGGAACTTGTCAAGCAAGGTTTCGTCACCCTGCGCGAGAAGACAGCACTCTTTGGAGTGAACTGGGGCGATGCAATTCTGGATGCCTTCGTCAAGACAGTTGTCATGCCATAAACGAACTCAAACACGATTGACACACGGACCTTAATGCAATCTACACATGTAAAGACACGTCAATCACAATGTATCATTGACCCCTGTACCATGCATCCTCTTCATACACGTACAACTCGCTACACTGTACTACCCTCCTCCCAAATGTCACTCACGAAGAGCAAACAGCAAAAAATTACATTGCAAACTGACAGCGCAAGAGTAGTCTGAATCGAGTTTCGCAGGGGGCACCGAAGAGCCCCCACGCCTGCGAGCCGCGAAGTGAGCTGAAGGACGAGCACCACGCACCGAGGTACACGACGAGCGCGTCACCTGTACCGGCTGTGATGCTCGCCCCGTCCCCGCGACATTTCCCAAGCCTCCGTGCACACCCTCCCCGAATGGATCTCTGGGCTTGTGTATCGTGCGCGGGAGGCGGTTTTCTGATATGTCGCGCCGGTGTTGTGTCCGGGGCCCTGCTAGGGCCGATCGAGGGGAACTAGAATGCTCAGACCTTAGCCCGCTCGCCGAGAGGGATGCGCGTAGGGTGGTACGGCGTCCTGTGCGGGGCGAGCATCGCGGCTTTTGCACTGTCGAGTGTGTGGTGGAGGGGATGCGAAACAGGCTCGTGCGTTTTCACCCTCCATGGGCGGAGCTTCAAACGTAATCGATATCGCCCTCGATCTGGGAACGAGGCTCGCTCGCCACCGACGCGCAACTCCGCTTCCACTCCGCTTCCACTCCGCTACAGGCCACGCCATCGACGCGTCCTTTCTTCCTCCATGCCAACATCAGTATTGTGAATACTAGATGAAGATAGCTGATAGCCTGACAAAGGCGCATATCCTCACCCCACGTTGCGCCCAGTGAAACCCCATGACCACTCAACATACCCTCGAGCAGCATATCGATATTGTCCGCAAGTTGACTGCCGCTAAGGACGTGAAGTACGCAGACGAGACACTTCATAAGGACATCTTTGGTGCGTTTGCATGCGTTTTGCGGAGCTCCGCCGGTATTGACGTATTCCCTCCGCGATGAAGGCTATGTTAGCCAGATGATTGTGCCGCGCGTACCGGTAGATCAACATCCTCCGGCGTCGGTCATCGTGTATGCGGCTCGTAACATTATGAAGCCGCAGTTCATTTTCAGCCAGATTCCCGACTTGCTCACCTTGCTGGGCCACATGAACGTGCTGCGTAAATTCGCCGTTACAAAGGTATCCCATGCTCTGGCCTGGCACAAGCAGTTCCACGATAATCCCGCGGACGACGTCTTGCTACTCTCGCCGGATATTCAGCGGCGCTTGGAGTTGGCGAAAGAGCATGCAACTCATTATCAGCAATTGTACAGGCATGTCGTAAATACATGCTACCAAGTCGTGCGGATTCTTTCGCGTCCCGAGGGAGATGTCTGCACGTGCTAACACACTCACAATAGGACATACACTATACGTTCCTTCATGGCTCTCCGACGATGTTCTGGTCCAAGATGCAAACCTACTTTCCTGGCCAATTCTCCGATGAGAATGACGACCGGGCCTCTGCGGCAGCTACACATACCCGCATGACGCGCCTTTACCACTATGACTTGTCCGAGGAGGAGCTGCGAGACAGCCGGAATACCGGCTTGCGATGTGCAAAGTTTACGCACGACGCTGCTAGATACATGGAGGATCCTGCGGCTTTCTGTGCGGAAGTAGGGTGAGTGTCAGCAATATATACCACAAGTAGTCGTTGCTCAACCACACTTGGTAGGGCTCCTGCAGGCACGCCGATGGAAGACCTCTTTCCTTGTCCTGATACAGGTGCTCTCGTTCATGCGATAGACAAGTACCTGGAGCACATCCTCAAACTTGTCAATGTGATTGAACGGCTGTTCCCCGTAAGGAGCAAATAGAGGCTTCCAGCAGGCAGCTACCATACCAAGAGATTATTGCAGCCTGAAAACATGAGTGATGCCTCGTGCTTCGTGTCTAAGGCCGAATGACATCTGTTCCTGCGTGTTACGAGCAGTCACGGGTGCGTGACCTGGATCCGTTTATTTTCCTTTTTATTTCCCCCTTAGCTACCCCTACTTCCCTCACGTGACTCCGGTCCGGCCGCGCCCCTTCACGGTCCGACCTTGTACCATATGATTAGGGATCGGAGAGCCGCCTCTCCTCAAGGACGCTGTTCATTGGTTACCCAGTATTTCCCTCACCTCGTTTCCCCTCACATGCCTACCCTTATGACTCCCTAGCTACCCTCTGACTGTGCGGTTTCCCCTCCTATTTCTCCTATTCGCTGTACACTAAACCCCTCATCGAAGCGGTACTCTCCTGAGTCATAGGAGACGCCCGCTTCCCTCATGTATATAAGCTGCAGTAGTTGGGCGGTCGAACCCTAAGTTCGACCTGGTTTAATCCATACTCAACCTTCGCCGCATTCCCTGCTGTGAAGCCTCTGAGTTGGCCGACACCTAGGCTTACGTTTGCACTCCACTCGACGCTAGCCTCAAGGGTTTGCTAGCTGTCTCTCATATCGCTCTCATCGAAGGACAGAGTTCCTTTGTGGAATCCCTCGGCACCGAGTAAGTCTTCGACTCGGTTGGTTGGACTGACATTTGGGTCAGTAGGACGTGCTTGGTAGCACGTGGGAGTGTTAGCGCGAGTCGTCGCGTAACACTGCGTTGCAACGTGTGCTGTCCGATGCTTCTGTCATCTCGGGCTCGATGCAGATATGAAAGAAAGGTGTATGTTGGAGTTGTTGAGACACACATGGCGATCACGACTACATTCTGACCTCCATTAAGTTATGAAGTTGAAGACCTGGGTGAGGATGTGAGTGTGCGTAGACAAAGGGTACTTATTGCCGTGTACATTATCATGTAGCATGGCAAGATGGCCGAGCGGTCTAAGGCGCTGGAATCAGGCGTATGATTACGTAATCCAGTCCGAAAGGGCGCGAGTTCGAATCTCGCTCTTGTCATTTTGCAACTTTTACTTCAATGTACTGTGGTGAATCCTCGTCCCGCTGGGCTCAGTAGAGCTATGTGCACTGTAACATTTTGCCGTACATCGAAGGTGTGTGCAATGGTTTGTCAGTGAGTATTCAACCCCCTGTACTTGCCGAAATGTTTTGCTGTACATGATGAGCCCATTAATGGGAGAGACCATACCTCCTGGCAGAGCAATTGGGAGTTCCCCATGAAATCTCCAAAAGTAGAACCGCCTGAAAAGAACACAAAGCCAGGTGGACATATGATCCGTGGATGGACGTTACATAGTAAACGGGTGCTCATTGTTCACCAAACATGATCTTCAAATTCTCTACACTCTCTGGGTCGCCATCACCCTTGCCTCGGAAAGCCTCTTTTACGATGGCGGTCTTGCGCTTTTGTATCTGCAGTATACGTCCCTCGATGGTGTCCGAAATCTACCAGTTCATGTGGGCATTGACAATCCTCAACAAATGACAATGATCACTCACTATGAACTGCTTGACGTAAACAGTTTTCTCCTGCCCGATACGATGGACACGATCAATAGCTATTCCAAATATCAGTATCACTGATGCACAACACTCGGCGACTCCTACCTTGATTCTCAGTCGCAGCATTCCACCAACAGTCCATCTGCGGAAATCAAGCTATCAGACCTACAGAACGACGCAGAGACTGGTACAGCAACATACCATGAAGACATGGTTTGCGTTCGTCAACTGACAGAGAGAATTGTCTCAGAACCAGAAATGCGTGGCCTGGAGTACTCACATTCAGGCCCACTCCGCCTGCCTTGAGACTGACGATCAAGACTTTCGGACTACGAGAAGCCGCCTTGAACCCCGATATTGACTCGTTTCGCTTCTTGACGTCCATCGTACCGTCAAACCTGTACCACTCGAGGCCTTCTCGCTCCAAGACAATCTGGATAAGGTCAAGGAAGCTTGTAAATTGAGAGAAGACAACCGCGCGGAAAGTCGGATCTTCTTTTTGCAATCGCTCTGTAGATAGTATTAGTCACGACGCGGCGATCTTCGGAGTGAACGAACTGAGGTTCTGCAGCAACGCCTCTAGCTTCGTCGAAGACCGAAAGTCATTGCGTCGCAACGTGACGGCTGGACGCGACAGTTGCGGTCCTTCGCTATCAGTTTCTGTCTTCGTCCGTACAACCTCTATGAGCTCGCACTCCTGTAGTGCCAGTCAGATACGCCCCAGGGACTGGGGGATGATATAGGAACCTGGACTGGCCCACGAGAGCACGTTGGACATCGGCCGTCTTCACCCTTCTGGCGGCATGTCTCTATGAAGGCTACAATGCAATCCTTACAGCTATCGAGACATCTAATGAGCGCATGGATACAGATCGTTCATGAAGCCTACCTCTGATGCAAACAGTTCGGGATGATGGTTGGCGTGTCCATGACGTCGAAACAAATCGGGCACTCCTGCCCCTCTTCCCCCTCTAAATTTGCAAGCACACCTTCGGCGAAGACCTTGTTGTCATTTGCGGAGTCGCTGCCTTCGCCGAACTGCTTCACAAGGGCATCCACGTCAATCGCGCCTTTGCTGTTTGACTTCACTCCCTCGTCGTCGCTGGACAACACTAAATTGGGATGGAGGACGGCACGACGAAGCCTGTGTGCGCTTGTTCACAAAAACTTCACTCCTTTGATTCTTCATCTCACTTACCGCATGAGCATGGCTAATATATGCGTATAGTTTCTGCTCACGAGACCCTTTTCGTTAAGTTTGTCAAAGTTCTTCTTCGCGTCAGTATATAGTGAGTCATAGATCTTTCGTTCCAGCGGCGAGAACTCCAAGTTCTCCACCGCGACCTGAGAGAACGTTCTGTCAGAATACGACGTCTACACGCGGGCAGAGGTCTCGCCTCCTTCTGCGGCAGCTCGACAATCCTCTTTCCGTCCGTGTCGAGCATGTTCTTTTCTCGCCTTAGCAATGTGCTCTCTAGAATGACTTGAACGACTTCGACCGCCTTGGGATCCCGGGCCAGGAAAGGCAATGTGATAAACCTGGCTTGGATGAACGACGTGCATGGAGAGGATCATACTAGAATACGTACGAGCGGAAGAAGGTATAGTTTGACCAAGGAGTAAAGTCCAAGAATTTGCTGCCAACAAAATGAGTATGACAAGTATATGGGGCATAGCAACTACTGACAGCAATGAGTATAAGTCTTCTAGTCTGTTCACGATAGGCGTCCCCGTTACGGCCCATCGCCGCCGCGCACGCAGCGCATACACGGCTTTTGCAGTTTTGCTCGATCGTGATTTGCAGTGGTGTGCCTCGTCCAGAACGACGCCTGGACACAACAGTCAGCCCTGCAAAGACACGGAGCACAACGGAAACTCACGGAGCCACTCAACTAGACATGCAACTGTCAAAGCCGAGAATGCATACACTCAGGTGAAGGACTCACTCTCAAATACGGGTGACGACGACTTGGAATGCTCGGACACCAGCGTCCCGTATGAGGTGATGACCACATCGACCGGGTCGTCTCCACCCACTGCCGCATCTAAGTCCATCCTGTTCTGGCTATGCCACACGAGCACCTTTAGCGTCCCCGGCTTGCTCGAGCGCTCGAGCTCCGTAGCCCACTGCGTCAGAAGCGACGTCGGCGCGACAATCAGCGTCGCCGCCGGACCGCGCGTTGTCACCGGGCGGGCATCTTGCTCGCGCTTGACGGCGCGGAAGGCACTGTTGAGATTGAGCTGCCGCTTTTTGCTCGGGTTCTGAGTGGGCTCTGGCGAGGGGTCTTCGGGTCCACGTGCTGTTTGTATCAGGGCAGAGAGCATGATTGTCTTGCCCATACCCACTGTGAACGGGGTTAGTGGTCACTCTTGTCGCCATAGCATGCGTTACGCACTCTCTTAACAGGATGGCAAACACGCAGAACATTGTCAGTAGCGCGGAATGATAAATGAACAGGTCACGTCACCGTCACTACATATCATGAGCCAAAGTCATATTACACATGTAGGCCTGACGTACGCAAGTATCCCGCCCCTGCACTTCCGTTCAGCCTTAGGGAACTGCAGGCTGAGCTCGCCAGAGTACTCGTTGAAGTAGAACGCTCTGTCGTCGGCAGTCAAGTCGATGACACCATGGGCTGGCTCGGGTGGGAACACGTATCTATGCACTTTCGATCACAAGCATACTTCAGAGGAAGAACATAGACTGACTCCTTCCATAAGGGGTGCATTGATGTTTCCTCCCGGGCTGATATGGCGCCAGTCTCGATGGAGTGCATCCAGCTAGCGTTCATCAGTCAATACATGCGCATATACACACGAGAAGGCTCACTTCAATGCCTGTTTCTGGTACCCGCGCAGTTTCAGGGTGAACGTGTCCGCCGGCTCCATCTCACCTAGCTGCTGGTCGTTTTGCTGGGCCCTGTCCACAGTCAATTGACAAGGCCTTTGAAGTTGAAGAACACATATAATTGTACCTCTTGTAAATGAGGTCGAGCTCGTTGTCGGACAGCTCCTCCCCCTCTTCGTCCACCTCGACCTCCTCGCCATCGCCCACGATTTCAGTCTTCCTCTTCGGTTTGGATGCCCCGTTCCCTATGTGCCTCTGGGACAACATCTCGAGATCCTTCTGGTCCAGCTTCCCGTGCGGCTTCCGCGAGAAGTCACTACCCCGCCTGGGCTTCAGGTCGAGCACCTTGAACATCTTGAGGAGGGCTTGCTTGCGTTCCCGGAGGACTTGCTCTTCGCCGGTCTCCTGTCCCTCGTCGAACATGACGCGCTCCTTCTGCTCTTCGTTAGCGGAGGTGCTGGGTAGGCGGAAAGCCGTCGCTTTGATGTAGAGGGACAGGGAGACAATGAGGTCGGCGCCGGAGTGGAGAGTGGAGGGACAGTCAACGATAGTACTTCCTCTGAAGTCCACGATATCTGCAGCAACGTCAGAGAAGGAGCAACGCAGTAGTCCACGATGACATCACCTAGGTCCAGTAGTTTTGACACCCAGGATGCGACATCCTGAGGTAGCCGGCCGAATTCTGGTAGACATTACGACATAGGTGTGAAGTACGCGTAGCATATACTCACCAAAGCCTCTCGCATTCGTCAACCTAACTACGAGGTCCTTCTTTTTCTTCGAAGGTTTGACTGGTGGTGGTTTCAACATCGTGGCAATGGAGATTTGCTTCTTGCCACCCCTGCCCTTGCTATCTTTGTTAGACCCGGGCTTGCTCTTCACGGGCTTGGCGGACGGAGGATCCTCATCGGGAGAGTCACGTTCAATTCGAATCTCATCCCCAGCCTTGACATACCCTGAGCCACGCACAGTACTCCAGGCATTAGGTACCAGGAAGGAACCCAGATATGACAAGTCAAACGGCGAGGTGGCCTCTGCATAAGGCGGTGAAAGTTTTCTCTTCTTCGTTGGCCTATCTAAGGGTTTCTCCTCGACTGTCGTCGAGGACGAACGCGGTTGAGTCACATCATGGTTGGACGATGCACTAGAGACGCTCGATGCTCTTGGTGCCTCGTCCAGCTCAGGAATTTCGACATCGTCGGACAAGTCTGCCATTGCCTCTTCAAGCGCAGCCAGCGGAAGTGGCATCGGTTTGTGCTCTTCAGGCTCGTCGTCGTCGCTGTCAGCAAAGAACAGCGGGGCAGAGTCGCGAGGTGCGTTCTTGTCCGTACGAGCCAGTCTGGCGTCGAGCATGTCCACATCCACGGACTGATTGCCTTTCTTGGGCTCTTCGTCGTCAGAGTCCGCAAAGAACGGAGGGGGTACGCTGTTGCACTCTTGGGACATCGTGGAGGTTCCGAGTGATGGGGGACGCGGTCAAGACGCGGCGCTGTTCGCCACCGACGCGTCGCACATTCCAAGCTCCGCTTCACTGACAGACACAGACGCGGTCACGTTACTGAGGTCGCCCTATACATGTCACGAATTCAAAGCTACTGTCATAAGGTCGTATTTCAACATTCATGCCTACGGCTACAGAGATGCAGGTTCAGTCCTTTGTGAATACCGTCTCCGCTTGCTGCCGATTACTAGTACAGCAACCCCGTCGGACTTGGATGTCGTTGCGTCCCCATGATGTAAGTCAGCCTGAGTCACGGTGATATGGCACATCGTTTCGGGCCCGCATTGC
Organism: Fomitopsis palustris; assembly: GCA_029783445.1. NCBI lineage: Eukaryota > Fungi > Basidiomycota > Agaricomycetes > Polyporales > Fomitopsidaceae > Fomitopsis > Fomitopsis palustris. The sequence goes on along the minus strand of JARAOQ010000022.1, from coordinate 247,836 downwards.
CGTCAAACTGTCCGAGAGCGGGAGCAAGTGAATCTGACCATGGGAACATACATGAGCGAGGAGCCAGTCGCCGTGGATTCAATTCACAGAACACACCATCAGGCTATCAGTGGTGCTGCGACGATTGTCCTTCTTAGTAGGCAAAGCGAAAGTTGAGTCGCGCATTTCCCTAGAGTAACGAAGTCAACTCAGAATGACGAAGTGTTTCGGGAGAGATTACGTGCCTCGTCCGTTGTGGTCTTCAGATACCGTTCTTGCTCCTATGTCGCGTATCTTGGAATATGGGAAATGGCACAAGTATAAGGGCGTACCTCCGGCGACATGGAATCCCATGTCTTCGCTCTCCTTCTATTGATTGTACGGTAGAAGAAGAATGTGAACGCATACAGGAAGATGTTCATTGCGGTTATGCCGATGAGATCCCTGTTTCCTCTTTTATCTGCAGACCCGTTGCGTCAGTCCTCCGGATCAATCATAACACTTAGGCTACTTACATAGCGGCTATATGACCGCCGATCTCAAGAGGTGAAAAATGAGCCGTCAACTAGATAGCACAACACTCACTGCGTCGCTCTTGCGATAGATATTGGCCTAGTTGCAGTAGTCAGCAAACCGTTCGTCAGGTCCACCGCAAGGGGAGACCTACCGACACAATAGCACCCGCATTGATAAACATCGTGCACATTGACGCAGCAACAGTCCGAGTCCCCACACTGTGCGAGTTTGTCGACGTCCACGCGACCTGAATGGGCACGACAAACGGATACCCTGTGATCAACGTGACCACGACGAAGTACACCCACTCTGACGTCTTGCGCGTGAACGTTTCCAGCGCGATCAGCAGGGGCAGTGCCCACACCTGCAGGAGGATGGCCGTGCCGGTGCGGCTGTTGAACACTTCGCTGAGGTACGACAGAATAAGGAGGTTGATAGCACCGAGCACTGTGGACGGAATGCTGAGGAGGTTTGCTTGGGTGGTGTTAAAGCCGAGTTTGCGGAGCGAGAGCGTAAGGTATGTTTGCGGTGGGGTAACAGGGACTACATGCAACAGTGCGCTCCGGTCAGAGCTTATCACCGCATGAAGCTCGTGAAACGGCTCACCCTGGTGTGTCAATCCGAGGATGTACAGCGGCCATAGCTTCCAGTCAGAAAGCGCTTGTATAAGCTTCTTCAGCGTCAGGCCCTGACGGTTGTGCATGTCGGACTTCGTAGGATCGTCGCGAAGCACTCTGTTCACCATGATAACCTCTTCCCTTGATGTTTTCTTCAGCACAGCTCCTTAACAATACTCCGACAAGCAACTCACCTCTCGGTAAACCAACCTTTAGGACGGAACCATGCCTTCGTCTGGGTAGGCCCGGGAGGCATCATGAAAAACGAGCAGAGACCAACAACAAGGGTGAGCCCGCCTTCGATGAGGAAGAGGTATCGCCACCCTGCCATCCCCCGCACTCCGTCGAGACGTAGGATGCCTGTCGCAAGGAAGGCACCGATGATCTGGGCGAGGTAGTTCGAGATATAAAACCATGCCAACCGAATAGGAACTGCGCTTTGGAGGTCAGCTGTGTCGATACTAGTCCCATGACATCACAGACTCACGTTCCGTCGTGGTGTAGAAGTACGAAAGGTATAAGATCACATCAGGGACGAAACCTCCCTGCATGAAGCCGAGTAGGCATCTGGAATACAGTCATCTCAGAGGTGGTGCCAGACATGCGTCGACGCAGCATGTCAACTCACCTGGTAGCAAGGAACGATCCCCGACCTGACAGCCAGAACTGACCCAGACTGACAAAACTCCACAACACCATCTAAGAGTACATCTCAGTACCAAGTCTACGGACTAGCTTCCTGTATCTGATACGCACCTGGCAAGGAACCCAGATATCAGGTCCCACCTTTTTGGAGATGATCTGAGCGGGGAGCTCCGAAATGAGGAAACATAACTTATAGCGACGTAATTAGTGTCCCTGTCATTGAGTACTTGAGGGATAATCGGCCTCACCCGGAAGAGAGAGTTGCCCAGATTGTAGTCATCAGTTGTCATATGGAGGTCCGGCAAGAAGTTGTCCGTGTTCGCCTGGGATAGGTTCGACCGATCCAGGTCGAGGCAGAAGAACATGAGCACCGTCCAAATCATAATCCTGCAGTCGATCTTCCTGACGAGTCGCTTTTGGATGGATGTGTACGTCAGTGAAGCGGAAACAACAGACAAGGATAGGGTACCAGCGCACGATTTCCTCTCGCCACGTCCAGCGAGCGGCAGGGTCGAACCGATGAGCATTCTCATAGGACGAGGGTGGGCGATACAGCTCGAGTGTCGCTGGGTCGTCGAAGACCGACGGCTGAGTCGCCGTCGCGTCCAGCACCCTCTGCTGCCTCCGCCATAGCCGGAACCCGCGCCTGGGTTCAAGCGGCGCACCAAGCGAAGTATATACATCCCGATCGACGACCTCGACGCTGGCCTTCTCGTCTCTGGCAGATGACTTCTCTGATCTGGAGTCCTCGATGGAGACGGGCGCTGTCCTCAAGATAGTCGCCATGGCTAGAACTACTTCGCCGCGAGCTGCCAGACCAAGGAAGGAAGGGACGCCGCATCTGGACTGCAAGCAGAAGTTATATATCGCGGAGATACAGGAGCCTACTTGGATGCCGGCGTCGCACGAATGTCGTGTGCATGTCGTGACGCTTGAGTAAGTACCCTGAATGCAGCGGCGTTAGAGAACACCAGTGCCCGTGAAGCGCCAATAGGAATGAAGGCTACACACCGAGCCTTCTAAATGGAGCCCCCGTTCGCGGTGTCGGCCCCGAGTCCTCACGATCGCACATTCATCTGCTACATCCGGCCTGGCGGACTCGGTGGGTTATGGTAATCGCACGCCGCGGATCTGAGGTGGCATGAGAATCATCCTGAAGGAGTCTGAGCATTGCGGAGGCGTCCGGTTCGTCTAATTATAAGTACAACACTGAAGTCTACATATGCCGGGATGCAAGTACCGGCGGGACGTCTACGCAGGCGAACCCGAGGTCGCGCTCAGTACACAAACCGGAAGTTCAACCTCTGGTTGCCCTGGTAGTAAAAGCCACCTCAGTGTCACGTCATTAGTAGTGTGAGCACGAGTACCTACCTTATCTGTCGTCGTGTCCAAATACTTTTGCTGCTCCTATATGTGATACCTCTCGCGGTCAGTGGTAGGAGATCGACAGTCGGATGAGAGACGTACGTCGGGCGTCATGGAGTCCCACTTCTTAGCTCGTCTGTTGTTGATCGTTCGGTAGAACAACCACGTGAGGAAATATAAGGAGATATTCATGCACGTGATGGCAATCAAGTCCTTATTTCCCCGACGATCTGTTCAGACGTCCTTTAGGTCAGCGCGGATCGCGTAGTGTTTCGGGAACGTTAACGTACAGAGCGGCTAAAAAGATCGCATCCATTAGCGTAAGCGGATCGGGACGGGGACGGAGGCGGAGAAGTCTTACCGAATCATCAGCACGGTAGATGTAAGACTGGAACACATGCGGGCGTTGAACATGGGATTTATACGTATGGCCGCAGGCAGTACGCACCGAGATAACACCTCCTGCTTGGACGAACATGTTATATACGGAAGCCGATACAGTCCTCGTCCCCACGCCGTAGGAGTTGGCCGATGCCCATGCTACTTGAATTGGGTGCACGTAGGGGAAGCCCGTGATCAGAGTCACGACGACATAGTAGACCCACTGCGACGTGCTCTTGTCGAACTTGTACAGAGCAACGAGCAGTGGCAGTGCCCAGAATTGCAGGATGACAGAGGTGCCAACGCGAGAATCAAACACTTCGCTCAAGTAGCTGGTGATGAGGAGCCCGATGATGCCGAGAACAGTCGAAGGGATGGTGAGCAGGTTCGACTGAGTCGTATTGAACCCAAGGTTGCGGAGGGTCAGGGTAAGGTAGGTCTGCGGGGGATTTACAGGGACTAAGCGCAGTTGTCAGCAATCACTCTACGTCGATGAAGGAAGTCACTTACTCATGTGAGTAAGCCCTAGGAAGTACAGCGGCCACATCCTCCAGTCCTTCAGGATTCTCAGAATGTGAAGGACGGACAATCCTTGGCGATTATGCATATCAGACTTCGCCGGGTCGTCTCGCAACACACGGTTGACGATAATGGTTTCCTCACTGCCGTGTATGCCCGTCAGCTCGATGAGTAATCGGGGAGAACTTGATATGACCCACCGCTCAGTGAACCACCCCTTCGGCCTGTACCAAGCTCTCGTCTGCGTGGGACTAGGAGGCATCATGTAGAAGGAGGCGAGCCCAATGAGAAGGGTTAGACCGCCTTCAATCAGGAACATGTATCGCCATCCCGCTTGCCCGTGGATGCCGTCCATCTGAAGAATACCCGTCGCAAGGAAGGCGCTGACCAGTTGCGCGACATAATTCGACACCCAGAACCAGGCGAGGCGAATCGTGACTGAGGGACGCAGCTGAGCTAGCAGAACAAGACATGCAGGGTATGACTTACGCTCTCTCCTGGTATAGAAATACGACAAGTAAAGGATGACATCCGGGATGAAGCCTCCTTGCATGAAGCCGAGGAGGCAGCTGCTCGATGTGTCAATGGGAACACATATACCGTCAAGGAATGTCTTACCGCGTGGCGAGGAATGACGCACGTCCTTTCAGCCAATACTGAGCAAGGGACACGACGCTCCATAAGATCATCTAGAATGTTGAGCGTTAAAATACAGTTTGGTCTTTTAATTGTAAACAGAGTTGCGCACCTGGCTGGGAATCCAGATATCCGGTCCGACCCTCTTGGAGATTAGCTGCGAAGGAAGCTCGGCAATGAGGAAGCAGACCTGTTGTTTAGGTAAACTTGTTAGGAGGCTGTTGTCCAGGGCAGAGTATAGGGGAACTCACTTTGAACAGCATGTTTCCCGTGTTAAAGTCATTCGTGGTCATCCCGAGGTCTCCGAGGAAGTTATCTGTGTTGGCTTGCGATATGTTTGCACGGTCTAGATCCAGGGCGAAGAACATGATCCACGCCCAAATCATAATATACAAGTCGATCTTGCGCACTAGAGGCTGCAGAGACAGTCAGTAAGCCTGATTAGGTTGGTCTGTGGGTGCACGCACAATTTCCTCTCTCCATGTCCACCGCGCGAACGGGTCGAATCGATGTGCGCTCTCGTAAACAGGAGGCGGTCGGTAGACCTCCAAGGTCGCGGGATCGTCGAACACAGACGGCTGTGTCGCAATAGCGTCCGGGTCCCGCCTGTTCCGCCGCCATAAGAAGAACCCACGCTTCTTCTCTTCGATCGGCGCTCCAAGCGACGGGACTGGCTCGAGGCTGACGGAGCCGCTAAGCTTGTCATCGCTGCCCTGAAGCCTGGTCAGGTCAGTGCCTGCATACGAACGCAGCACGGTGGCCATATCGGCAGAAGAAGAGTACCCGTTGAGCGAGGATCGTGCGGCGAGTGCAAACTTGGAGATAGGTAGTACTTATACTCGCGCACGGCCGTCCGCCCGGTCACTTGTCGATCATGCTGCTCCGAACATTACGCAGAAGGACGAAGGAAGCACACCAGCGATAAGTGGGTAACGGACGGGATGGTCGTAAGCTCTTGCGTGGATTGCGCACTTGCCAGCATGATGGCGTTATGGCGTTGGAATGCGATCATGTGATCGTTCTCCATACAAACTTGTAAGTCAGAATCGTATTCTTCCCTCAGAAGCAATATTGATACAATACTATTCATGTGTCTCTCTACTCCTTCACCGCCGGGGCATTCCTCGGCCCCGTCCCCTCAGCGCACGCTGCGCCGTGCCAGGAGGCGCCCTGGGTCCCGGGTTCGGCTGCCGTCACGAAATCATCAGCAGCCCAGCCTTTGAGAGTAGCTAGAGTACTCACGCCTTCGCTCTGCGGCCCACGGACCGTCTCGTCAATGCTGAGAATCAGGCACGCAGCTTCCGTAGCGCTGCTGATCGCGTTGACCTTGACCAAGCTTGGCTCCCAGACGAACGCTTCCATGTTGTCCCGTACACCCTCAACCCCGTCAACGTCGACGCCATACCACTTCTCCCCGTTTGCGTGCTTCATGCGTAGCTTGTTCAGGACGTCCGTCGAGTCGAGGCCGGCGTTGTCGCAGATCTGCCGGGGAATAATCTCTAGCGCCTTTGCAAAAGCAATCATGACGAGCTGCAGTTTGCCCGGAATGGATAGGGCGTGCTTGCGTATGTGCGCAGACAGATCCATCTGCCGGTATGCGCGCAAGTGTTAGTACAACCGGGTCCGGCACGCCAGCCACCGACAGATCCGTACCTCAATGGCGCCTCCGCCAGCGACGACATCGCCATTCTTGACGGCACGCTTCACCACCATGATGGCGTCGTGCAGACTGCGCTCGACCTCTTCGATGAACTGCGCCGCACCGCCGCGCAGGATCAAGGTACACGTCTTGGCCTTAGGGCATTCTTCGAAGATGTTGTACCTCTCGCCGCCGATCTGGCGCTCCTCGAAGCGTCCACACGTTCCGAGATGTTCACGTCTGATATCTGAGCAAGTGGATTGGATGGAGCCGCCGACGGCTTGTACCACCCTCTGCAGGTCAGCCGCAGGGACACGACCTGCGCAGAATATGTCACGGTCCGCAAACCATTGAGTTGCCAGATCACCGATAGGAAGCTTGCTCAGCACGACCTTCGCGCCCGTCTTCTCGATGGCTTCGAGCTTCCGGTAAATAATCTCCCATTCCGCGTCGACGATTGCCTGGTACTCGGAGACGGCCTCCACCCGAACCTCCGCGTTATCTTTCTCAGCCTTAAGCTCAAGCTCGACGTTGAGGCAAACAATCAAAGGGTCGCGGAAGGCTTTCGGTTGCTGCTCAGCGCCCGCATACGTGAAGGTCTTTTTGAAGGCGACACCGTGAATGAGAAGCGAGTCCTGCATACCGCCCCCAGGTATCTTCTTCACGCCGATGAGTGACTCGTCCAGGTCCTCCTGATCGAGACATTGTACTGCGTCGACGACCATGTTGGAGAAGAACGGCTTTTCTGAGTGGATGAGTTTTGATGACATCGAAGTGGATGCACATTTGAGGAGGAGAGAACGAAAGCGCCTGCAGCGCATGAGTTTCCTGGCGCATACACTGCGCATAGCGATGAAGACTCACTCTGGGTCTTTTTCATCAACGGTGACCTGAATGGCCTTTATCCGGTCCAGGGCCTTCGTAGAGCATACGCATTGAGCATGATCTCCACACTGCCGAAGCGAACACTCACCAGCTGACATGCCTGACGGAAGCCCTTCATGATGATCTGCGGGCTTACGCCCTCCTCGATATACCCCCGCACCTCCTTCAGCATCTGTGCAGCGAGCAGCACGACGCTCGTCGTGCCATCGCCAACCTCTGCATCCTGCGCCCGCGCGATGTCCACGAGCGTGCGTGCCGCTGGATGCACAATGTCCAGCAACTTGAGGATCGTTGCACCATCGTTCGTGATTTGCGCCTCCCCGCGCTCGGAGACTATTAGTTTGTCCATGCCGCGCGGTCCGAGAGTGCTTGACAGTATTTCTGCAATCGCAAGACATGCGGAGATATTCGAGAGTAATTGAGGCTTGCCCTGCGAGGTGTCCGTGCCCTCCTTGAGGAGGACGACGGTGGGTTGCTGCAACGATGTCAATACGTTGTTTGAAGAGCATCGTCACAAGGATGCGTACCATGGGCAGTCCTCGTTGCATGATGTGGGACTCTGGTGCGAAAGACTGAAACTCTATGCGCACAGACGCGTAATTTTGAATAGCTCAAAGCATGGCCAGTTGTTGTCCTCTATTTGGCATCAGACGCGTCAGTGGCTGAACTCCCCGTTAGGACAGTTCTTCACTCTTCGCTCAGTACTATACAGCCGCCAACAGACTCGGCCAGCAAACAACAAACCCCCAGCACGCAGGCACAGTGGCTTCCAAAGAGCACTCGAAGCGATGAGATTAACACAATGAATCATATCATATCCAGGACATGCGACGAGAAAACAAGTAGACACTAGTGAGCAACAACAGCGACCTCCGGTTTCTTCGCCGTCTGTAACGGCCGAGCTCGCCGCTTCTGCCTGACCTGCGCCCGGTGCTTTGCCGCCTTCAGCCTTGCCAGACGATCGTCGAGGTCGACAAATTTGCCACCGACGTCAATGAATTTGATCGTCGAGTGACCCGGCCGCTCCACGATAGCATGCACCTGCTCTTTGGGTGCGGGCACGTGCGCCTGACGGTCCTTGAACTCCATCAACGCTCTTGCTCGACTGCGATCCTGCAGGCGAGCCCTCTCCAGTTCGCGGAGGACAGCAGGTTCCTACTATTCTTCAGCGACTACGTTGCGACATGAGACATAGTACTGACCTGGCCTTCTACAACAGGCTCCCAGAATAATCGCTGGTAGCGGTCGCGAAGACGATCCTTGGTAGAGCTTGATGCATCTGCCTCAGTGGCATCCTCACCTAACTCCTGCTTGCCCCTTCCGGTCAGTGACCTAAAGGCTTTGAAGTTATCGGTGACACCCAATATCTCTTCCATGCCTGCTTGAAAGCCAGTCTGGAGTTGTTTGTTCTGCAAAACAATCGTCAGTGGGAATGTACGAGACGGAAATCTAGGGGGTCAGATGGGGTTGAAAGCGTTATAACCAGGTGCCGGGTGATGTAAGGCACCACGACAGTCTTCCATTTCGCGAATGATAGAAGTATTCTCATCACGTTAACCATATCACAAAGGGACTCTGTGCTCACCTCCTATATAGCGACCAAGCAAGTCGGAACCATGGATCAGCAGCTAGTCCCAATGGTGACTCAATGAATATACCTGGGAACATGTCAGCATGTCGTGTAACACCGAGAACATGTGAAAGGATCAGAAAGCCATGCATGTAGGGTTTGTTTAACCATGTGTGTTGTCTTCAAGACTAATCGATTTGGACTCATCACAACACCCCGAGGGTGCTGAGGACGGAGGGAATGACAACGAACCTTTTTCCAGCTCTCCTCAAGGCCCTTCAACCTGAGAATGGCGTCGACGCGCTGTATACTAATGCCGTGCCGCTCCGAGAGTACGCGGACATTGTACAATTCGGGGTTGGTCATGTACTCGTTGTAGACGACAGTACGGAGGTGATCTGAGACGGGCGTGGGGGGCTTGAACGACGGGTTCAGTGGGAAAGGCTGCCAGCACGTAAGCAGCTGGGATATGATGCTCTGGTGAAGACGAACTCAACTACTTTTCCGCCGAGCCAGTTGCGGGGCCTGACAGGATCCTTGTACACCCTGCCTGTCGTATTCAACCACTGCTCGAAGGGTGGGTCCCGAGGGCCGGAGCGCTTTCCCTTCCTGTTGTCGTCATCTTCGTCCTCGTCCTCTTCTTCGGTACGAGTAGAGGGAATGGTAACGTTGCGGCTACGGCTGACGCTGCACGCAGAGACGGCCCATGGCGACGCTGTCCGGCGAGGGGCGGCGGTGCGGAGATGAGCGAGCATTGTGCACCGCTGGCAGAAAAATGCGGAAGTCTGCTATTTCCTCACGTGCGTCTTGAGGGCAGGCAAACAGGCGACGCGACGCGGTTCGCGCCCCGCTCGGGCCGCTTCTGGCCAGTCTCGGGCAATGACTCTGGTCCTCGACCTCGCAAGCCTTCCCGACTCACTCTTTGCGATCCTGCAGGGATATGCATCGTTAACTTCTATACGATCGCTTCCAGATATATCGAATGCATCATTCTTCGACGCCCATGATTTCCTACTCAACTGGCTCTTGTTGAATCCGCACTTTCAAGTGTACCCACCCTCCGAACAGTACCAGGTCTCGTTCTGGAAATGGGCAATCGGAAAGCTAGAGAATCTACTAGCTAATCAGGTCAGGATGCTCTCCGTAATACATCCCGACCATGCATTCAATTCCTGTAGGATGCCGAGATCGACGACCGCCTGTACACTCATTTAGTCGAGCTAGTGCAAGGCTCCTCTTCGTGCGGTCTGCACTATGCCAGATGACGCTCCGCTGACATACGCAGTGCTACAGTTGGAGTCAGGCCTCCGAAAGAGACTTACGTGACATATATCTGGCACTCCCCCGGCGTACAGTCTCCCTTGATCTGTGCTGGACTCGCGAGTGCGACGCTTCTGGAGTCTCGTACTCTCATTGAGCGAGGAACTACTGGACTCACAACGTGGAAGGCCAGCATTGCACTTGCTGAATTATTGATCAGACACCCAGGTTCGGTCGACCCATCGTCCGCGGTACAGCACACGCATTGACTGTATCCTAGAGCTGGTACAGGACCGACGCGTGCTTGAGCTCGGATGTGGGGCAGGCTTCCTAGGGATAGTCGTCGCAACACTGCAACAGCAACGTTCCGCTTCCCTTGCGGATGATGCGCGCTGCCGACCCGCCCTCTGGCTGACTGACGTCGACTCCAATGTTCTCAGGCGATGCCAGGACAACGTGCGACTTCCGTGCAGTGCGTCGCACTTCTTACCTCTTCTGTCGCACATTCATGTTCTCTATAGATGCATCATCCAATCACGCCGCCGTGCACTGCGCCGAGATAGACTGGACAGACGCAACTAATCCATCTACAAGGCCATCGCTCGAGGCGAGACTCGGCGATGCGGATGCGGATGTCATTATTGGTGCAGATATAGTGAGGTTGCAGATGCAGACATGGGCGTTTTGCCTCTCATCTATTCCTCAGGTCTTCGATCCGGGCATTATTCCCGCGCTAGTGAGGACGTTGTCACTGGCTTTCATCAGCAAAAAGATTCCTGCGAGTAGGGAGACGATAGCGTACATCGCCTTGACTATTAGGAATGCAGACACACATTCACAGTTCGTGAATGAAGCGGGTACGCGTACCAGTCTCTCTACCCGGCCTCTTTTCGCTGACGCTTCTCACACGTAGAGCACCACTTGGATGTACAAGACATTTCAATGCAGCTTGGTGAGGGATGTACATTTGGGGTACAGCACGGGGCCGAACAGGTAGTCAAGTTGTATAGATTAAAGGAGCGTAAATAGAACGTGATCATCATACAGAAACCTATCCAGATACAAGTCCGGTCCACGGAAAACATCACGGCAGCATCCTACATATCGTAGCCTAGCTCTGAGCCTTGATACTCCCACAGAAGCTACAACTCCAGAAGTCGTTAGGCATGCCTGCTTCGCCGCAAACCGCGCACGTCCACCCGTCCGCCCCATTATACACCTGGGGCGGGGCACTACGGTTCGGTGGAGGAGCGTCACACGCAGCACAGTGAGATAGCCCTGCTGTATTGAACAATGTGCATCTTGGACAGGTCCACCCAGGTGTGGCGGCAGCAAGCGAAGGACTGGGTACGCTTCTATTGAGCTGATGGTCTTCTGGACGAGGGAGATCGCATGCCGCACACCGTCGCCTATGCGCTTCGTTCACCAGTGTGCATTGTGGGCAGTCCCATTGGGCAGTTGGATGTAAAGACATCCTACCATCCGGCGCAATGCCCACAGTGGACCTAGAGTATTTCGTGTTGGGTATTCTCGTAGTGACTGGTCGTGCCTTAGTGCCCGTGGCTTTGGTGGTCGGTGCACTCTGCCTTGAAAAACCAGCAATGGGACGCGACGGTCCGTCCATGAACTCTACATCATCTAGATCTGAGTCCACATCACTCGTCAAGTCGATCACTTCGTTTGTAATGCTCTCTTGAGCAGCCTTTTGTGCTTCCGTTTGTGCGACTGCACCAGAAGCACAGGCCTTCTCATCTCGCGCGCGGCGTTCTGCGGCCTGTCACAGTAGTCAGCTATCTGCCAGAGAGCGCACTGATGGTCCATTACCTCTGCAGCTAGCTCACGCGGTGACTTGTTCGTAGCTCTTCCACCTCCAAGTCTACCCCCGCTTCCGAGCACAGCACTGACTTGTCTCCGTTTCTCAGCAGCTGCGAGGGCTTTCTGACGAGCTAGGTGAGGTGGCAAGTTATGAGAGACGTTGGTACCGAGACGCTGGCCCGGAGAGAAGAAGCCTTCTCCAGCATAGCCGGATCTCTTGAGCGCTGCATACTCGTCTTCTAGCTCTGCAAGAAATTTGTAGAATTTCTCGTCATGTGGCCCATGTACGTTATGTGTTAGCTACGCAGGACAGTTCTGCGAATGAGAGGGCAGTCATGAGACAAGACCAGTGCGCGCACCTCATGTAACATTGTATGTACTATTTCTTCTTCATCATAGAATGTATCAGGCGCGTGTGCAGGACGCAACCTCAGTAGAATCTTCTCGCCACCGTTGATATCTATTCCCACGTCAGTTCTGAGCCGGACATTTGCATGCTCATTGCACTTACTCAGGCCTATACCAATATAAGCTTCGTTTACAACAGAACCTATGTTACGTACCCACTAGGTTGGGACTCTCCGGGAAGAATTCAGAAAGTACGGGTAATACCCAGCCATGCTTGCGCATGATCGGTTTCACCAACGAAGCGATTCGCTGGAGCAGCGGCAGGGCCCTATCAGCTTTTGGCCTATCCTTCAGATGTGTGAATGCTTTGACAAATGTGTTTGTCGTGCTTGACATGTCTATAAACGAGCCGGAGGCTGAAGACGCAGTGGACGAGGGAGAGACGCAGGGCAAGGGCTTCGACAACCACACGCCTATATGAGGCGCGGTCACGAGCGCGACGCGTCAGTCTTGTGCTGACCAAGCTGACGCGTCCCGACCCCCGGTGTCCTCGGCGGCTCGAACACACCAGCAACTTCTGTAACGCCTGACACATACAGGTCTGATATAATGGCGTTGAACAACGAATGCGTGCTAGAGTACAACGTGCAATCTATTCATAATCTGATAGCGAATGCGAGCGGTCTAAGGAGTGTGCTGGTCAGAGGGTAAAGAGTGAGGTGACATACCAGTCAAAAGGAGCGTGGCGGCCGAGAAGGTGACCTATAGAAGCGAGAGAAATCACAAGGCACAGAATGTGCGGATGAGGAAACGTGGACGTTTGTCAGTGCTTCACGGCGTGCAGGACCCGGATAGCGCGGACTTCAATGGTCCTGTCGGTCTCCACGCGGGGCTTCCGAGGGCTTGGGCTGGACCACGAACGGTCTCGTCCTTGGAGGGACGGTGATGCAGAGCTCATCCTCAGAAGAGGTGTCCTAGGGGAGCTATCCCCGTGTTCTTCGTCGAGCCGCAAGCCAGGATAGTCCATGGGCCAGTTGAAACGCCTGCGTCTGAATCTGAAGTGGGATGAGCTTCACATCGTAGAATACCCCAAAGCCATCGAACACTCACCGGTCGTACTCAAACAAAAGATCATCAATGTCCTCCTCGGTGTACTTGAGTTTGTCCTGATCGTCTGTCATCTTGAGCATGTATTCTGTCAAGGCATACTTGCAAGACAGCAGGACGTGCATATTCTTGCAAGCGTGCATCTCCAGTTCAGCCGGAGAGAAAGGCAAGAGCCTGCGGGTGGAGTCCAGCATGATGAGACCCAGAGGTTGATAAGGCGATGGAGGCTTTGACTGGGTCGGGCCCTCTCCATCGCCAACCAGTACCCTTAGCGCCTTCGGTGTCGACTCCAAAGAGCTGGACGCTGGGGAGCCCAGGGGTCGTGGAAGGTCTCCCTCGCTGTATCTTGGGCGGCTCATAGGCCGCTTCGCGCCCTCTTGTCCGGGAGTATCTTCGATCAATTCACGTGAGGGAACTCCGAGGCTGAAGTGGTAAGCTATGACATCGTCCGGGTCGGCCCCAAAGAGACGCACAAGAGATTGAGCGAGGAGGTGGTGCATCCGGGCCTCGGGTGCATACCCGCGTGTGAAGAGCATCTTCTTGAAGGTGGTCTCGAGCTCCTTCGCTATCTTCTCGCTGGCCTTGTACTCCTGCTCCCAAAGACTCTCCGGGCGATCTCCCACAGAGTATGAGCGATGATGCGAAGGTTGGGTCTCTACAATGTGACGAGGGAATACCGTACCGACCGGGCTGTCGACCTTGTAGCCACGCAGTTCAGACAGCGAAGGGACCCGCGGAAACAGCAGCTGGTCGTCGATGAGTTCGAGACGCCCGCCAGGGCTGAGGACTCTATAGACTTCCTCAAGAACAATGTTCCATAGCCAGAATCTGATCGCGAGCCCAAGATTCGCTATCCGAACGAGGTCGAAGGTGTTATCGGGGAAGGGCAGATCATACTTCGTGCTAAACAAGGGCCTTGGTCAGCGTGTGCGTATGAGATCAACGGCGTACGTACAAGTTGGCTCGGATGAACGTCACGTTCGACGGCAGCGGCGGTGGCGGTCGATCACTGTAGACACGCCCACGGACGTTGTTGTGCACATCGATGATATCGAGACCCGTCACATGCGTGCCCGCGCTCTTCCACGTCCGCGCTGCAGAGAACACCCAATGGCCTTCACCACATCCAAGGTCGAGCACGTTCCTGGGTGGCCGCCGGCCGTAGTCAAAGAAGGTCGGAGAGTTGGCGATCGGGTTCAGTCGTCGCAGTAGCTCAAATGTGTGAAAGTCGCTGGGTGACCTGCGTTAGGTTGTTCAGAATTGCTGATTCGAACCACTGCTCACCTGTCGAGTGCAGTCGGGGAGTATGACTGCACGTATGAAACATCCTCCCTTAGGTACGGATGATAAGGCATCCCATACCGCTCGACCGTCCGGTTGAGGTCCACGAAGTTCCTCGGGTCTTGATTCGACAGCGGCTCTGCAGGCTTCTCATCGTCGCTCTTCTCCGCAGACGACTCGGTTGTGTCGCAGAAATTGTCCAGGTCTCCGAACGAAACCACCGTGGCATCGTCCGCCAGCGAAGAGCGCCTACTGCTACTGCTGTGCTTGTTCTTCCGTCCGAACGTGAACGAGTCGCTCCGCCCCCAGAGACGTTTCTTCTTCAGTCGTGGGGAGCCACTGTTGCTCGATGACGCCGTGTACAGAGTGTCCTCGGAACTGACGCTGTTTGTGCGGCTGAGTAGACTAGGTGTGTGTGACCGCTCACTCGCGGGCCGCGGCGACGATGTCGATGTGGGCAATGGGGGTAGTGGCCGATCGAAGCCCGTTGCTGATGTTGCGCGTTTGATGTCCATGTTAAAGAACATTGGGTGTGTGAGAATGAAGTGGTTTGAGGTGTTGCCACAGTGAGACAATATAAGTGCTGGAAGGAATGTCGGTGTGGGACGTACGTCCCGCAGCCAACGCAGGTCTATGGGGGGTATCAGAAGAGAAGCACCCTACCAGCGACAGCTGCAGATATAGGAGGAGGGCATGCCACGTCTAAGCAATGTCAAAACACGACGAGCGCAGTTAATCTCAGCCAAAGCAAGGCCACGAACGCGATTCGGATAGCAACGCTTTCGGGCGTGCTTTGTTTCCGAACAAAAGGTACGAGGATCTCGGCTGATGGCGGGCCACGAGAAGGGGGGATTGTGCTAATTACGGAAAGTCACAGGCGACAGCACGGTCAAAGCGAGACGATGTTGATACCTGAATGTCTGGAAGCTGAGGAATCCAAAGGCGTTCCTCAAAGCGGTTCTTTGGGCGCAGTGGTCGCTACGCTCTGGGCAGTGGCACAGCGGGATGCCACACAGCATTGTGGCAGCCAATATAGAAGATGTGGGAGCTCCTCCACTTGAAGCACCAGTAGCGTGCATGTTGAGCCACAGCTGCCACCGTCAAAGCAAGGATCATACTCAGCCCAACGCTTCTTTTTGGCGCCCGGAGTTTGCATGAGGGCTTGCCCGATTAAGCGTTACATAGGGGTTGCGGAAATATACACGGCCTGGCATGAAGTGCAGCTCTGCGATGGTATTCTGCCGGTGGCTATTATCGTGGCAATTCCTGTACCAGAACAGGTCTGTAGCTCCCGAACTAGGTCACCACGAAGCAACAAAGACTGGCGACTACGACGAGATCATTGGTACTCATCTGGGGCAAACACCCACATCGACGGCATCCCAGAAGCTTTCACTACGCCTGGCATTCAATGGTCACGATGCATTGATCAATCATCCTTTGCTGGAGGAGGGCCGCAGGGTTGCAACATGCGCTGAACAAAGCGGGTCAACGTGCTTGTCAACATGCGAGCGTACACCACGCGCGCGCACCTCAGTCATCTCAAACTTCACCCGTCCAACGGCCTCTCCGTCAGCAATAGCGAGGTACGAAGCAAGCGGTGGGTGCCCCACAATGGATGCGAGCGTGTCGCGGTGCTGGTGGGTGAGCCATTCGCTACGGAGAGTGAGGACGGACGCCCACGGTCATTTCACGGACAAAGACGTACTATTTGGTCAGGTCAGCGTGCCCTGAAGGACGACACAGAGTGAGAATGGATGTCTGGATGATGCATTAGGAGCACGTACCTGTACCCGTGTACCGAGCGTGCACTACATGCGACGGTCCTTGTTAATACATCTGTCAGTGTCAATGGAAGACAATGTGCTCACGGTGCTCGAGCTGAGTGTTTGCTGTGTACCTGAGTTCAGAAGACTGTCAAGTTTTGAATTAGTTGGTTGTATGCAAGGCCAGATGAAATGAAGATGACGGACCATAACAAGGTCGGTGGACTGATGTTAGCGCCCAAGAGCTCCCATGATTCTGAGATCGCGTTCGGCGCGAACGCGTCGACGTCGGGCGGTGGCGCGTCGGTGCAAGCACACACCCACCGTGGCACACATGGCTTCAGTGTCGGCCTCAACGTCCAACGCCACAGTAAAGCCGGAAACAGAGCCAGAACCCATACTTGACGTCTCTGTACTGAAGGAGCAGGCGCGGAAAGGGCTGGTAGACGCATTGAACTCGGTCAATGGTGCGAAGACTCTCGTCCTGGATCCAACCCTAGCTGGGCCTCTAAGCTTGGTGACCGAGGTTGCTCTTCTCAAGGTGCGGATCTCCGGTGCCTGTGTATTCTGAGTGCTTCTTAGACCCGCTTGTCAGCATCATGGCGTCGACAAGATGTTCTGGCTGGAGCCCGGACCACTGTCTGCTACGACCACGAACATTGTCTACCTGTGTCGACCTCTGGTGAAATGGGTGAAGCTCATAGCAGGTGTGCATTTCTTTTGATTTTCTGTTTCTGTGGGGTACTCAGCAGTCGGACGACAGAGCAGCTCAAACGCCATGGCAAGGAAGCCCTGAAACATACCTATACCTTGCTGCTGGTTCCCCGCACGTCGACCCTTGTTACTCGGATACTAGAGGAGGAGGGCGTTCTTGGAGATATTGCAATCTCGTCTTACAACCTCCAATTCATCCCTCTCGCTGAGGACGTCATCTCTCTGGAGAACGACAATGCATTCAAGGAGCTGTGGGTGGTACGTTCATAGTCACCTTGTGCGTCAAATTAAGCAAAAACATCATTGGAAGGACGGAGACGAGACAGCCATATATAATTCCATGCAAGCATTGCACGGTCTACAACGCGTATACGGCCAGTTCCCTCGAATCGTTGGCAAGGGCGACTACGCAACAGTACGTCTGTCCCTAGCCCCCTCACCGCATCGCTCACAGCTGCTTAGCGATTAGCCAACCTCCTACACCGGTCGCCGCCCACCTCTGACGGCCCAATAAGCAGCCAGGCATCCCAGTGCCCTATCGACTCACTCATCATTGTCGACCGAGGCGCAGACATGATCACACCGCTGCTTACCCAGCTGACATACGAAGGCCTCATTGACGAATGCTTCGGCATCAAGAACTGTACGTCTTTCATCGCTCGCAGCACACCTCTGATCGAATGTTGGGGCAGCCCATGTAGAAGTTCCCGCTTCCCTGCTTGCCCCTCCCGCCAATCCCGCACAGCCTGCTGCGGCTTCCAGCAGCGCAACCCCGCCCAACCCAACATCCGGACTCGCGAAGGAGAAGCAGAGGAAGAAGCATCATCTCACCACCGCTACCGACCCCCTCCTCGCCGAACTGCGCGACCTCAACTTCGCGCACGTTGGGCGCAAACTGAATCAGGTAGCACGTAGGCTAGACGAAGATTACAAGGTATGAGGAGCGTCGTTTGATGGACAGTAGCATCTCATGATTGGGGCAGCTTAGGCACCAAGCCAAGACACCCGCACAATTGAGAGACTTCGTGAGCAAGCTAGGAGGGCTGCAGTCTGAGCATCAGTCACTAAGGCTTCGTGAGTATTCCCAGTGGCTCTGTCCCAATCACACTGAAGAACAGCATTTCAGATACTGGCCTGTCCGAGATGCTGGTCCCTCTGACGAGAAGCGACCAGTTCAATAAGTCGCTAGAGATTCAACAAAGTCGGTCTCAGTCCTCGTGTCACAACTTCAACTAAAAGAGTCCACACGCTCCTTAGATCTTCTGGCTTCATATGACATCCCTGCGCAGCTCACGGCGATTGACGAGCTCATTGCTCAGGGCGCAGACATGCAGACCGTGGTGCGACTTCTATGCCTCGCCAGCATCGTCAGCGGCGGCATCAAGACAAAGACGCTGGAGAACCTGAAGCGGGAGATTCTACAGGTATGCGTTGACGACCCCGGCTGAAATACGGGCGGATGCTCAACCACATTCAGGCTTACGGTTACAACCTCCTACCATTACTCCTATCCCTATCCGCACCTCCACTATGCATCCTTCTCCCCAATCCTCTGCCACCTTCAGCCCTCAATACGGCTGCAGCAACCAAGTACCCCTATATCGCACTACGAAAGTCCCTTCGTTTGGTCATCGACGACCCCGACAACGAAGAAGACTTGGAAAATGATATCAGCTACGTATACTCGGGATACGCACCCATCAGCGTGCGGCTCGTCCAGTGCGTCGCGCAGAAAGGCGGCGTTCTGAGCAATCCGGCTGGGGACAGGGACAAGAAGGCGAAGGACAGCGCGGAGGGAAGCAAAACCAAGGGCCCGTCGTCGCAGAAAGTGCAGGCTCACCCGATCGTCGGCTGGAAGGGCTTTGAGGATGTCGTGGCAAGTATCCCAGGCGGAACAGTCGACATCATCCAGAAGGAGCAGGGGGGCCTGGACGGTGCCAGTACGATGGCTGCGTCATTGAGTGGGTGGACCTCCCCTTGGATGTGGGAGCGCACTGGACTGATCAAGCGCATGCACAGTCATGCCGAGGGAAACAGCCACCACCACGGTCGTATTCTTCCTCGGTGGATGCACCTACACAGAGCTCGCTGCGCTGAGGTGGGTTGGCCGGCAGAACAAGGGTGCGTCTCCCATCCACTTTGATGCGCTCGACCACTGAGGCTCTGTAGGACGCAAGTTCCTTGTTGCCACCACGGGAATTATGAGCGGCGCGAGCATGATAGAGAGCATCGCAGGCGTCGAGCGGTCTGCTGCGCAGTCGAAAGATGCAACCCTGTAGTGGGGAGAGGAGGGGCCTCCGACGCGCGCACTGTGAGGGGGAGGCCGGGACTTCGGTATTGTGGGGCTGCTTGCGTGGTTACAGTAACGGATTATCTACGTGCGAGGGGCGCACTAGTGGTGGCGCCTATATGGATCAGTCGCGGATCGTTTTGTGCTCTCACATTTATTTGGGCTAGCCTTCGTATGATGTCGCGGAGATTCGTCTGGGCTGGGGCTCCTGACCACCCGTGACGCGACGCGTCGTTGAATAGCGGTCTGGCGACCAGGACCCCGGCACACCCGTCCTGAGCTCGGATGTGCTCCTACTGCGACCATCTTCCCGGAACCGCAGAATGCGGCATCACCACGCCCCGCGTTGTTCTACGATTACCAGTCCACCTGCCCAACTGGCTCGGGGTGACATATACTACCGAGCAGCGGGAGCGCTTGGTGTCAGAGCTCGTATGAAGTATAAAGTGCTGGTGTAATGCACGTCGGTGCAGCGAGTCGTCCGTGAAGCGGGGGGAGAACACGCCAGTCCGCGCTGGGACCATCATTTGGGAAGATACACACATTACACACCATTACGTGGCAGGAGTGACAGGGGGACAGCGCAGCGGGGAACCGCGAGGGAAGCGTGTTGAACAGGACTAAACCTGTCACCGCAATTTCTGGGCTCGTATAAGGCCCCCTGCGCTTCGACGCGATGTGTCACCCTCTCTCGTCCCGCGACCATCTCCTCGGCCCCTCAGAACTCTCTTCCCGACCCTCCCCTGCAACTTGAGATTGTCAGTTTCCCGCGTTGTTGACCTCGTTGAGCCTGAAACTGACACAGTCACGTATGTAGCCCGATAACTACCATGGTCACGAAAACTGCGCAGAGCGATGCCACGAAGAAGGCTCCGAAGAGTGCGTGTTCTGTCCTGGCATACTTAGAGTATCAGTCTGAACCATCGTTGCACAGAGAAAGGCTCCGCGGGTGGCAGGAAGAAGCTCACCCCCTTCAACAAATTCATGCAGACTGAGGTTGCCCGTCTAAAGGAGCAAGACCCGAACATGCCCCACAAAGAGAGGTCAGTGACCACATGGTCACTTCCACGGCGCATACACTGATGCGTTCCTGGGTAGGTTCAAGTTGGTGATCGAAAACTGGAACAAGCAAAAGGCCAAATAGACGACTCGCCGGGTCTAATTGTGGTGCATTGCAAGCTGCCGCTATCCTGCTCCGTATTGCGCCACCTTTCCGCCGACGACTGGTGACCTGCTCGCTTTGTCTGTATTTCTCAGGTTTGGACCTCCATGTTCCTTCATGCTGCCTCTTCTTGCTCGCACCCTGCTCGCTCTGCTCTCCACGTCCCGCGTTCGCTCTTGATGGCTCGTTGCGCTATGGGACCTCTTAAGCACCAGTATGGCCCATGTTACCCCGCGCGCGCGATAGGTAATAGTGTATAGTGCATGTCAATATGTATGATTATTCGAGGGTCTGTTCTCCTGCCTGAAACCTACAAGTTACTGAGTTGCAAGCCCGTACAATCTTCGGGTATTATGTCGTATCTCTGTCCGCCCGAGTTACCTGAACCCGAACGAAAGCACTAACAGTGCACATAAAGTCGAATAAGTAACCGGCAGTGGATGAGGGCTGGTGCGAAGAGATGAGCCGGAGGGCAGCTCGCTCTGATTAGATAACGTCGTGATGGTGGTGGCTCCACCTCCGCCGCATATGATCGCGACGCCGTTCCGAGGCAGGCCTCCTCCTTTCGATTGCTCCGGACGACCATGTACCAGCTGCCCGCCCGCCCTGGTGCAGCACCCCTACTGAGCCGCCCTTTCTAGCTCTCGTCAGTGTTCTGCCTTTCTATCGCATTTTCTATCTGTATCACTATCTGCATTAAGCCCGCACGCGACCCACGACCTGAATTCACAGGTTCTGACCATGAGCCGCACGCACGACATCGATAACGGCGAGCCTGAATCTCTCCTCAGTTTTGAATTTAATGAATCGCTTAAGGCCCTCAGTCGCCTCGAGGCCGGTGCGAGGGTCCCCCAGTCCTCATCCTCACGCATCTCAGACCTGGCGGACATGTTGGCGGCCTTAAAGCCTGTATCCGGCGCCGCCGAACTCGAACCCCTCTCTTCCGACGACGCGATGGAGGACATCCCATCCGCTGATTTCAAGGGCAAGAGCGTGTCCCAGCCCATACAAATACAAGCTCGGAATGCGTTCGAAGAACAGCGACCAATCGATCAGGAGGAAGGCTTGTTCCCGATGTCCTTTGGTACGGTCGCTTCTTCTGGTATGCAGGACCTTGTGGAATCTCGACCATCCTCCGCATATAATGATGCAGAGAGCACCTCCACTCCTCTCTCCCTCCCGCAAGACGTCATAGAGGAAGTAGACTCGATGTTGGTAGGCAAAGGCAAAGCCCGCGATGTTCCCCCTACACTGCCCCCCCTTTCGTTCGGTACTACAGAGCTCAACTACGAGAGCTCTGACTGGCCCTCCTTTTCGTCCTCCATCCCAGGACCTTCGTCTTTCGCTTCAAGCATTGGATTGGTCGGCGATCGGGAACCGAGTCCGAGCACTCCTACTTCCGTAGCCGGTCCTTCCAGCCAGCCCGCAGACAGTAATGTGGGAACTGGTCCTGCACTCATTCGTGTACCATCACGACGCCGGTCGCTGTCCAGCCTCTCTGCACATTCACGACGCTCAATCTCTGCACTGTCTACCAAGAATCTGAAACTGAACTCACCCACTACGACGAAGCTACCGGGTAACCTGGCTCGGAAGCTGCTGGGGAAGCAGCGGGACAGCCCGACTAGCAGCCCAACGTCTCCAGCAAGGGAGGTCGTCTCTGACCCTGAGGATTTGACACCCAGTAACCGCCTGAGCTGTCTCGCACCATGGTCCCATAATGTACCACGCATTAGCCCACTGGCCACTCCTGCGCTGGGGATGGAATACGGCATTGGAGAGTTCGACAAATCATTCCCAGTATATTATTCCAACCCGACGGACCGCACTCTGCTGCGCACGAAGGGCCGCTCCTATTCCTCGCCTCTGCCATTCCCGACCACTCTCGGCGTTGTTTCCCCTATCACCGTCGACATTTTTGAGCCCATTCCCGAGCCCACACCTAGCTATTTC
The DNA here is from genome assembly GCA_029783445.1 of Fomitopsis palustris. Lineage (NCBI taxonomy): Eukaryota > Fungi > Basidiomycota > Agaricomycetes > Polyporales > Fomitopsidaceae > Fomitopsis > Fomitopsis palustris. Next base: position 225,388 of record JARAOQ010000022.1, on the reverse strand, counting down.
GACGAACTCCTCCCAGCCGAGCTGAAGCTCCGAGTCTTCGTTTCATTGGTGCACTTACACGAGGTCGAGCATCAGAAGCATATTGACGATGGTTCCTGGACCCTTCGCAAAGCCTCTTCATCGAAGAACCAGTGGGTCGGCCGAGAGCGCGGGATCCGGGAGCTGTTCAAGCTGAGTAGGGTAGGTATACTACCACACGCACGTATGCGGGGTCAATGACCTTCACACTGCTGTAGGTTTCGAAGGCGTGGCAACGCCTCGTGTTCGACGGGCAACTCTGGGTGAAGCTGGACCTTCACGCCTTCCCAAACGTCCCTCCGCTGGCCCTCGAACGCCTCGCCAGGGTCGCGGGCGCATTCGTTCGGGAGCTTGATCTTCGTGGACATACGGACTTGCAGTCCTCGACTTTGCAGGAGATCACTAGCCACCTCTGCACTGACTTCCAGCCTGGAGGATGGGTTGCGCATACGCAGTTGACCGTCATCAACCTGCAAGGTTGCTCAATGGTCCAGACCCGCGCTCTGCATCACCTCCTCGTCCGTTCCTCGTCTGTGCGCACGCTGTGCCTGAAGGGCCTCGCTGCGGTAACGGACACGACCTGCAGCATCTTGGCGACCTACTGCCGCCAATTGACTGCTCTTGACCTGTCTCGCTGCCCCAACGTGTCTGGCAGCGGTGTCATATCCTACCTCGACTCAGCATTCATCCGCAACGAACGGCTTCTACTCAAGGAGTTGCGGTTGTCCGGCTTGAAGTACCTCTCTGACAAGCTCTTTGAAAGGCTCGGCTATGCCGCCCCTGATCTCGAGGTGTTGGACCTCAGTTACTGTCGCTCGCTGCACAACTCTTCCATCGAGGCATTTGTGTCCTGTTCTGCAGACGAGTGTGCCGAGCAAGAGATGGTACAGCTGACAGCGCGTGAGGCGGGGCGTGATCCAACCGACTCTACGCGGTACTGGCGGCGCATCACCCGCCTGCGCCACCTGAATCTCACCTCGTGCATCATGCTGACGGACCACGCGTGCTCCCATCTCGCCCACGCCGTCCCGAAGCTCGAGATACTCGAGATGGCGGGTATCGGTGCAGAGCTGCGTGACGACGGGCTTGTTCGGTTGTTGGAGACGACGCCACTCATTCGCAAGTTGGATCTAGAGGACGCGTGCCAGATCACGGACGACGTGATCATGACACTGACACCGGAAGCGGCCACGGATGCCCCACCGCAGCGTGCACCTCCCCCGCTGCAGCCCGGGCACGCACTGGAGCATCTCACCATCTCATATGCAACAGAGGTCACGGACGATGCTGTCTGGGATCTTATCGACAACTGTACGCGGCTGAGGGTGCTTGAGGTGGACAATACTCGCATCTCGGAGTCGACCGTGAAACACTTCGTCGCAGTGCTGCGCGAGCGCAAGGTCGTGGACGCACAGGTCGTCGCGGTGGATTGCCGGGGTATCGGCGAGCGAGCCGTGAGGGATCTCACCTCGCAGACGCGTCCGCGCGTCGGGTGGCGGTCGTACGAAGCTCGGAAGCTCGGCTTCTTGGATGGACGAGACGACGAGGGGCTCGGCGTGGGCCAGGACGAGCTTGATGAATATCGTGTGGCGCTCAAGACGTTCTTCTCGTGGCAAACAGTCGACACTGTGAGGGCAGTGCGCGAGAAGAAGCGCAAGTCGAATCGCCGGGGGCTAAACGCATCATCCAGCAGCAACGAGGAGGGCTCGTCAAGCGGGCGCGCAAGGTGGTGGTCGCCCAGTGGGCGGCGTTCAGGCGGGACGTCGCCCAATTTGTCGGACTTTGGTCTGGAGAGAGATGGATGTACGATCATGTGAAGTGTATAAATTGTTGTACTGTAGTCGCTGTAGACTTTTGTTCCTGCTGCCACGATCCTATACATATTTGCCCCCACTGTACACTTACTGTATCATATGTATTTCCATCCACTTGTTCCGTAGAGAAGCTTGTACGTATCAGATGTACCTACTTACCAGACAGAATTCGATCTTGTACATGACGTGAAACATATCGGAGGTGCAGCCCCAACTCGAGCGTGGACACAAGTCTCGTGTAGTTGTGGTACTAGCAGATACCTCAACAGTGTCAGGCTATGGACTCTTTCCGTTTCGCCTTTCTGCGGGCCTTCTTTTCTGTTTTCTTGGCTTTCTTCGTCGCCTCTGAACTCGAGAGAGGTGTGCTGCAACCACTATCTGCTGGCGTGCTGTCGCTCGTTTTCACATCTTCGGCGGATGGCTTGGCCTTCTTTGCGTCTTGCATGGTAACTGGCACCTCATCTCCATACCCTGATTGGCAGAATGAGACTACAAGCCCAAGTGAGGACACAGGGTACATACCAGCAAACGGGTCCATGGGACGCCTCCGCTTTCGCCCAGACAAGGTGTCGTCCTCCAATGCTTTGCCCTTGCCCTTGCCCTTCGTCATGTCCGCATCCGTGGCGCCCGAAAGCTCGTCATCGTCAATCACTTCCAACACATCCTCCTCTTCGCTGGCCGCCTCCGCGAGCTCTCTCTCATACTGTGCCCGAGCGACCATCTTGCTCGTCACCTTGACTGGCACCTGGGTTGGCTCCCCATTCTCACTGAATCTGATATGCGACGGCCCTGCACCATCGTCCCCTCCCGATGGCCTCTGTTCCTTTACCTGGGCGATGGCGTGCTTGATGAAGCGGTTCGCAGCAGCCTTGTCTACCGTCGTTGTTCCTACATAGGGTCTAGACGTCAGGGCCGGACACCGGTTGCGATAGGCGTGAACCTACTTTTCGCAGGGTCTTCAGCATTTTTAATTTTGTCAAAATATTGCCTTATGCGGTCCTGTGTTGGGATGCAGCGTTAGTTGGGGAGAGTAGCAGGGCATGGCGACGCACTAGTTCAGCTATTACGGGATGCGTCTTTGGGTCAATGCCTCTTGTCTTGAGATATACTGCGCACAACACTGAGATTTACGAGAGGGCATGCAATCAGACACTCACTGAAGATGAGGTCGTACACGAGGTACGGTAACGCAACCTGAAGCTTCGCCTGTTGAATGGTCTCTAGCCCAACCAGGGATTCGGGCAACGTCTGAGCCAGCAAGGGTTCGAGGCGACTTTCTAAATCATCCAACGAGTCAATCAAGGTAGTGACTTTCGTCCGTAATCGCTGTGAGTCTGCGTCCATGATTGTAACTCGACTTGGTGCCCCACTGGGCGTTGGTGTTCGGTGCCCACGGGCGCCAAGTATTCTCCCAGGTATGATCGGGAGATCTGCTTTCGATCGCTTGGATCTCAGCCAGGTACACTGCCAGTTGAGTCCTTCGCCACATCCACGTGCCGTCTTTGCCCGCTACTCGGAGATGTTCCATGTAAGATGCACGGAGAAACGGGGGTACGCTACAGTATATGAAGTCCTGCTTATAGTTTAAATCGAATTGCGGCGCGCACTCTTGCCCCTCTTGCTCGTCATAGACGCTCTCGCCTCCCCTACATACGCAGAGGGCAGTCGTCCCTCCTCATTCCACTTCTCGAGGAAATCCATTGCCGCCCGGAATCCTTTCTCTTGGATCTCTTCAAATTTTCCGAACTGCAATGTTCCAAACTGACGTAGCTGTCAGCTTAAAGCCACCCAGGAATGGGTGTAATGTGCGAACCTCCTGGACAGGCATGCCCATATATAAACATCCTGGCGCTACCTTAGCTTCCTCCAACGTTTTCACACTTGAGACGCTAGAGCACAATTAGGTGGTCAAGCAGTGGAGCCTGCGGAGGCGAGAATGCGGACTCACTATGCAAGCCGCCCTTGTAGCTCTGTGATAGCTGGGACGCTCCTGGCGTTTGAGAAAGGGTTCCAACGGTTGATGAGGAGCCACCACCCGGATACAGAGTCTCCAAAATTCCGGGGAGAGTTATCGTCAAGCTGTCGTCCGGTAAGTCTTCAATAGAGCGTCACACAACTAACTACTCACTGAGCCAACATCGGAGGCGATGACTGCACTCGCTCCCATGGTCATCATTGTGGCTACCTAGGGACAGGTGAGATGAGCTCAATCTTCTGCAGGTGAAGAAGGGGCAGCCGTACAGGAAGGTTGTCGACTGAGTAAGGTTGTCATCAGTATACTGTGATGCAAGCTAAATTGAGGCACTCACTGTACCCTCCATCTACCAGCATGTTGCCATTATCACACAACGGGGGAAGCAATCCGACCAGGGTCATCGAAGCACCTATTGTGAACCACTATTGGCAAATATCTTCCATATGCATTGCGACATCACCCACGAATGAATCGCCATGCAAAGCCGGTTTCGTGGATCTCCATCCGGGAAGTGTTGATATTAGTCGAATTGCAGAAGTAGGGCAGCCACATGTCCTCGATGTGCAGGTCGTAAAAGGCCTAACAGACGTCGTTGAGATGCTTCCTGAAATAAACAGGGAAGCAACGTACTTTGTATATTGACCGGTTGAACTCATGGCCCTGTATTCCGTCGTCTGAGCGCCGTGATGCATGAGTGATGTTCCGATACATACCGTGGTATAGGCCACAATTGGGTATGTTACGTCGGACAACATCCTCCAGAAGTTGCCCATACGTCCACTGAACTGTTTTGTTCTGCCAGAGCTTGATATAATATCGCCCTCTCGTGCGTACAGCCCGCCAACGAAAGCACCCATGCTGGTGCCTACATTTGCTATCAGAATGTACTGACTGGCAGAGAAGCTGTCGTCTCACCTCCTACCATATCAATCGGGATACCATACTCCTCCAGCGCACGAATGACACCCTGTGGCATATGAGTCTAGGGATCAACATGGGTGACATTTGCGTACCAAGTGTGAGATGCCCCGCGCGCCGCCACCGCCGAGAACGATCCCGATAGACTTGCCGCATATCCGCCTCGCTAGCCGCGCGAAGTCGCTTGAGTGCGCTGGACGTTGGGGACGTGGGTCGCCCGAGGCTCCGCGGTACTTCCTGAGCTCGCTCTGCACCCGATCCTTTAGGTTCCTGAAGGCTGCTATCGCGGCAGGGTCCTGCTGTGGTATTGTGGTCCGAGGTATCGATCCTACGACCCCCTGTATGCCAGTGTTAGCACGACTCACGCATACAATAGATCACACGTACTGGAAGCTCGACATGTATATGTTGATGTACCCATGGCCGAGTCTAGACCGCAATACGGTGAGAGGCAGGTAAGGATGAACGTGCGATGTACGGACCTTCAGCCACTCCCTGGTGGAGCCTGGTGCAACCGACCGGTCCGGATGCAGAAGCACCAGCTCTTTCCTCGCAGTAGTCTTCAAAGACAGCAATAATCTCTCGTACTCGCCAATACTGGGGTCATCACCCATTCCAACGACCATCACGCAGTCCGCCTGACGGATGCATGTTTGAGTCCATGAACTGTTTACGGGCGAGTCTGCGACATATAACACGATGCGGTACTTCTGCTCCTGCTCCGCGAGCCACCCCGCGGCCTTGAGCTTGCCCATGCGCGTGAATGCGTGGCGCCCGAGGTGGTCCGAGACGGACGCCTGGTTGAGATACGACGTCGGCGCACCGACGCTCTCGAGCGCCGCGTGTAGCTTGCGCGCAAATGCGTCCACGGGCACGTTGCGGGTGACAGGGAGGACGGCAACAGTCTTGAGGTTGCTGTTACTCCTGGAGAGTTCGACCGTTGGGCCACTCTTTGTGTGGTCAATCTCGGAGCGGACTCGTGAGGCAATCATCTTCAAAATCCTGAGCCAGAGTAAGCACGCATTCTTGGTCTTGCCACGCTCACCACCACTCACTGAGCTGTTGTCCGCGGGTTGCTGTAGCGGGACAGCTGTGAGTCGATCATATTCCGACAAAAGCATAGACGACATACCGAGAGGAGATCGCGTTGAAGAGTGTCCGAGGCATCCTGATTAGCTCAGTATCACGGATGGCATGCACAGTGTTCCTCCTTGGGGAGCCGGTTATGACATCGAGCTCTCCTACAGTATCACCCTGGCCATACTCAGCCTGTATGCTTATACCACCGCTCTCCTTGTCAGCGATGGCTCGCAGGCGACCATTGATGACGATGTAGAAACTATCGCTAGCATCTTCGGGTCGCCAGAGTACTTGCCCAGCGTTAACTTGCATCCAGTCGAGAGAACCGTCGATGTGTAGCACTAGTACCACCTTAGTTGCTGTGCGTCTCCGCACGGGACAATAAGCTCACCGATGGGAGATAGCAGGGAAATGAGACGCTTGGCAAGAGTGAGAAGGACGATTGGCCGTTTCTCAAGCAGACGATCTAGGGCGGGAGAAGGAAGGAACCCAACGTATGTATCAGTCTTCGCGACGATGTCCACGTACGAGGCAATCTGACAGAGTGAGGCTTGCAGAAGGCATGAGTACGTCGCACGAGCACACAGGCACAGGTTACACACATAGATAACCTGCGATACCACCGGGCCGCACAGTGAACAAAGGCTTATGCGTTTCCTTGTTGCGCGAACCCGGGACGTTGAAGCTGGATGTCCTACTATGGCTCGACGCTCCCCACGCACCCAAGCCAGGGCGCGTAGCATGGGTTTCTTCGTCTGCAGGCTCCGATTTCCCCTTGGATTCGTTAGCAGTTGACTTCTGGCTGGGGAGCAGGATGTCCAGGAAACCGTCGATGACGTAGAAGAGACCTGCGTATACGGTGAATACTGATGTTATGAGGCGACGCAATTATTTGGCACGCACCCGTGTTCCGCTCGCCAGCCTTAGCAAGGACTGAGCCAGCGGGAAAGAAGAGGATTTCTACTTCGTTGTCCAATCCACTCATGTATCCGTCAGTCATGATCGACGACGAAGCGCCAGTGACACTAGAAGACGCATCATCTCCGATCTCCAACAAGGACAACGAGCCAAATGACGACTTGAACGGTCCCGCACTCCTCGCTTCGCTCGGTGTGAATGCAGGTGAGGCCTCCACTGAGTCCTCGTTGCTGATCGGAGGTTGTATAAGTCCAATTGACTTCGCAATACAGGACATGACTTCGTCCCGAAGGTCGAAGTCGTCCGTCGCCATCCGCCTGACTCCCGGAGCACTCGTTTGTCCGCGAGTCGGAGATATTTCCCGGCGCTGACCGTGCGTATGTGAACCGCGGACGGTGCTCGTCGTGCGGGGAACAGGCCTTAACGACTCCGCAGGATTGCCGACAGTCGTATGCAGGTCACCAGCCTGCACATTCTGACGGGGGGTAACGCCCTTGAAGGGCGTCACCGGTGAGTACTTGGTTGGCCGAGGGCTGTCTGTCAGCTTGGTCTTGCCGCCGACAATCGAGGTCTTGGTGGAATTGATCGATGGTGAGTTCATGCTGAAGTAGTCTTCGTCGGAATCTGCATCGTTGGTCCTGGCTACTCCGTCGAAGCGTTGTCTTAGCTGCCGAAGTCCAGATTCGTAGAACATTGGGGGAAGGGGGTGGCAGGCAATGTCGTTGATTGCCTTCTCCGTGCGCAGGACCTCGGTCGTCAGCCCCAGGTAGTTATGCGCGGCGTTGAATGTGACTCGCGAGAAACGCGTCAAGATCACTTTGCCACGGTCAGCATGGACATTCACGCAAGACAAACGCACTGTCTTACCCTGAACGATATGCGCCGTGGCTTTGGGAAACTTCTTGGTGAGCCTGCGGAAGGCTTCTGCAGGAATGACAGCTAGGGAGCTGTCTTCAGCCGCGCGGGCCACCGCACTATAGTGACTCTCAGGATCGGCGGAAACAGTAGACTTGGGGCGGGCGCTAGCGCCGGACGGAATGCGGGAGGAGGACGGAGGGAAAGGCATAGGTGACTGAGACCGTCGGTAGGGAGACTGAGCACGTGGAGACGTTACATCTTCCTGGTGTACCGTAGAAGCCGAAGACGAGACGGATGGCCTTCGTGTTGGCGACCGCAAGGTGCCAAGGCTGAGGTTAGAGACGTCTGAGTCAGACCGCCCAGGCCGTGTACGTAGCGGCGTCCGTTGAGTGGAAGCGACACTGATAGATTCGAGCTCGTCATCATCGTCGCGATTATCCTCGTCTTGCCAGCTTAACTTGACGTTCTCCGTGAAGAGGCTGAGGATCGTGAAGAGACTGGATAGCATACCACCAGATCCGACTTGATTCAGAAGCTGATAGCCATTCATGTCATCCTCTTCCCAAGATCCACTGCCCATGGTTTCGTTGGGCAGTCCAGTCCGAGCGTAGACCTGGACACTACCATCAATGACACAATAGAAGCTCTTATCCTGGTCCAAGGAGAGAGTGTCGCCAGCAATTAGTCGCCGAGTTTGTAGATGTCTTGCGAGTTCGTGGAAGACCTACGCATGCTATGAGATCATACAGGCTATGCACAATTTGAAGGGACTCACTGGCTTCTCAAGGAACCCAAACACGCGGACGGCCTGCAGGAACTCATCTAGATAGTTGTGGAAGGCGGGCATCTGTTCGGGTGTGTTAACGTCCGGGTTGAGTTCTTGTGCATCGGCCTTGAGCAGCGGCGGCTCCTTCAGTTTCGTGTACGTATTAAGGTAACGGAAACGAATCCAGTAATTGAGCGCGATAGCAAACAGCACAAACATGATAGCAAATGACCAGAAGTTGAGCTGAAGTAGCAGCATGGTCAAGAGAAAGCGTCTAGGTTTTCGGGGAGGATCGCACCGTCAATGTCATAGAATACGAAAGTATTGAATAAATCAGGGTGGGTACGGTGATAGTCACGAATGCCACAAGTGCCTTGACCCATGACAGCATCCATACTGACGGTTTACGTTGAGAGAACACTGATTTTGCGCATCCATCGATGTAGGGACTCACGAATTACCCAAAAAGCGGCCGACAATAACATGAGCACTGGGTGTCCATCACTGCCGGGCTGCGAGCCTTCCATGGTGGCTTCCATGATGACGTTGTCGACGAACGTTGGTCGGATAGACGAGGGAAGTTGATTGTTCGTCTCCTAGAGTGTTATGTCCGTGCACATGCCGCGGACAGGCAAGGGTGCCAGCAGATGGTGGCCTTGCAGTGGTAGCCTGAGGCAGCGGACTTTACACCATCGCAGAAGCGCCCGACCGCGTCACTGGTCTTCTGCGCGTTAGGACACGTGCGCGCGCTGGCAGTGCCTGAGTGCCAGGACTACATTCGCCAGCGGCGGCCATCCTCCAGAACGTCCGAAAAATAGCGATAAATTATGACCCTGCACATACGCTATAAACGGACAAACAACCATCGGATAGCACATTGCGCAAACCGGGTATAAACGCGAACGTTGTACTGTACACGAAGCCAACATATTAACACATCCGCGGACAACGCCAGAACTACAACGGAAGCGCGAAGAAGTCTCGTCTCAACAAGAAGGGGAATCACATAGGAGTATACATGTACAGGGTTTTCTCCGCCAGCTCCATCCATTATCGTAAAACCCATTAGAATCCGAAGACACGCAAGATCAAGTATATCGCCGAGCACACGAAACGAATGGCAGAGAGACCAGCACTGCATCGCTACGGTCAATATCGGATCTCGTAAAGACATGCAAGCATAACACTCACAGGCAGTAGAACAGGAAGGTGAGATAAGGGTTGAAGGTCGAGTCAGCACCACCTTGGGAGACGTGTTCATTTACCCAGCTGCTGAATGCAGTTGAAGTGAACACAAGAATCATGACCCTAGACAACATCAGTCAGCCAGCATGAGAGTCTAGGTCCAAGGGCTCTCACATATTCGTGCCGACCCAAGTGAGGACGACGTTCGTCCGGCTGTTACGATCATGGTCGGCCTGCTTAGTAGCAGCGTCACGGTGCTCTCTCTGCTCTGGGGGCTTGACAGACAAGGCATAACGAGATGCGTTCCAAAGCTGGTCGACGTCCTCGCGGGCCGTAGGTACCTCGACCTCGAGTACTTCCTGGCCATTCGAGTTCTTGACCTTCTTCGCACCGCCGAGATCCTTGGCAGCACCGTTGTCACCCTTTGTACCCCAAGTGACATCGTGGAGGTTGCACATCGCGTACATCACTGAGTAGTGTTAGTACGCCATCCGCCAGATCAAAAACACGACCTACTCAAGATGTTCACATCTGGATGGTGGGTAGTTAGCTCGCATGCACAGTACTGCAACGCCGGGGGAAAACGTACAGCTTGGCAAGAGGAACATGTATTGGAGGAAGGACGTGAACATGTGCCAGGGCTCGAAATGCATGAAAGACCCGATGAAGTAGAGACCGTAGGTCGCAGCCAACGATATGACAATGTCACGGAATGCCGCATTGGTCTTGATCAAGCTATATATGCACAACATCAGTGCCTTTCTCTATACCACGGAGCTTCAGGTGCACTTACTCAGGCAAGTGCTCCCAGCCAGTGACGGAATGCGGCACAGCGAGGTACACCGTGTAGCCAGCACACCAGAGCGTAAGGATGTTACAAAGACCAAATAGCACCATGCAGAACGCGTAGATCCACTTCGAACCTTGAGGACGGTTGCCGAGCGAACACACGACGATGACGAAGATAAGGGCGATGTACAGCTACCAGCCGACGCGTCAGCACACACTGATGGCACTGAGCATTTTTTATCACCTTCAGGAAGGCCTCGAACACCTGCACGCCTGCACCCTTGTTCAGCCAGAAGAAGGCGTTGTCGTTTCCTTCTGCCGTAGTTGCCGAGGAGACCAACTGCATAACAACGATGAGCATGAGGACAAAACTAGCTGTCGACCATACGCACGAAGTAGAAGGCGAGGTAGAAGTTTGCCAGTGAAGTCCAGGTAAACATGAGCTGGACGGCGTTGTAGATGAATTCAAGCTGGCGATGCGAATCAGACAAGGGCAAACGATGTCGAGTAGTCCCCACAAACCTGCAATAGCAACATCCGGAAGATGTTCTGACCAGACGTCCAGATTCTCCAGAAGAATACAGTGGAGTGTACAGTCGCAAAGAGAGAACCGTTCAGCCAGCGACGGCGTTGGGAGATGAACTCGGGGACCTGGACATTTCAGTCAAAAATCAGAAATGTGGGGTGAAAATACGGTTTCGGTACGTACTGTGTCAGGCACATCGGTTGAAGCTTTTGCGCTCTTCACGTATTTGAGGCTGTTGTACTGGTTAGTAGAATTTCGACAGATCAAGCAGGGTACAGCGTACATCCAGCCCTCGCGCTTCTTTGTCACGATCTCGAAACAGAGGATACGATCCTCAGCAAGGTACATGTTACGCTCTGCAGCACGAGTCAGTGGCACATGAGAACCACCACGCGTGTAAGGACAGACCGAAAAGGCCCGCGTCGCTGTGACCGCCGTGCATCGTCTCTCCCTTGAAGTAGGAGGCCAGAGGCCCCTTGCCGTCAGGACCGTTCAGGAGGGCCCTGTATCTGTAGGCGCTGAAGGCACCGGGCAGCACACTGATGTACCCGAAGACACTCTGTGATTGCGCAATCTCGTCAGTCTTGTGTCCAAGAAGACGCGGAGATGATCACCTACCTCCAGAGGCTTGTCAAGAATGTTGGACATCTTGTACTCAAAGTTCTGAGAGGCTGCAAGAGGGCTCTTGAGGATGTTCCAGCAGTAACGTCCAGTATCGACACAGATCCTGACAGTACATCTTTAGAGGAGAGAAATAGGCATAGCAATTCATGAACTCACTCTCCGCATGCGCCGCCGACGTTCGAGTGCTTGTCGAAGCCTACATAGTACGTATGAGGTAGGGCCGCAGGATAGGATCGAGGCTACGCACACTTCCACAGGTCGTAGATAGAGGTTCCGGTAGGCTTCGTTCCAACGTCGAGGAGCACACAAACTGGAGGCACACCAGTAAGCACAAGTGAAGAGTAAACACAATTCTAGACATACCATTGGGTTTGATGAGAGGACCAAATGCATTGAAGAACCACCGATGGCTGTTCAGTTTCTTCTTGTTCTGTTCCTTCAAACAGAAAATGATCTGGACGGGGCAAGCACCCTTCGAGACCTCGCCCTTCTCCGAAACCACCACGTTCGAAGTGAATCTTTCCGCATGATGAGCACTTTACGACGTCAATGGTAGCTAGGCACTCACTCGAAGATGTGGGCTGTGACGTCCTTGCCGCCGACGGTGTCCTTTGCGACACCCTCTTGATAGCAGCCCATCTGCATCACGATCAGAAAGGGTTGCACGTAACTGAAGAAGGCATGATACATACGAGGGTCAGGACTTGGAGAGTGCGCTTGTTGATCTTGCTCCGGCCGTCGGACACGACACAAACGACAACCTTCTGCCAGCCGTTCGGACCCCACATCTTGGAACGGTTCCTGCTGCACAGGTGTGCAATGTTCTTGATGACGCTGGTGAATAGAGAGCTCAGCACAGCCAACTGCATACATACACCATGTCGCACTCACGCATTCATGGTACGCGTAAACAGGACTTCGTCCTCATTATACATCGTCATGACAATGAACAGCTCGGTGTGTCGGCCGTAGAGGTATGGCCGGAGGGAGTATTTCTTGCGCATGAACTCGTCGGGATCACAAGTCGCAGCGGTGTATCGCAACTTGGTCATCTCCTCGCTGTCCTCAAGGCCCTTTGGAACGATGAAGGATGGTGCCTGCATGTCGAGGACGAGGTTGCCCTCCTTCAGCTCGATCTGCTTGACCACCCGCTGCTTGAGTAGCTTCTCCCGGACGTCAGACCAGCCGGCGCCCGGGCGCATCTGCTGCATGGGTGGGTAGTTGAGCTGAGCCGTCTGGTACGGGAGCGGCGGGAGGGGAGGGACGGCATCGTTGGCATAATCGTGCACTAGGTGAGCCTGCGACCCGGTGTAACCGCTCTGGTACGACTTGGTCGACTTGGTCTCCCAATTTGAATGAGCGTCGAAATCTTGGTGGTAATAGGTGTCTTGGTGCGAAGGAGCGTATTGCTGCTGGGCCGTGACGGGCGGAAAGTCGGGAGTCAAAGCAGCGGTGTTCGAGGGAGGATAGTCAGGATAGCCGGCGTGGCCATTGTAGGGGCTGTAAGGATCGTGTTGAGGCTGCGTGCGATAAGCCATGGCAACCGGGTTTCGCGACGCGGAGCGTGTTGTGCGACAAAGAGAACGAGAAGCTGAAAGGAATGACTAGTTCGAGGCCGACGCCTGCTGGAGGGGTGTAGGGGTTCCCGGAGGTGGGAAGTTATCAGTGTTGCCAGCGACACTGCGGTCGGTGTTTGAGTTTGGATGGAGGGCGCAGCCTTCCCATCCTATCACACCCATAAATGGCAACTCCCCCCAAGCGATCTCAGCCGTTCGTTGCAAGCCCATCGACAATCTTTCGGCGGCTTGGCCGCCGCTCAAGCGCAAAATAGACCGTCGTTAGCGACTCATGCGAGGTATCGTCGGCCACGGGAGTCCGGTAGGTGACCTTGAGTAGACATCCTCTGATGATGATGAAGCACTCTGAATCATACGGACGGCCTGTTTGCCCGACAAAAATCACAATGTCTAAAAATGCACTGACTGCTTTCCATGGACATTATGGAGACGCGAATGTAAGTATCTCGGACACGCGAGATGGACAACATACGGACGATACAACGGGAGTCGGGCGAAGTAACGGAGACAAAAGGGCTATCGAGTTGTTCCAAAACCCCAGAAGAGGGAGACTTCGCTCAACAATCACGTTGTCACAGCTGTACAGAGATAGCGCGGCGGCGTGTCGAACACAAGGATGATCATGGTGAACACAAGCAGCACTCGACTCCGCTGCCAGTCGTAACGTAATCCGGATCTAGAGCGGTACCCTGGGGCAGGTGCAGTGTGATTCCTTTCCCTCGCCACTTCAACGTGAGCGACGATGCACAAAGGGCAATCCAGGCGGAGATCCGAGGGCAAAGCCAGACGGATACACGGACAGTCCGGGGGAGGGAGGCGTGGATGGATCCTGAATGAATCGGTGGAAGCTCGGGCGTGACAATCATTGCCACAAAGCGGAGGATGAATCAGGGCCGCCGGACGGACGAGATGCTGCCATTCTTACCGCACGGACGCGCAAGCACATTCTGCGAACAGACCGAACCCAGGAGCATCTGCACAGCCGCCAGGACGTCAACTGATTCATGTTAGTGGACGTCCTCGGGCGTTTCGAGCAGCGGTGGTGGCCGGTCGGTGGAGTAGGTCGATGAGTGCATGTGTCGTCAAGCATTGACCATGGTAGACAACAGAGCGAGCCCGGCGCAAAAAGCAAGGGTCCACAAAGCGTGAGCGGCGAGAACAGAGGAAGACAAGAGGGAGCGCTGAGCAGAACGAGAACAAGAACGTCAGCCATCGATTGAGCGCTCGGCGCCGCACCATTTGCACGCCCTCGAACAGGCCACTTTTCCCACGATCCTCTACCCGCCTCATTGCCACCCTTGACCGCGCCGTTCTTTCTCTCTCCCCATCTCTCTCTCGTACCCATCTCTGCTCTCTATCCACGATATCCCTCTCAATTCCGTCTTTCTCGTCTTTACGCCAACGGTGAGTACATTGTTCTCAGCTTCCAAGGCCTCAGCTCGACAGGGGATCGGATAACGGCTGTTGGCTGCCTCGAGGTGTCCGCACCTGTGGCGGGCTTCCAACTGTTGCTAGTTGCGCTGGCCTCCAACCGCCTGGCATACTCGACGTAATATCACGCTCGATATCCTACCTGTTTGATGCGGCAACAGTGCCGTGGGTGATTCTGGGCAGCGTGTGTTGGGCGGCTGACCGGCGTCGTTGCCAGCGTTCCAAACCGTTAACTACGCCCTTGTCTCCTCGCTACCCCCTTGTTACCTTCCACCCTCTCTTGCAACTACTTACTGATTCCTTTTTGATTGCTATAGACTTTCAGACTCTCTCTAATACACCACAATGGCCGATTCGTCGTCATCGCACAGACTAGACCTCCGTGTTGGTGGGAAGTACAGGCTTGGGAAGAAGATTGGTTCGGGCTCTTTCGGTGCGCAACTCGGTTGTCTCTCTCGTCCGATTCTGACGATTTCTCTGCAGGTGATATCTACCTCGGAATCAACATCATCTCCGGGGAAGAAGTCGCCATCAAGCTCGAGTCGGTCAAGGCTAAGCATCCGCAGCTCGAGTATGAATCGAAGGTCTATAAGACTCTGGCTGGCGGTGTCGGTGTTCCCTTCGTCCGTTGGTTCGGGACGGAGTGCGACTACAATGCCATGGTCATAGACCTCTTGGGCCCTTCTCTAGAGGACCTGTTCAACTTCTGCAACCGCAAGTTTAGCCTCAAGACCGTACTCCTGCTGGCCGACCAGTTGGTAAGATATCTGTCACTGTCCGCAGCGGTGGCTGTTCTAACAAACCAAATTCGCCACGTCAATACGCCACGTCAGATCTCCCGTATCGAGTACATTCACTCGCGCAACTTCATTCACCGCGACATCAAGCCCGACAATTTCCTCATGGGCATCGGCAAGCGCGGGAACCAGGTGAACGTCATCGACTTTGGTCTCGCGAAGAAGTACAGGGACCCGAAGACGCACCTCCACATCCCATACAGGGAGAACAAGAACCTGACGGGTACTGCGCGTTACACTTCGATCAATACCCACTTGGGTGTGGAGCAAGCTCGTCGTGACGACCTGGAGTCTCTTGCCTATGTCCTCATGTACTTCCTTCGGGGTTCGCTCCCGTGGCAAGGCCTCAAGGCTGCGACGAAGAAACAGAAGTACGATCGGATCATGGAGAAGAAGATGACAACCCCCACCGACCTTCTTTGCCGTGGCTTCCCCAACGAGTTCGGTATCTTCTTGAACTACACCCGTGCACTCCGCTTCGACGACAAGCCCGACTACTCGTACCTCCGCAAGCTCTTCCGGGATCTCTTTGTCCGGGAGGGCTACCAGTACGACTACGTGTTCGACTGGTCCGTGCACCGTGGCCAGGATGAGGCCAGCGGTAGCACCAGCGCGAAGGCCGGAGGCAGGCGCAAGGTTGTGCAGGAGGAGGAAGAGCCTCGCATGCCGGACCGAATGTAAGTGGTCTAATCGATACATTCGCATTGGACGCCCCGCTCACCCAATACGCTCAGGCTCCGCTCCCACACTCGTCAGCAGCAGCAGGCTGCCGGGGCTGGTGCAGTCGGCCAGCAGCGCATCAACCGCGGAGACTGGTAAGCTGCCTGCGTGTCGAAGCAGGGGTCCGAGTCTTCAGGGCGCGTCCGGAGTACGACCGAGCATTGGGGGCGGAGGGTAGGTGAAGAGGAGGCTCGGATTCGGTTTTGGTCGCCTATCGTGTATGGCGCCTCGGTTGTCGGTAACTATTGGTCCAGGTGCTGCTCTCGAGGGTGTGGACGAGGCGTGGAGCAGGCCAGTGGAAGACGCGGTGGGAGCAGGTCCGGTGCGTCGAACTGCTCGCCGCGCGCGTTCGACATCCCCTCCTTTGCGCCTCGGACCCCGGTCATCGTTCGCTCCTTCACGACACGTCGTTTCCTGGTTCGCGGTCAAGCACGCCGCGTTCATCCATTCCCCATCGTATAGAAGCATCACAGGGCAAGTCCACACATATCCACCGCTTGCTGGTCGCCGTTGCGTACTGCCTCGTTTTTCATTCCCGTACGGACGCTGTTTCTCTTCACGTCTTCCGCATCCCCTTCCCCTCGCTCACGCAGGACTTTACGTTGCGGAGGACCGCCTCTTTCCTACTCGCCGCTCATGACATCCCCTCGCGCCGTACGTCGTGATGATAGTTCCTACTGTAGTACTATTCCATCACATCCCCCCGTCATGGTCTCACAACAGCTTCTGTTATATACGAATCATCCCTCCCCGTCCCTGTCATTTCTCGGTTTCTATCACCCTTTCCATCCCCTACCTGCCGATGCTCCCATCTTGTTATCTCCTCCTTCCCCCCACCTTTCTAGCTGCACCGCGCTCGGGTGCTGTCTGGCGAGGGCGAGCGGGGCGGGAGAGGGCGCCGCGTCTGGTCGGGAGGTTGCTGCTGCGTGGAGAGGAGGACGAGTCTGGAGGGCGTGTAGGCTGCCGGTGTACAACGTCGCGGGGTGCAGTTGCGTCTCGCGAACGCTGCTTACTACGCTGACACCCGACGCACGCCCTTCCCGCTCCGCTGCCGCGTCAGTCGCGACCCTGGGCCAGGCGCGTGTCCGTCGTATACCGTATGTGTCGTGTCGTGATCAGTTGTATGAATGGATTGTATGTTGCATGACGTGAATCTATGTGTTCACTGCCGTTATTCTATTGCGAAGACAAACTGCCTGACGGTTGATGGACTCCACGACCATGTGGAGATGCCATGTTGTGGATGAGGTATTGTATGAGTTTGGTGGCTTGTTTGTACTATTCTTGCCACAGCCACTACTACAAAGCGATGGATCGCGTCAGTCAAGCAGGCAAAGCCCGGGAGGGCCTCGAGGTATGTAATACAAGATCCCCTTGCCGCGCAACTCGTGCATTCTCACATGTTCGACATTCAGGATGCGTAGTGAATGATGATCACAGCCCGGTCAGGAGTGGATATGGATGCTAGACGTGTCAGGTATCGGCAGGCGAGGAAGGAGCCGAGGAAGCGCGGGAGCTGCTCGCCGCACGCCGCAGGAGGGGGATGTAGCTGCGTAGGCGACAAAAGAGAGACTGCTCTGCCTGCGTACTGCTAAGTATTGGAAGGGCATGATGGGGATGATTGGGAGGGTAGTAGGAAACGGAATCTGAGATGCGAGCTCGCGGATCTGCCGCGGGGAGATGGCACGTGATGGGGGAGGAGGGGCAGATGCAGCAGTTGTCCGAGTCGGTATCAGCCTTCCTCCAACTGGCCCTAATTCTCCCCACAACGGCCTCCTCCCGGCTGTCCCAGCCGCCCTCTCTCCCCCTCTCCTACGCCCCCAAACCGTCCTCCACGCCCGTTGATGCCCACACTCCTCTGCGGCACCCTCCTCGCGCTTTTCCTGCAAGCGTGTCCGACGGTTTCGAGGTGCGTGCCTTCCCACTGCTCCCAGGGGCCCTATGAAATTCACCTTTTCCATCTGCAACCCAATCTGCCTCGCTATCTCGCGCAGACGGTTCGCGTCGTTTTAACATTACCAAGACCAGGTAGACCACCCGCCCCGTGCGATAGGCATGCCAGGAACGACTTCAGACCGCTCCTCGACGTACTCCCCCGCGTCCGTGGTCTCCACGCCTGCATGGGCTCCCCCACGCGCACCTATTCCTCCCCACCGTCTCGCAAAGCTCGCAAACGCTTTGGGCGTGCCGACCCCGTTGCCCGCAGGACACGCGTACTCCGTCTCCCTGAATTCTCCGCCATGCCCGAGCTCATTAACGTCCCCTGCCTTTTCTGATCACTTCCGAAGGTCCCCAACCCCCTCCGCCGCCTCCGTCCAAACCTTTACATCCACACCCTCGTCTTCAAAGTACCTCCTCCATGTCATCCCTCCCCCTCATTTGCCCCACGACTCCGATGGCGCGGACGAGTTGGACCTTATGCCTCCTCCCCCTGGCGCGTCAGGATATCACACCCAGTTCCGCCGCGGTGTCCTCGTACCCGTCTACTCCACACTGTCAAGTCAACTTGCTGCCATAGCGAGGGAGTACGCGCTCCCCAGCACCGCGGGCCTTATCCTCTACCTTATACTCACGTCGGGCGCTCCGAAGCCAGATGCTGAGCCTGAGGAGGAACCCGGCCCTCGAATCTCTGAAGACATATGGCGGCACATATGGCACCGTGTCGTCAGAGCCGACAGGGAAGACAGCCTCTCGCCTGGCCCAAGGCAGTTGGGCTTGGGCATAGGCACCAGCTCACCTGCTTCACCGTCGCTGCTGCAGGAAGTCGCGTCGTCATCGAGTTCACTGCGGCCCCTCATGTCTCCAGGCAGAATAGACGTGTCCCAACCCCCGTTCCCCATGACTCCCTCTCCCTCTACCGCGTCGCATTCAGTATTCTCTTCGCAATCAGAGCTGGAGACGCCGGAGTCGATGTCGTCTGTCTCTGCAGGCCCCGACGGCGCCCCCGACGAACTACCCCTTCCCGGCCTCCGGTCTCCTGCATTGATCCCCATTCTTGCAAAGGTCGAGTTCGACATCGACCGGCGGAAGGCCGGGTGGTACGAACCGTGGCTGCGGAGCCGAAGGGCGAAGCGGCCCGAGTCTCGGAAGCGGTCACTCTCCAGGACGGACGGCGAGCCCAGCAGTGCAGATGGTGAGCGACGCGTGCCGTTTGATCTTGCGCTTGTCGAGCGCATGCAAGACGACCGCCCCGCATTCCTTCGCGAGCGCGACGCCGCAGCGGCAGCGGCAGCGGAGGGCTACGCGCAGCTGCAAGATGAACAGGAAGAGACAGCGGAGGGCTACGCGCAACTACAGGATGACCACGAAGACGCAGATGATGTAGACGACGCGGACCCACCAGGCGGTGACCCACTCGCAGACGTTTTCGGTACAGACGAAGAGACGTGGGCAGACATGCAGGCGAACCGTGCGCGCCGACCTGCCGACCCGAACGTCGTCGAGCTCGCATTGGACGCGGCAGACCTCTCCGCGCTGCCAGACGACCCCGAGGACGCAGAGCGCGTGCGGACTAGCGAAGATGACGATGAGGAAGAAGTGACTGAGCTCTGGAACTCGCGCAACCGCCCCGCGCTCGTCGTGTCGATTCCGTCACCCCCGTCTGCAGGCAAGCGACGCTCATCGCCGACGACGGCGGGTGCGGGGAAGAAGGCACCGCCTCCGCCGCTGAACCTCGTGGTGAGCAACCGGACGGAGGGGCTCGCCGTGCAGCACAGCCCGGGGGATAGCAGTAGCCCAGGGAGCGCGCACCTGGCGTACCTCGGCGCAGATACGCCGAGCGCGCAGGAAGAGGAGAGTGATGAGCGGATGAAGAGAGTGCGGAGCCCGGTGGAGGAGAAGCGCGATGGCGCGTTCTTCGAGGATCTCGACCTTGGGCTGGTAGTTGAGGATGACGAGGTACGTCTTGTCTGAGTCGCTGTTCTTCCGGCGTTGTGCTCACGGAGGTTGCAGTTCGACGAAAACGACCCTAATGACCGCCGACGGAGTCAGTTCATCATGAAGCAACAACTCGACGAACTCGAGAAGGTGGCCCTCGTTCTTGTTCCTCTAAACGAATCTCGTTAGCTGATACATTGCGTCACAGAACCTTGTTCAGCTCTCGCCGAGACGACTACAGACCGAAGCTTTCGAAGACTCGCCCACGCGGGGATTGTACTCTGCCACCCTAGCGCCCCCGAAGTTTGGCGGCTCGCCGTCACGATCGGGGCTCAAGACCACACATAGGTGAGATCCCTTCGTGCGATTGGGTGCCCGGCGGTGCGCTCACTGTGGCCCAGCGAGCCGGTAACAGCGCAGGAAGGCGCGCAGTGGCCTTCTGTTCCGTACTCGGCACTTAGTGTCACGGAAACCTTGAACACGATGGATGTAATGTCAATGTCCCCGGCGGACAGGCGGGACGCCCCCGCATCGCCGCCACGCATTGCGTTCAACGGGGTTTCGACGGAACCGCCGAAGGGTGCTGGACTTCCCCGCTCGCGCTCCGGCACTATATCCAACGAGAGCCTTGCTCGACAACGTGAGCAGGACGAGCTCTACCCGCCGCTCATGCCGCCAGCGATGCTCAAGCCCAAGCGAGACGGCTCGGACTCCCCCGTCATCCCCCTCTCGCCCGACCCGTTTGGCAGGTTCCCCACAGAGGCTGAGGCCACGCGGATCCAGGTGGAACAGGGCAGTGAGACATACTACGATAGCCGGCCTCGCAGCGCGTCGCGACCGCCGCTTCCGCACAAGATGTCCTACGACCCGGAGATGCGGGCAAAGTCGCAGACGCCATCGAGCCGGTTCTCGCTCGACTCCGCCATCTCCGAGGAGAGCGAGAAGAGCTCGAAGACGGCGCCGCTGGTGAGCATGAAGAGCATCAAGAAGCTGTGGCGCAAGACGAACAGCAAGCTCTCGCTCTCGGGAGGACTCGAGTCTGGGCGGTCGTCGCCCAACGATCTGCGCGAGCAGCGCCGCATGTCGCGCCAGTCGACCAAGTCCCCGCAGCTCTCCGACCATCAGGGCGACTCGCCACCCAAGCTCAGGAAGCGCAAGTCGTCCGTGCGGAGCATGCAGCTTTTCGCCGGAGAGACTTCGCGCCAGCCATCGCCCGCGATGCCCGCGAGCGCGATGGCGTCGTCGTCGTTCCTCCCCCCGCTCTCCACCTCGCCCTCGCCCTCGCCGAACGGCTCTCCGCAGATGCAGGCTGCGGTGCCCGCGGCGGAGCGGAACGGCAGCGTGCGCAAGTCGATACTCAAGTCGTGGAAGTCAGCAAACGGGAGCCTCGCCGCGCAGAACGCGCAGGCGGCTGCATCATCGCCTCAGAGCACGCCGCGCTCGAGCCAGGAGCTCCTCCAAGATGTTGGGATGATGAAGCGCCGCCGGCCCAGCCTCGTCGACGGGTCGACGGGTGGTATGCGCCGTGGGTCCGTGCTGTCCGCGGGGTCCGCTACGCTCGTCGACATACCGCCCAGCCCTGCACTGCCGGAGGAGTTCGCGCAAACGCAGATGAGGAAGCGCTCGAGTCAGTCAAACCTTCTCAACAGTGGTACTGGGCGGCGTATGTCAACGCGGCAGCGCCTCAGCCCGAGCATGTCATCCATGTCGACGATCTCCTCGTCACCACCGCGTCAGAACGGACGGCTCACGCCGGGCGACTCTCCGCCGAAGGGCGGCACGCTGTCTGCGCGGCACTCGGGTGAGTCGACGGAGAGCAGGCCGAGCTTCGACGTGTCGCAGTTCGAGATAGTCTCGCCGACGCAGAGCTCTTTCAAGCTTGCGACGCAACTGTCATACCCATACCACGGACTTGATCAGTCTGAGTAAGGTCACACGTAGTTCGCGTTGCACTGTTTCTCCGCTTGTCCTCACCGACAATGCTCATCCTGTCCACCTCTGTATCACCAACTATACTGACCCGCCCTACCCTCTCGTCCCCCGCATTCGCTCTTCGCGTTCTGACTCTGCACCGCATCTTAGTATCTATTTGGCTAATCCCTCACCTGCTCTCGAGCCTGCATACTCACAGAAACCGCTGGTCGTCCGCCTTCGACATCGACGTTGCACGCAGTCGTATTGTTATACTACATAGATCCGCTCTGTCTTCCACCCCCAGTAGTTATTGTGTAATACATACCCGCCCGGCGCGGGGCGGCTGCGCGTCGCGGCACCAATCAAAATATCATGTTACGCCCACAAACCCATTGAGTGGAATCGTATTGCAGGAAGTATGCAAAAGGAGTATGTATGAGATGCTCAGAACTGGTGTTCCGTAGAGTCCTTGCCAGTGGAGGACGTGCTCGAAGAGCCAGCGGAGAGGGTCGTGAGGATGCGGTCGATGTAGTTGGCTCCGCTCCACTTCTGGTGGGTGAGCACGTCGCAGCCGAGCTCCTTCTCCTTGCGCTGCACGAGCTCGACGTACGCGAGCATGCCGTCGTTCTGGTAACGCTGCGCGAGCTCGGCGGTTGCTGCTGCATTGAGGTGCAAGCCGGCGAGAGAGATGAGCTGCAGGACGAAGCTACATGGGAACGTGAGTGAGTGGGGGCGGTGTGGGAGGAGGGGCGGCGCGTATGCTTACCCTTCCTTTGCGAGATCCCAGACGAAGCTCTTCAGCGCCGCGTCAGAGTAGCCTTGTGCCGACCAGTTGAAGCTCGGGCTCAGGTTGTACACGAACCACCTGCGGCCCATAGGTCAGTACGCACGCGCATATATCGAGGTGGTGGTCATGACGCACTTGCCAGGGAACTTCTCCCGGATCCTACGCGCGAAGCCCTGCGCCTGCTCGAGGTCCGGCCGCTTCGTCTCGAGCCACATCATGTCCGCGTACGGCGCAAACGCGAGCTCGCGCTTGATCGCCGCCTCGATGCCGCCGGTGAAGTGGTAGTAGCCTTCGCGCGTCTTGGGCACTGACCAGAAGAGATCATGAGACAGGTTAATGGGAGGGCGTGTGGATTTACGTACGCTCCCAGTTGAAGAAGACGGGTTCGCCGAGAATGTCCTTCGCGATGTCCCGTGCATCAGCGTTCGACCTGCCCACGACGGCGGTCCTGTATCCACGGATAGCAGCGTCCTTGTCGTGGATGCTGCTCCTCTCGATGGCCTGCTCGACCGCTGATTAACACCACCTGTGAGTACCACGACACTCGGCACGCATGTTTATCCAGCTTACCCTGATCAAAGGTCACCAGCTTGTTCCTCTCCAACCACTCGCTCTCCACCTTGCCGACCTCCGCCGCCGTCGCACCATTCGCCTCCGCCTCCTCAACCGCTTCCGCGAGGGCACGGCGTTCACCGCGGCTGTCCGCAGCGACGCCGAGGATATGCTGGTGGTCGCGCATGTCAACGGTGCTCGAGATGAGGCGTGCGGATTCGGCGTCCGTGCGTGCGATGAGCAGCATGGGGTGCTGCAGGAGGTCGAGCTGGAACCGTGCCGCGACGAGGCGCGCGATGTGCGTCGAGGTCGGTACGAGCACCTTGCCCGCGAGGTGCCCGCACTTCTTGCCCCCGACGAGCTGGTCCTCGAAGTGGATTGCTGCGGCGCCCTAGGTCCGGAAGATGAGACAAGCATGAGACAGGGCAGAAGCGACATACGGATTCGGCGAAGAGTTTTGTGAGCTTCATGACGGTGGATTGACCTCCGTGGCTATAGAAGCGCATATAGTCAGTCTCTCGCCGATGTGACCGAGAAATCGTGGTATTGCGTACCCCATATCTGCGTCCGCAATGATGGGTCGAAGGTAGTCGATGTAGGGGGTCTTCGCTCGTGCTTCCGCACCCATCTGGATGCGCTCGTCATAGTGTTTGCGGTCATGGTGCAGCTGAGCGCGGAATAATCGCTCGACTTGGTTAGGCACCGTGGTATATGGGTAGTCACTGTAGGCACGTTCAACGTCTCCGGCTCTTATATATTTGTGAAGGACTCACCCCAAGTCCGGTCCAACCTCGTTCCCACCAGTGGTGAGCAAGCTGCTGCACGCCCATCCACTCACATACAGGACCTCCTGCCACCTTGCCATCTGCGTCATCTGCACTGGGTCCACCGCGCCCATTGTATGCACGGGCTTCCCCTCCTTGCTTCTCTCCTCAAATAGCCTCCATAGCTTGTCTGCAGTGAGTGCAGAGGGGAGCGGTAGTGGTGGAAGGGATCCCTGCTTGGAGGCAACGTCTGCGGCGGAGTAGGTACGCTTGAGGCCTGCGAAGCGGGGGAGCGCGAAGTACTTCTCGACGGCAGCAACGCGTTCTGCGAATGCGCCGTCCTCGGTCTGCGGTGAGGGCGCAGCCAGGGGCAGGACCGGGAAGTCGGTGTAGTTGAGTGTGCTCATGGCTCGGGCGGAGAGCGAGCGCGGGAGGTGTAATGCTGAGCGCGCCCCTTGTTGCAGTGCGCTCGACATCGTGGAGGTATGCTTGAGGGGCGAGCGGGCGACGAGGCCGGCTATGTATATGCGCCTTGGACAGTGCTGACTGCGCTGCGAACGGCGGGGAGGATGGTCTGCAGGTCAGTCGACGGCCGAGACGGGGTGGCTGAGGCTCCGGCTATGAGCAGGCATCCGTTGACCCGGGCCGGTCATGCCACGCTCGATCGGCCGGGGCCCCGCATTCTGTCAACAACGATGCGGGCGTACGCTCTCTCCCAGCCAACGCCCAGCCAACGCGGCGGACGTACCGGGTATGGCGGGTATCGTGAGGCGTCGTGGTAAGCAAGATTCACATGGCCATCTAACAGACTGGCGTAGTGTTTAGTACCAGCTCTATATGACTTGCTAGAACACTCAATGGAACACAGGCAGTGCACTATCCCTCCTGCCGGTGGTATGGACGAAATCAGGAGATGACTCGCTCATCGTTCGCCGACCGTACCTTCATCGCGGGAACCTTCAGTTACGTCGGGAATGAGAGCGGCTCAAGTGCGACGCAAGCGAACGTACCTCATGATCAACTCACTGTCTCTGTCCCTGCTACTTACTGGGCTATGTTGCACAACGCGCCGGAGCCTTCGTTGTCTAGTGGTACGGGACCTGGTACGAAGGTACAAGATGATAGAAGCTGCCAGTGTGGCTGGCCGCGTGCGCCACACGGGATCCTGGCGAAGCTCGCTATGCTTTCGGTGCACTACACGGTGAACAATTGGCATGGCAGCCGTCTGCAGTTCACAACGCAATTGCATCTACAAGAGAGAACGTCGTCGTGGTGAAGTGCAGGCCACGTCAATACGTCAGTCCTGACTCCGGTTTGTACAGCGACTCAATATACAGCGATAGTACTTCGTAATCTCATTCTCCTCGCAGACACGCTCTCTCAGCTCTCCAATTTCCCCAACAACCAGCTACTCCCCAAGATCAAGCCCAGGAATAAGGGTGCGTGTACCCAGCGCGTCTCCTGCGTGGGCGCCGCCGTGAAGCAGAACTGCGCCTGCTGTGCGACGAAGAACGCGGCGATCCCAGTTAGACGACCCTTGTTAGCGAGCCAGCCCGTCTGCGCGACCCTTGGTGCGAAGCGCGTGTAGAACCAGAGACTGGCGAAGAGGAGCGCGTTCTCCGCGATGAACGTCACCACGGGCGAATCGAACCATCCTGCGCCGGCAGCGACATCGTCGTGCGGAGTGATCTTCACGTCTGCGAAGGGCGTATGTCAAGATCGACAAAACTCTAGTGGGGCGACAAGACGTCGGCAAGGCGTACCATGCCTATGTACGGGCAGCTCCATCAAGAAATGGCTCATTCCCACCGCGGTGATCACCGCAAAGTCGGTCGCGGAGACTCGTGCCTTCGGTTTCAAGAACTTGTACCCCAGGCCGACCATCGCGCCCGCAAAGCCCATTCCCAGGAGCGAATGGCTGTACGGGTAGTCATTCGTATACGGAAAGCAACCAGAGCGCGCCACGATTGCCTTGTCGAGGTTGAAGGACTCGAGGCCCGCAAAGGTGAGCAGGAAGAAGAGGGCGTCGGCGGCGCTGCTCGAGAGGGCGAGCACGGAGAGTGGGATGCCCGGCACGAAGGGCTTCGCAATCAAGGCTACCGCAAGGAGTCTGTCAGCTCTGAGCAGATTCTGCGCCAACAGGGAAATAGGCGCACCTGAGGCGTAGTGTCCGATCCACATCTTGGCGTTTGACGATGCTTTCAAAGATTGCTCACGGATGCCTAGTACGGTAGAGTCGCAGATCTGCCAGTAATTGGACGCACATCGCCCTCACCGCGAGGGTGTATATAGCTCTCCGTGTGCTCCATGGAGAGTCCAATGCCACCTCGCCGGTATTAACACAGAAATGACGACATAAGTACGCGACGCTCACTCTAACCAATACCAGAGGTTCCGCCGGCGGCAAGGTCGAGACAGCGGTATATAACAACTCCCCGGTCACGTCAGACTCTACGTTATTGCACTTCCATATTGGAGCATACATCGGCTGTGGAACCTGAGCCTGAAAGAGACGGTTTCAGTGCGGGCCGTGGTGCATGTCCTGCTATTGTGGGTCTACAGCAGCTTATGCTGTGGCGTAGCATCCTTTTGATGCGGGGATGTGCGGCTGAAACGTACGTTGTCGATGTTGGTGGATGTGAATTGAAGCCCGAAGCTCGACAGCTGGTGAACACGACAAGTTAGAACTCATTCAGAGGATGCAACAACAGATGCGTGTGACATACGTCGGCTGGCCCGTCGAGGATGCATCTCCGATCGTCTTAGATCCCATCGCACGCTACCGTCTAGCACGTTCATATGGCACTAATGCACCATCATACTGCAGCACGACATGTCCCAGCAAGTCTATTTTATAATGAGCAGCCTCGGTGATGACAACACCACACGCTAACATTTGCAGTCTAGTAGCAAAGCTTGTTGATGCGACGGAGCGAACGACAGCACCAATGGTGCGCCGATAGATAAAGAATAACAGGACTAGGTACTAATTGGCGAACTAAGTAGCGGTTACGAGGACATTGGACATGCCAGATAGCGCGGGCACAGGAAAACACTCATGGGGTTGCTACAACGGGGAGACGACTTACTATGCTACGGAGAATGCAGATAACGACTCAACAATTATTACTGGTATGGGGTGCAAGACGCATTACGATGCAAAACGTCCTGGACATACAGTAATACTACACAACAATAGCTTTCTGAAAAGGGCATATGAAGTCAGCGTCAAGACCGCAAAGCGTGATACTGGTGACTCACAATGTACTTCTGCCTTTTGCTTAGTGCACGACATGGTGGTGGAAGCTTAACAGCAACAACGCATCCTCGACCTTCACGCCCGTCTCCACCTTGACAGGCGCCTTCTGCACGCCGACGCTGAACACGGGCGCGGCCAGAGGAGGTGGCGAGCTCTCAGGGCTCGGGGTAACAGCCTCCTGTACGTCTTCCTCGCTGCCCATATGCGAATCGCCGTCGGCGTACGTGTCCGGATCCGAGCTCGAGCTGTGCTCGTTGGTGAGCACGGGCCGCTGGCGCATCGCACGCGCATACGTGTACAGCTGGCGCAGGCTCTCTTCGCTGGGCCGCTCGACTGGCGGGGGCGGGGTGTATCGCGGCTCATACCTCGGCGCGGGCACGTCCTCGCGGGCGTCCTCGAGCGAATACGGAGGCGGTGGCTGGCTTGGGTGAAGCGCATGTACGAGGGGCGACGACACGGACGACGGTACGCTCGTCGAGTACATCGGCGTTGCGGACCTCGACTGGTATGTCGCGAGACTCACGTCGTCGGCGTCGACGTCCATGAGTTCGTCCTGCTCCTCCGCATCGAGCTCGCCATCCTCAAGAGAGCCTTCTCTTTGAGTCCCGGCAGCCCGCTTCCGTGCAGTCTGGCGGAGATTGCGGAACCAGTTGGTGACCTTCCCAACGTCCATGCCAATCTCGAGCGCAAGCGCCCCGCGTTCCTCGATACTCGGGGTCGAAGTCCGTCGGAACAACTTCTTGAGCGCCTCGAGCTGGTGCGGCTCTGGCCGCGTACGCCGCGGTCGTTGCGGTCGCTCATGCGCGCCAGCCGGACCATGTAGACGATCGGAGGGCATGCGGTATGGTGACATGCGCGGCGAAGCCGGCCGGGAGAACGACCGGCTTGAGCCATGGCTCAAATCGTGCCCACGGCTTGACGGAGCAGCGCTGGATGACCGGCGAGCTCGGGGCGGAGGGGCAGAGACTGAATGTTGCGGCGGCAACGGAAGGGATAACGAGGGATGCCCCGTCGCCGGCGGCACCGATAATGAGAGCGATGGATGCGCCGCCCCCGCTGCAGGAGGGAACGGCGAAAACATGCGCGACTTCGGCGACGAAGCTGCATGAGCAGCCAGTGCGGTCGCATGAGCTTCTTCCTCATCCTTTCGCTTCTTCGCGATGCTGCGTTGATTCTGGAACCAGTTCGTGACTGATTGATAGCGCCTAATTGGAAACCGCTCGCATCAGCAGCTTGTTTTGGATCGGGCCTGATCGCACGACAAAGGGATAGACGCCCATAATTCATCATGCCCAGAGAGGCATCGTGAGGGCAATGCATGATAGACGCAGAGTGTCCGAGTACAGATGTCAAAAAGACGAAAATGAACCTTATCAACACTCACATGCCAAGTTTGTGCCCCAGGGCTTCCCGCTCCTCTTTCGAGGGATGTGGGTTCACGTCGTAGACTTTGCGCAGCTGTTCGGTTTGTGCTGCAGACGGCCGCGAGCGGGCCTTTGGACGTTCGCTCTGTTCAGGAGCATTGATGTGTCTATGTTGCTGGCTAGCCGCATAGAACAACTGCTGTTGCTGTGCGGGCGGTAATCGGTGAAGGAACTCCTCGTCGTCGTACTCGTCGTACTCGGATTGCCGAGGACCAAGGCCAAGAGCCGGTCGACCAGACACAGACGCAATGAGGGCTGAGATGGGTGGAAGTTCGACGGGGCTATTACCGTTGCTCTTCTTAATTGACGCGCTGCTGGAGCCAACGCCGGCGTTCGCGGGCACGGTAGTCATTGCAGCGCCTTTATGACGCTTCTTGCACGATGCACGCTTGTTTTGAAACCAGGAATTGACGGTCTTGGTCTCCCTATGCGGTTGTAAGCATATAGGAGGAAAGTGCGATGGTGCATAGTGATACGACGACGACGACGGAGACAAAGACGACGAGACTCACATGCCAAGACGCTCTGCGAGAGATGTGCGCTCCTCCAACGACGGATGCTCATTTTTATCATAGAGCTCGTTCAATGCGGCAAGCTGGTGGGCGGAGTGACGGTGACGGGGTTTCTTAGGTTGATCCATGGTATCTTGGGAACTGGAGGTGGATTTCCTCGACTTGGGTTCTGGGAGGCGTTGTTGCGGCTGGTGTTCGGTACTAAAGTGCGCTGCAGGGGTTGGAAGGTCGTCCTGAGACCATGCAGGACGGGAAGGAAGCATAGGGGACGAGGTAAGGAGACGGAGATGGGGACAGTGACAAAGCGTGCGCTCTAGGGGGCAGTTCGGCTCTTTAAGCAGGAAAATTAAGCAGGTGGACACTTATGCAGCTGTCCGAGAACAGACAACTGTCCCACGGTGCATTCAAATTATGGCATCACTCCGGCCACGGCCGCTTTTGCACTTGCTGTCTCGACATCCGCCCGGCCCATGCGCCCCCGCCCCCGGCCGCCTCTGCCGCCGCGCCCGCCCTCGCCCTCGACGCCAGCGACAGCGAGCATCAGCAGATAGGCAACGTGGGCGGGCGCCTGGGGTGGAAGGGGAGGGAAGGCGACGGTTGATTAGGATTTGTGAAGCGGTGCCTGTGTGTTCATCCATGACCATCCCTCACAACCTGGCCACGTGTGTATGATTGTCTGTTGACCTTATGGGCGTCTAGCTGACTGGCCGT
This sequence comes from Fomitopsis palustris, assembly GCA_029783445.1. Taxonomy (NCBI): domain Eukaryota; kingdom Fungi; phylum Basidiomycota; class Agaricomycetes; order Polyporales; family Fomitopsidaceae; genus Fomitopsis; species Fomitopsis palustris. Next base: position 195,593 of record JARAOQ010000022.1, on the reverse strand, counting down.
ATTGCTGTCATCGCACACGTCTGACCTGAACACTGTCATGGCATCACCCTGCGCTCTCTCTGCGTATCATGATCATGCTGGCCCTCCTCCATGGCTGCGCTCGCTCCCGGGGCGTCCCCATCTCCCTCTCATCACTTGCCGACAGTGGTTCGACTTAGCTGCTGAACACTGTGCCGCCACGGCCCACCTCGGCGTAGATAACCACCGAAGGCGAATAATATCGGATCTGATAGATGATCTTATACACTCTTCTTCAATCCCGATGACGTTCTCCATTTTGCCTTCAAACCCTCCAACCACTCTTCACCATCGCATTTCTGGCCGCTGTGTCCGGTCTGTGCAACCGCTCTCGGCGAGGGACCCGTGATTCTTGGACCACTGCAGGCCCACCGGACAGGAATGGATGCAAATAGAACCCAGGCAGTGCTGCCATCCAGCGTGCCAGAGTTAAATGGAGCGGAGCGCCTGAGCAGCTGTGCTAAAAGTGCTGTCAGCAGACGGTAACAGCAACTCACACCGCTCCAGCCCATCCGAACATACCCAGGTTAGCTCCTTACGTCCCGAGCACCCGTCCAGACGCCCACGTTCCACCAACATATGTCCGATGTCGTAACCTGCGATGATCCGGTGCATTGTCTTGGATTATGCTTGTCACTGCTGTCGAACCACCGGTAAGTGGCAAGACGGTGCTGCCAGTGGCGTCTGTCGCATTCGCACATGTGTCAGTAAGCGACCTGAAAGCCTCGCCCTGATAGTCGTGGAATGTAAAGTACGTCTACTATACAAGGTTTCATTGTCCCACAGATAAATCAAGCTCCTAGATACCAAGTATGAACCCTCCCTGGCATGGGAACAGGCGAGGGATAAGCATCACATCGGGACGTCCTCTTGCTCTTCTCCGATATTCTTGATCCACGCTCCTATCGAACCGCTGTCGAGATGCATGGGCACGCTCAGCGTTCAAGCGGAATCCCGCAGCAGAAGCACTACTTACAGGAACCCCTCATGCCGGAGGAACATCGCGCGCTTCGTACCCTTGCTCCAGAACCTGATAGCGTACGACAATGTGCTGATAGTCGCCGCATGGCCTGTGCCCACGGGATAATCAGTCAGATGAACAGGGCGATCGTCAAGGTGGGGCGACAGCGTACCCCGGATGTAGAAGCCCCCAAAGTAGATGCGGTCGAGGTTGTACTTCTCTGCATTCATGTAGCTGCGCCACCCAGTTCGTGTCAATACAATCGGATGGCAGATATGACAGGACACCTGACGCACGCTATCTGACCAATGTTGTTCGATACTGCATAGAGAAGACTCTTCGAGATGTCTTCCGGCGTGAAGGTGCCCTTCTGTCCGCGGTTCTTGAAGACCTTGCCGAAAGAACTCGCGATCATGGTTGATTTCAATCCGAGCTTGCTATAATCCGACCCGTAGATATCTCCGACCAGCATGTCGACCTTGGAGTTATCTCCTTTCTCGGACAGCTCGAGGATCTCTGCGGTAAATGTGAACAACGAAAGACGATCACGCGAAAGCGCAGATCCTGACATGCCGCCTACTCACCGTCAAAAGTCGTTGCAGGCGTCAACAAGCTGAGAAGCCCCCACAGCGTCCCACCTCCCAGACTTGTCCCACTTACTCGTTCAAACGTCCCATCTTCGTCTACCTTGATAATCGATACACCCGAACCGATGTTGACGAGCAAGCACGGCAATTGTGGCGTTGGGTCCTGGACAAACGTGACGGCGTACTTGGGTGGGTTCGGACTCGGCCGCTCGAGGGTGCCGCTGGGGTGGGAGACCGCGTCGATGAGCTCGTCGGAGAAGTAGTACACCTCATCCGGGATGAGCGTGATGAACTTGAGGCCCTCGATGAGGCACTCCATCTCGTCTTCCCGCCGGACCTCGACGCACAGCTCCGCGCTGAAGAGCTCGTAGAACCGGTGCGCGCCCCCGCCCGTCGCCATAATCTTGACCGAGCGTCGCATCTCCTCGATGGGCACGCCGTTCAGCGCCGCGCTGTGCTCGATCAGTCCCTGGATGAACTCGACGCAGGCATCGATGTGCTCCGTCTCGAAGCGCTCGAAGTTCAGTTGTCCGCCGGGGAAGTGTTGTACGGATGCTCGCCGGAGGAGGGAGCCCTGAAGGAAGCGGTGGTCGAGGAAGGGGTAGTCGTTTGCGGAGGAGCTTGCATGGCCATTCGCGATGCCGTTTTCGAGCACGGCTGGGGTGAGCGCGCCGTTGAGTTTGGCATTGAGCTTCGAGTTGGAAGTAGGGGAGCCTGAGATGGGTGTATCCCGAGGTGGTGATGATGAGACTGGAGAGGAGAGGTCGCTCGCGGCGCTCGAGCCTCGTGTTGCTGCTACCGATGGTGACCTCGGTGGTTCTGGAGACCGAGTGAAGTAGACAACCTTGGCTAACGAGCCACCGATCTGTGACCTAGTGATGAGAGTAAGCAACGTAGGACGGAGCGGGGCGACGCACGTCGACAGCTATGTGGGACACCGGCTCGATGTAATTGGGAAGGTAGATGCCCCGACTATCGCGAGTCTATGCCATACTACGATAAGCGAATGACGACATGACAACGACGAGTGGACGACACACATCGGGTGACTCTTCGTCCAGGATTATTGCCCCGCGGGTGTCGACCTGGATTGCCTTCGCGCTGGGTAGAGTTGGGCCGGACATCTTTGCTCTCAGACTCTTGCACCAGTGCAGTGCTGCAACAATTCAGAAGCCCCTGACTGGCTGGGCGGAACACGAGTCAACGGCTGGTGATTGCACCTGTGATCGAGGTCGCCTCGCCGCTATATGGGGTGTATGCGGGGCAGCGGTTGGGGTAATTCCGAAACTGCGATAGATGTGCGCCCGGTCGTACGACTACAAAGACGTGCGGGTTTTGAGCAGGGGGCAGCTGGAATGATGTCTACGTGGCTTCCAGGGGATTCGCTGCAGCGACAGGGGTGGAATGCACAGGCCCATCGTGTGCTTTTGTGAAGGGAGGGTGGAACGACAGTTCCGACTCGCTAGAGCGGCGGGGGAGCCACGGAACCGACCACGCTCGGTACTCCAAATCAACAGCTTTCTCACTTTTCCCCGCGTCGAGGCTCGAAAACATGCCCTCCGGTGGGACCGCCGCAACGAAGCGACTCCCGGTGAGTGTCTGCCCCACACTCCTGCTCTCATGCACAAATAGATACTGGGAATTTACGACAAACGTCCGACACAAATCCAACAACGCAGAAACATCGCTATGCAACACCCGGCAACTCAGCCGCCGATAGCCGTGACCACAAGCCCGCACGCCGCCTCCTGCTCCGCACGGACTGCCAGCTCGAGGGTCACACCCTGTGCCTTCGAGTAGGCCATTCGACACCGCACGAGCACCTTTCCGCCTCCGCCAGGGATCAGCCCGGACAGCTGTAATGTATGGACCGTCGGGTTTTGAGGCTCCTCCGTGCCGCCCAGGGGCTGCATGTTGAGAATCTCGATGATGGAATCGCAGGCAGCTGCCACATACGTGAGATGCAGCTACGTCTAGATTCGGATCGCGCATACCTTTCATAGACTCCATGGCAGACAGTGCGAAGGTTTCCGTTGCGGTGGCCCCATCGCGCATACGGTCCCACTCTGACGAGAACGTTGCATAGCTAGGGACAATGTAATCGCCCGCAGCAAGCTCCGTCTCCTCCAGCTGGTACTCATCTTCGTAACCTTCCTCCTCAGGCTCACCGGTTGACGGATCCACCTCCTTGCTGACAAACTTGAGGACACATTGGAAGGACGCCAAAGTGTAGTCTTCTGGCGAATCGCGGGTGAACGAGACGTACACGATGCCGGGAGATGTTTGTTGTGAGAGTGCGGGCAGGGGAATGATGAAGTCTTCTGTGAGTCCTGAGTCCGTCTGTGGCTGCATCACAACCGACACCTGTTCCAGAACAGTGTCCGGGATTGTATTTGCCACATTGAACTACCGAGGAGCCACTGAGTTAGAGCCACACTCGGGGGAAAAGAGGTATGTATGCACCTGGAAGACAATATGTTCCTTGAAGATGTGCTTGACGCATGACACTTGGTATTCCGTTTCCGCCTCCGTGAGCTGGGAAGGTTTGGTACTGCTGTTGAGTACTGGGCCATACTCTGCGAACTCGGGCACATCTGCCAGTTGCTGTGCATATGCCGACTGCGTCTCGGCAGCCGTCTGCGGCGGAGGAGTCGCAGCCTTGGACGTTGAAGGAACACCGATAGTCTCCAAGCTGCTGGGACCTGTCATGCATATTAGTCGTCGCTAACGAAGCCGATGAACCTGACACTCACGTGCGGACTCCTTCGCAGCCTGCTCTTTGCTGACTTTAGGTATTGAAGAGGTGTCGAAGGGCTTGTCCAGCGAATCGGGGTCACTAATGTAGGATACTAGCTTGGACTCAAGAGCGGCTAGAGAGAAGATAGACTCTTCGTGCGCATATAAGCATCACATCAATAAATCATCATGGAGGGCAGACAGCCTTACCTTCTTTTACGTAAGTGGTCGCGAGTGGCGGGTCCTCGTACACTTTGAGGTAGAGCGCAGCCCGATCCCGGACTTCGTCGTCGACATCATCGAGGCAGCTGCGGTGATTAATGAGCACAGCGGAAATACACCTGCGCGTTCGCACTCACCGAGTAAGAAGGACTCTGACACTGTTGGACAGCTTCGCGTCCAAGCCGTTGAGACCAAACTTGGCCAAGCTCGCTACCGCCGCAGCACGCACTGTCGCATTCTCGAGGACAACACGGTTGTAGATGTAGCGGATATACTTCGTCGGTTGGGGCGCCTTCGGGCCCTCAACACCAAGCAAGTGCAGAATCCGCACAGACAGCTTCGTGAACTCGCAGTCCTCGATGAACTCACACAAGTGCGACAGGGCCTGCTCCTTGCAGTCAGCAATGAACTTGATCATGTCAAAGATGGCTTCGACGACAGCGCGCTTAAAGTCGTAGCCACCCTCATCGCGGAGCACGCCAGAGAGGAACGCAAGCATGGATGCGTGCTTGGACGGGAACTTGAGGCACAAAGAGCGGATTGCGTCTACGATGATGACCTTGAACTCGTCGCTAATCTCGCTCATGAAGCCTGTGATCTGTTTCATGAGACGATCTACAGAGGCTTCGTTTCCGGTCTACATGGTGATCAGTGTAATCCCGGCTGTGGTTGCAAAAGGGCACACCTTCAGCAGCGTCGTGATAGCATAGGTGGCAACACTGCGGTTCTGGTCGGAGATTAGGTTCTCCAAGTCCATGTTGCAGGCGGCTACACTTTGCGGATGCGTGACGGCAAGCGTCGCTAGTGTTCGGGTTGCTGCGAACTTGAGCGTAGATTTTGGTGACGAGAGGAAGAGTTGGAGGACTGTTGTAGACCTGTGAGTGAAAATAGCCAGAGGGGACACAAACCGAGTTACCTGCAATCGACCTGGTGAGCTGCGGGGCAGTAACACCCCTCATCTCGCAGATGGCGCGGGCAGCCTCGAGATTCACCATGTCGCTCTTGTGCCGCAGCCAGCCTTCCAGGAGATCAAACATTTGTCTCTGCATGCTGAACGCGACGTCGCCTCAAATTGCGCACTCCTGCAGATTGAAGATACGCACTTTGGATCCTCTTCCATAATCTTGGCCGCATATCTGATCAGCATACACAGGGCCATGGGATTCTTGAGCGTTGTTCCTGCACCCGATTTGCCACCACCCAGCTGTTGTATCATCTTAGTGATGGCCATACGATCCTGCTGGCGGATCAAGTAGAGAAGACCGAGTGCATGGTATTGTGTGATGTTGCTGGTGGACGGGACCGGCGAGTAGCCATTGGTTTGCTGCGACGACGACCCACCCCAGCCGAGGTATCCTCCTCCGGTGTTTCCGCCGAAGAACGAGCTGGAGGATTTCCCGCTGACCGCCTCCTGGGCCTCGTTCACCCATCGCTTCACAACGTCTTTCGCATGAGGGAAGAGGTGATACGCCGAGACGAGTGCGGCGGACGAGATGGACGGGTTCTTGTCGACGATGGCTGCCTTGAAAAAGCGTTCGACGCCTTGAGCCATTGAAGGCTGTACATGATGTCAGTCTACTAGTATGGGGTTGTAGCGGCGGGAAGTGCGCACGTCGATGATACGGCACAGTGCACGGATCGCGTTTGGTCTGTAGATGACCTCCGAGTTGGGTTGCATGTCCTTCATGATACTGCTTGTAACCATGATCACGTCCTCTGCTGTACTGGCGAGCTCCTTGATTGCCAGGTAGACCATTTGCCGGAGTGCACTCTTCATTCGTGGGTGAGCATGCACCCAACGCAGTGCCTTCATTGGAAGAAATACTCACATCCTTGTGTTGAAACAGTTTGGTCGTGCCAAAGAACAGCGTCGTCGCCTCCTGCGTGCCGAACGTCTCCCCGACATAGAGGAGGAACACGATCCGGGTGAGCAGTGCCCTGCATCTTCGTGGACTGATGGGAGAGTCGTTGAAGACGCGTGCCTCTTGGATGACGGTGGTCTTGTTGTTGTAGTAGGTGCTGAGACCACTCTCTTCGTCCTTCTTCGACAAGGACATAGCGGCAGCAGGAACAGGAATAATGTTCCAGACGCGCGACGTGGTCAGTGACTGACACGAGCGAGAGAAGTATGATATGCTGACTGTCCCTCGCAAATACTATAGAAAACCTATTGTGTATGGCCGACTAGCTCAGTTGGTTAGAGCGTGGTGCTAATACTGCTTACCCGAGTGTACGCCAAGGTCGTCGGTTCGATCCCGGCGTTGGCCATTACTTTTATCTAACTCCTTTGGTTATGCATACGTCTTATCAGCACCCCTACATGTGGTCGTCCGTCAGTTTTCTCGTACAACCTGGGGCGACGTGGGCAAAGAGATAGCTTTTTGCAGCCAATTGTATGGTGTGCGCAAGCCGCATCTACCTGAGCTACTGCACGGTGCCGGCCTGGACTCCATCCAAGTTGGGCGTCTCGGCACCTGCGGTCAGCCTATTGGTGACATTACCGTCCGCACACATGTCAACCACATAGCAACAGTATGTACAAGTTGATTGCTTACAAGATTGCCAGATAAGATTGTCCTCAATGTCCTGCAATGCTCATGCTGACTTGGCTTTCAGCAAGTTGTCATCAGGAACTAACAGTCATGGTGTTTCAAAGCAGGCCTTGAAATACATTGCATTCTACGCATATACTGTATGATGCAGGGACTCGGACCGAATGAAGAGCATGTATGGTAGCAGCGGCCACAGATCCATCTATGTACTGTAGCCAACATTAAGAAAAGTTGCAGTGGAAGACCGTAGTTGTAGGACGTTGAGCATGGCTTCGTATGTCGGCATGTTCTGGAGCGACCATGGCAGGGTCTGACAGGGTGTCAGCCATGCCGAGTTGGCACCGGTGACATTCGCTGGGTGGCGTTAGCACCTTGGGTCGTTCCTGTTTGCTCTGGCGTCAATGAGTTCAGTCACGTTAGCATTTGCCAGTGGCACTCGGCGTCGTTGTGGATAGAGGTCTCACTTTTGGTTGGCACTGTTCCTCCTATTTGTTGTCTCTTTTCCGTTGCGGTGTATGGGTTGTTGTAGGGATCGCGGAAAACCGCATTCTGGCGGAGGTCGGGGTGTGGAGGGATGTTCTCGAGGCTTTGGTAGTTTCGGGCATGACACTCTGCTACTTGGCGAGGGAGCTTCGCCCAGGGGATTGGTATCCGGAGGTGGGATATGGGGGTGGCTCCGGCAATGCAAAAAGCTACCCAATGTTTGTCGATACCCGTAACATGAGAGATCCGGCCGACACCTGTTCGTCTGTCAAAATTTGCGGTGAGGCACACTATGTCGTCCTCCCCTATCCTACGTCTGGGTTCTGACGCCGCAATCCATTGCACTCCATTGCCACCACGATACCACGGTTTGTCATAGACTTGGACATCAATGACAGTGAGCAGGGTCCAACCATCTTTTGGGAGTCCAGCTAGCTGAGGCAAGGGCGTGTTTAGGGTATGTTGGGGGCGGGGGCGGCATAACGTTGCCTTCATTCTGGTCACTGGTGGTCAGGGTGTTTCGCATTGTCAGGGCAGACAGCTTTATGTGTGAGTAGTGCGCTTAATATTGGGGATTAGCGTGACAGACGTTACGTTCTCCGTGCTGTAGCGCTCCTTCGATTAAAGTCGTGCCATATTCGTTACGTAGGCGTTGTGGCAGAAGGGCCGATTTTGGGCCTTCGTTTCCATGGAGGGTGGCCCTCTAGTTCGCTAGCAGGGTAGAGTCGGTACCCTCTGCGTGATCTCATCATCGTCCCCGGGCTAGGTCATAACATGTCAACTCCGTTTCATAGACTGCATTCAGAGCCCGTCGGCGCCCTAGACCTCAGTTCGATCTTCCGGCTGGCGTCCGTTGGTATCGGGGCGGGCCGTAAGGCCGGTTCCTCGTCGAGGACTCGAGGTGTTCGCGCGGATTGTTTGTTTTCTCCGTGTGCGTAGTGGGCAGGTCGTCCTCGCCGTTGTGTGCTCGCGAGGCATTTGAGTGCATGTTATTTCGGGGTACCGGTACTGAACCTCCTGGGGCCCCGTGCCAAGGGACTGTCAAAGACTCGGACTAGCCTCCTCCTGATCGCGAGAGGACACGGCGCAATTTCATCGATTGTATGGGTACAATCCCAAGCGGTGTGGGCGGGAAGTAGGCGAGGTCGAAGCGCCCTGGTGTAGCTGAAGGCGGAAAGGCGGAAAGGCGGAAAGCGCCGGCGTGGGCTGCGAGGAAAAGTCGGACGGCGGAGATGGGAAAAGGAATAGGGAAGAGCGGCTGCTGCGAGTCGGAGGCGCGATACGAGGGAAAGGCGAATGCGGGTGAAGCGAGGCGAAGGCGGGTGCGAGGGCGAGTTACGAGAGCGCGTAGGTGTCGAGAGCGAAGTACCGAATGCGAGTGCGAGATCGACGAGTGAGGACCTTATACACGCGCAACTCTCGCGTTGCTCGTCCGTGCGAAGGGGTTCCGATAGTCAGAGTGGTTTCGAGTCCGAGAGGGAAGAAGATTCCTATTCAGGCGGCTCAGGCCCGCCTTTTATACAAGCGCGTGGCCAGCCCGCTGCTTCTACGAGTTGACATGCCGTGAACGAGAAGAGTGTACATACCGCCCAGACCAATCGTGACGAAGTGAAGACCAATGAGAGAGCGAAAAGGGATGAGCAACCAGACAAAAGAGGGAAGCGAGATACCAAAATCAGAGAGGGTACTACGTCATAGACCGAGGAGCACCCGCCCGGGTGTCAGCGCCCGCCCTCCCCCCGTCAGGCTACAGCGGACGGTTGTTGACTCGGCGCGAGGTTGGAACAACGTTGACGAGAGCTATTTGCGTCGCGCGACCTGGCCCCCCCGGCAGGTGCGGCTCATCGTCAGACGTTCGTCCGCTCCCGGCCTATGGTGCACCGCCGCCTTCGCCCTTCGGTTCGAGTTTGCGCGTTGTGAGAGTCGGTGTATAGTAAGGGGGATCGTATCGTATATGAGCCCGTCCGAGACCTACAGAAGAGACCAAGTCAACCGAAACATGTGAGAGAAATCAAACCGAACCAAGTCCTAGAGCGCCAAACGTCCTTCTCTACCACAAGAGGGGGCGGCTTTTAGTCTTGACCTCAAGACCGCGCTAGTACCAAGGCGTGTAGTACCGTTCGAAGAGCGTGAGGAGGTCGGGCACGTTGGTGCGTTCGAGTGTGCCATTAGCATAAGATCCTTCCGCCGCCACCCACATCCCAGCGCCTTCTTCTACCACCTCTGCCAGCTTTTCCACCGTCCCCGTCGTCACCATTGTTTGCCGATCCGCCCGGAAGAAGAAAAGTCGCAGCCGGCTCGCAGCAACATGTTCCTTGAGTACAGTACCATCCAGTTCGCGGAGGCAGTACGAGCCCGACGGATACCGCTCGTGGATGACGTACGGGCCTGCCCACCGCAATGCGCCTTTGTTGCCATGCTGCGCGTCGAGCCAGGTTTCGTGGATGAGGACCCATGTCCCCGGCGCGTACTCGCCAGACTCCATACGATGTGCGTGTGCGCGCATGAAGTCGTCGACGGCTCGCTGACGGCTCCTTCGAAGGTTCTCGGTCGCCTGCCCGAGCACCTCCTCGCGCCTCTCGATCTGCTGTATGCGGATAGCGAGGAGGTCCTCTGTCGTTCGGACCTTATCCCATTCTAACTTGAACCAAGTCCTGTCAGTGAGGTCGAACGGAAGGAGACAGTGCTTGCCGTAGAGGAGGTAATAGGGCGTGTAGCCAGTAGCGCGCGAAACCGTTGTCCTGATGGCGAGTAGGGCAGCTCCCAGATGCCGCGGCCAGTGATGCGCCTTATTCCCAGAGGCCCGGAGCAGTACGCGAGCAAGCGTTTGGCCATCTCGTTCCGCGATCCCGTTTCCCTGAGGGTGGTATGGCGTGGACAGAATAACCGCGACACCGTGCTCTTCCAGGAGTAGCCGAGCCGCACCTTTGAACTCTGGTCCTCCGTCGCACACAAAGACCGGAATGCAGCCATAGCGACAGATGATGTCGTGCCACCAGAAGTCGGCCCATGCGCGGGAGTTGTTCATCCTAACAGACCGCGCCTCCGGCCACTTCCCAGTCGCGTCAGAGCCATGCAGCAGGTAGCGATGTCCGTGTGTCCCGCGCGGCATGTGTACTGTGTCGAAGACGAACCGGCGGAGGATCGACGGGGAGAGGGTGATGTTGAGTGGCGTGACCGTGCGTGACCGAGCGCGGAACTGGCAAGCATTGCAAGAGCGTACGAAGTAGGCGACCTCGTCGTACAGGCTAGGCCAGAAGTATCGTTCAGCAATCTTGGTGTACGTCGGGTCGCGGCCCCGATGCCCCGCATCGTTGTGGGCCTCCGCCAGGATCGCGCGGCGCCGCTCTTCATCCAGCACGACCAGCCGTGGTAGCGTTTTCCGACTGAGCTTCCATAACCGCCCATCGTGGAATGCAAACCCCACTGCTCGCCGCCTCAGGCTGCGCGCGTTTGAAGCCCCTTCGACGTATCCCCTCGGTAGTGTCCCCGACTGTAGGTATTCCTTTATGTGAACTAACATCTGCGAGGTAACACTGTCAGCAACCTTGTGCTCATGGCCTACACACCGTGCCCCTTCCAGCCGTTCAGGCTGTGACAGCGCGCCGTCGCTAGTCCCCCCTGCGAACGCGGGACGGTAGGCTTGGAAGGCGAAAGCGACCGTCTCGCCTCCAAGGTCGAAGTTGTCCACCAACTCGTAAGCCACTCGCCGCTGCTGGAACTCCGTGCCTACGTAGGGCTCCACCATCGTCCCTCCCAAGCACCGTGCAGGCGCCACGCAATTACTTGCAGGTGGCCCGAAGTTGCCCAGGGTGATGACCGTAGAGACGTCGCCAGTTGCCCTGATGTCCAGCCCTGTGACTAGGCCTGCATTTCGTACCGCGTCTGCCCAGACAGCCAGCTCCGTTGCCCCCACCCGCCGGTCTAGTTCCCGCTCGCCGTCTGAGTCGTCTGAGTCATCGTGAGCCCGTGGTCGCCTCGAGAGTCCATCTTCTGCCTGGTGCCGTGCTGCTGGAACATGGTGCAGTTCGAAATCAAATAATTGGATGTAGGTGATCCAGCGAGTCATGGGCGCATTCGGCAGGTCAGGTTCGTGGACCATTTGCTTCAAGTACTGTGCATCAACGTCAAGCCGGAAGTGAACGCCCCAGACCCTGTGTCGCATCTCTTTGAGTGCACGGAAGACCCCGTACAACTCTACCTTTGGCTGTGAGTACCGGGACTCCGTGGCATTGAACGTGCATGACCCAAATAGCGCAGGGTGCTTGTCGGTTTCGTTGTACTGGTACAAGACCCAGCCTGCTCCGTGTATGGAGGAGTCGACGCCCAGCACCACCAGCCCATGGTCAGAGGAGCGAGGTGCCCTTGGGATAGTGACTGCGAGCTCGTAGTCCACCTTGCGGAGCACCGGTGCTTGGGCGACCAGCGCTTTGAGCTCATCCATTGCGCTGCGCTGTTCCTTTCCAAAAACAAATGGTGTATCAGTGGTTCGGCAAAGAGCGGAGAGAGGCTTTGCGATCAAGGAGAAGCCCTTGACCCAGCGTCGTCCCACTCCGGCAGTCCCAAGGAACCCCCGGACTTCGCTGACGGACTCGCAGTATGGCCACTTGAGGACCTTATTGACGAGTCCGTGGTCGAGGTGCCACCCTTCTGCGGACACCACCGACCCGACGATCTGGACCTTCGGGGTGGCCAGAATTAGCTTCGACCCCGAAGCCGTCACGCCCGCTGCACGGAACCTAGCAAAAAGGAGGTTTAGCGTACTCGCAAATTCATACACAAATTGGCGGATCCCAGGGTTCCCAGCCAGGGTCGCGTCGCCGTAGCGAGAGGTTGGCCCTTTTGCGCCACAGTCATCGACGAATGCATCAGCCAGGGTAGGGAAGAGGGGTCCAAGGACGTGCAGGATCCAGCGCATGAAGACCTGGACCGCATTTGTATAGCCTTGCGGCAAGCGGGTGTTGCGGAGTGCCCCGCAGAGTGAGTGGAACGTCGTGAGGTCGCGAGAGGATTCGTGCAGCCGGATACCATTGTACCCCGAAAAGAGGTCAAGGACGGCGTAGATTTGATGACCCACAAAGCTCTCAGCGAAGTCGTCTACGCGTGGAGGCAATGCGGAGTCGCGAACCGTGACTGCGTTGAGGTCTTCAAGGTTGATGACGATGCGCGGCTCACCACTCTTTTTCATCACAGGGAAAGATGCGGCGCGATAGGACGCAGAGGAATGCTCGTAGTTTCCCGCGTCGATTTGATCCTGAGTGACCGCGCGCACCTTCGCCTCGAGCGCCTTGGGTATCTTAATCGGCGGTCGGGCCCACGGGACGTGCTCGATGACTGGGATCTCGTAGTCGGGGAAGTATGTCGGTGAGAACGTTCCTCTTTCCTCCTCTGTCCAGGCAAGAGCGCCTTGGTTGATGTCGAGCAAGTGGACGAAGAGGTCGAGCTCGGCTTCCATCAGGAAGCCTGCAGGTATGGTGGAGAGAATACCGTCAAGTCGTGCGGCCGTGAGGCGGGTTGTTGGTTGGAAATGGGACCGTGGAGGAGGTTGGTCGGGGAGAGGCGGAGGTGGGGGGATGTCGATGGGTGTACTTGTGGGCGGGAAGTAGGCGAGGTCGAAGCGCCCTGGTGTAGCTGAAGGCGGAAAGGCGGAAAGGCGGAAAGCGCCGGCGTGGGCTGCGAGGAAAAGTCGGACGGCGGAGATGGGAAAAGGAATAGGGAAGAGCGGCTGCTGCGAGTCGGAGGCGCGATACGAGGGAAAGGCGAATGCGGGTGAAGCGAGGCGAAGGCGGGTGCGAGGGCGAGTTACGAGAGCGCGTAGGTGTCGAGAGCGAAGTACCGAATGCGAGTGCGAGATCGACGAGTGAGGACCTTATACACGCGCAACTCTCGCGTTGCTCGTCCGTGCGAAGGGGTTCCGATAGTCAGAGTGGTTTCGAGTCCGAGAGGGAAGAAGATTCCTATTCAGGCGGCTCAGGCCCGCCTTTTATACAAGCGCGTGGCCAGCCCGCTGCTTCTACGAGTTGACATGCCGTGAACGAGAAGAGTGTACATACCGCCCAGACCAATCGTGACGAAGTGAAGACCAATGAGAGAGCGAAAAGGGATGAGCAACCAGACAAAAGAGGGAAGCGAGATACCAAAATCAGAGAGGGTACTACGTCATAGACCGAGGAGCACCCGCCCGGGTGTCAGCGCCCGCCCTCCCCCCGTCAGGCTACAGCGGACGGTTGTTGACTCGGCGCGAGGTTGGAACAACGTTGACGAGAGCTATTTGCGTCGCGCGACCTGGCCCCCCCGGCAGGTGCGGCTCATCGTCAGACGTTCGTCCGCTCCCGGCCTATGGTGCACCGCCGCCTTCGCCCTTCGGTTCGAGTTTGCGCGTTGTGAGAGTCGGTGTATAGTAAGGGGGATCGTATCGTATATGAGCCCGTCCGAGACCTACAGAAGAGACCAAGTCAACCGAAACATGTGAGAGAAATCAAACCGAACCAAGTCCTAGAGCGCCAAACGTCCTTCTCTACCACAGCGGCGACAGTGCCGCGTGTAACTAGCACAGTTGGACTGTTCGCGTTTTCGTCGGCTGGGTGACAATTATCATACATTCGTATATCCACAGGGACAGTAGAACGTCTGGAGGAGAGTATGTTTCCTGGGTGCCATTGTCGAGGGTGCACATAATGCATCTGGAATTGCATCAATCTGTCAAAGAATTCCACCTACTGCTCAAGTACTGTGACCGACACCAGCATGTCTAGCATTCGTAGAGCGATAGACCCACGACCATACGCACCAAACACTGGAACAGACTTTCAAGAACATCAGTCTCGAGCTTTGTTTCTCTCACAGTCGACATTAAAGGGCTCTCAAGTACGGAACAAACGAGTGGCACAACTGGACGATAGATTCAGTCCAGTGACAAGACAGGCGACGACACGAGTCATGAAATGGGATTATGTGTGCAAGGTCCTAAATGTGGGATAAGTCCGTACAGTCCGTGCTCGTCCAATGCCAGGTATATCGAGTACCGAAAGAAAAACCCACACTGTCCATAGAAGCGAAGGGAAGACGTAGCACTATCGTGACATCATCTCCTTAGAGGGCGACGACAGCACCGGCCACAGCGCCGATCGCAGCGACAGCGACGGAGCCGAGGCTGATGTCGAAGCGCGAGGCACCATTGAAGGTGGAACCAGTAGAGGACTGAGCAGCAGCACCGGCGGAGGTGGATGAAGAACCGCCAGATGTGGAGGCGGCACTGCTCGAAGAACCAGTGGTGCTGGCAGTAGATGCTGCCGAAGAACCAGAGCTTGTGCCAGACCTTGACGACATCAGTTAGCAAAGAAATACATGCACTAATGGCACACTACTCACGTCGAAGCGCTGCTAGCGGTAGAGGAGGCAGACGACGACGAAGTCGCCGGGGGCGCGGCAATGGAGAACTCGCCGCTCTGCGCGTAGACGTCGTTGATGTTGCTGCAAGCGTCACGTCAGCCACCTTCGGTTTCGCCACGCCTCTTGAAACACACTACTCACGTCACGTTGACAGCTTGCAGGTAGTAGCCGGATCCAACATCCACGGTGGGCATCTGGAAGGAGAGGAATTGCTGGCTCGACTGGATGTTGCTGCCGATGGCGTACGAGTTGTGGAAGATGTCCGGGTTGACGAGCTCGAACGAGAACGTGCTGGGGTCACCGGCGGACGTGGACCAGCTGATGTTGGCAGGGGCACTGCTCTGCCAGTCGGTCGGAGTCTCCAAGACGAACGCAGCCGCGAAGGGGACGAGGGCGACGAGGGCGCTGATAACGGCGGGAAAGTCTGTTTGAGCTCAGGCGCGGCGCGACAACCGCGACGAAACATACCTGACTGCGGCGAACATACTGGACGAGAGTCGTAAGAGTACTTTTGGAGAGATTGAGGACGACGGGGCGAGAGCGAGGAGGAGGAGGAGCAAGGGGAACGTAGCAAACGTTGCACGGGGAACCGGGCTTTGGTCGCCCACGGTTTTATGGACGGGCGGCTGGCGGCGCTTCGCGACTGGCCGAACGTTCCAGCTCGCGTCAGCCGCCGAGCGAATCAGGCAATTTGCCAGGCTTTTGCCAGCCGAACTGCCTCGAAGCCACGCGCTCCGACCCCTGGGCGCGGGGAATCTCCTCCGCCATGCCCAGCTGGGCCTCGATTGCGACGTCAGGTTCCCCTACGCGTACATAACACTCTGCTCTAGCAACTACTATACGCTTGCAGAGGGAGACAGTGCGGGACGCAGGTGGCCGGTCGCGATCACACAGAGTTCAGAAATAACCCCGGCAACAATGTGTCACCTCGCGGCGTCCGCTTCTTCGCCCAGCTGCCGTTCGATGCCACGCCAGAAGACACAAGGTCCACCCATTTGGCCCACTCGATCCGTCTCATGCCCAACTCCCATCATTTCCCCAGTCTAGTAGATCTTCCTCGCGTGAAGGCTCGTCAGTAGTCTTATACCGGGCACACCCTGTCGGTAACACACGCACCTCGTCGAACGGCCGTGTGTCGGCAAAGCAGCTCTCCCATACCTCGTTGACCGCCCTCTCCGCTGCAGCTTCATCTGGACAGGCAGGATTCGCACGTACGGAGAGGATCGCACGCCGCCGTACACACGCCTATCGCGGACCGGTCAATTTGCGTCCTCTGTATCCAATGTACGTGGATGAAGTCTCACCTGATGCTGCTTCGAGAACGCAACAAACCCTCGACGGAGCTCACGACTCCAGCGGCAGTCACCCCCAAGACTGCTCGCGCGAATCTGCATCATTCTCCGTGAGCGACGTGCGGGAGCGGCGTGCAGGAGTACGTATCGTACCTCGCTACAAGCATGATGTCTCAGGTTGCTCCAGTCGACCTTGAACTTTGCATGATCGTACATGTGAACGAGCTCGTGCACAAGGGTGTCCTCCATGTGTTTCTTGCTAAAGAACCTGCCCTGGCACATAATGACGGCGCCGGCTTCAGGATGGAAGCCGCCTGCACGGGTGTAGTCGCAGGGCACGCAGAGGACGTCTTTCTCTGACACAGCAGCCCCGGTGAGGTTGAGATGTTTCAGCATGAAGACGACCGCGGGGCCTAGGGTTGAAGAGTTGACACGCTGAGTTATTTCTGCATTACGACGGAATGAAGGTCAGGAGAATGGACTGACTGTAGTTCATGAGGTACCTCTTCCACCTCTCACACGTCCGCCATTGGTGTCGCTCGAGCTCGGCCTTGCGTTCGTCGGCGGTTACGCCCAGGCCAGTGATGGCACCGAAGGTAAGGCGCCACTGCTGAAAGGTGGACTGGTCCTCGCTGGAGAGGCCAGGCTGCGGCGCGCTGTTGTCGGCGGAGTCGGGCATACCTGAGGCTGCTCCCCACTGGCGCCCGCGACACGAAAGCAAGACGCGCGCCCACGTGAGGCGCGTCCCGGCCTCCGGCCCGATCCGATCTGCTCTCCCCTGACTGTGTCCTCGGCTGCTCTTGGCGGCGTCACTTACTCTCCAGAACCTGCTGCACATCTTCCATGGCCAGGCCATGAATAGCACATGCAATTGAGTCGTGTCTTTGGTTTTACAAAGCGCGTCTCCTCCCACACACCGCAAAGTATGCACGCTGAGAGCATAATGGCAGCAGATGATCGTTACATGGTTCCTACGACATACGCTCAACGCTAAAGCTTGGCCGGGTTGGTCCAGCGGGGCTTCCTCCTCTGCCAGACACCACTGATAAGTTGTCGAGAGGGGCGTAATGAGCAGAGCGATTCGTACCTCGGCAAAGGCCATCAGGCCCTCCTATGTCAGCACAACCTTGTCAGTCAAGCTCAAGCTCGATCGCGGACAAGAGCGTGCCTTGATATTGTCTCCCCCAAAGTGCCTCTTACTCTCCTTCGACCGGACGTGCGCGGCGACCACGTCTTCCACGTGCGCGAGCTGGTTCGTGAGCAGCAGCGCGCGCTTCGTGCTCTGCACAGAGTCAGGCGAGTTCGAGGTGATCTCGGCGGCCCAGGCCAGCGCTGTTGCGAGCAACTCGGCCTTGGGGACGACCTTGTTGACACTGTGCGCGAGTCAGACGCGCCGCCAACCCTCCGGCCAGCTCATGGGAACTGCGAACATGCTCACAATCCGAACCGGCTCGCAGCATCA
Source organism: Fomitopsis palustris (assembly GCA_029783445.1). Classification (NCBI taxonomy): domain Eukaryota; kingdom Fungi; phylum Basidiomycota; class Agaricomycetes; order Polyporales; family Fomitopsidaceae; genus Fomitopsis; species Fomitopsis palustris. The sequence goes on along the minus strand of JARAOQ010000022.1, from coordinate 177,888 downwards.
GATGCCTTGATGGGCTTCCCGAGTAGTAGCATCTCGCTTGCGAGCTACTCCTCACATTCATCAATTGCTGAATTCAGCCCGAGATGGGGCGCAACGACTCACCTGATGACCGGCAATGCGAGCCAACCGAGGCATGCCTGTCACAGTAGTCAGGTCATCTTTATCGTCCAACGTACAAGAGTTTGACGAACCACCAGCAACTGCCACCACACCGCGTTTGACTTCTGGTAAAGCGAAGACAGCATCGTCGCTTGCTACGACCAGGTCGCAATTAAGCACCAATTCCGTGCCACCGCCGTAAGCACCACCATGCACGGCCGCAATGATGGGCTTCCCAGACGTCGACCTGCGTGAGATGCCGGCGAATCCGTGACGGTCATTGACCATCTCATCTTCGTCGTTCGCATTGCTGCTGCTTTTCTGGCGCTGGTTCCATCTGTCAGCTGTGTGACTGCCCGGCTGGGAAGATGAAGGCAGAGTAGAACTTACGCGATAAGATCGGCACCCGCGCAGAATATCCGCCCCTCGCCATTGACGATGACCACCCTACGACAGCTCCATTTCGCCGTCAGTGCACAGGAAATATGGGTACTCACCAGAGGCTAGGCTCGTTGTCAAACCAGTCGAGGACTCTCTCGATATCATCCTTCATAGTCGGCGAGACCGCGTTGAGTGCTTTGGGACGGTTGAGAGTCAACAGCATGACATGCTCCTGTGGGAAGGCCACCTTGATCTCATCTGAGTGCGCGGGAGGCTGCAAGGCAGCCGTAGTCGAGGCATTGCTCGTACCCATGTCGTCGTCAGTGGGCAAGGTCGACGGACGGTGAGAAGAGCGCTACAGTTCGCAGGTAACAGGCACGCGCACTCGATCCCAAGGCACGGGGGCTCGATCGTATTGCGGGGTAATCACAAGGATGGGCTCACGCGCAGCAGTTGGCTGTGTCTGCTTAGACACGAACAATATGCATTGTACAGTCGATTCGGATCCCTTGACTATCTAGTCGCGGCATACATTCGAGGACAAGCTGTTTCCACATCCTTTCACTGCGTGGCTGTGGGATTGCCACTGTATGCTGCTCGTTAGTCCAGTAGACTCGAAGCTCGAAAGCAACGCTCGACTCTCGAGAAGCATGAAATGGCTGACGCGCCAAAAACCGTCCTATACTCCTCAGAACGTCGCGGAGCCGCTTGCTCAGATTGATGACTGCCTCTAGATCTTGGGCCACGGCACGGCACAACAGCTCCCCATTGAGCTCTGCGAAAAGTTCATCGACTCCGTTGCGAATCTTTCGTTCCACTATGCGGATAGCCAAGACGTACTTCCCACTCCGGATGCCGAATGGCGGGCCACTCTCATTGCCTGTGTTTTCGTATGCAAAGCCTGGTATGCCCACAGTCTGCATCGCCTGCAAGAATGCATCCCTCTGCGCAGGCGCAAACAGGTTGTCTCACTCTCGAAGCTTCTTCGACGCCAAACCTCTCTGCAGACTGCGATCAAGCATGTTATCATCAGCGGTCCCTCGCCCGATGCCCTCTCGAATCCAATCGTTCCTCAGCTCGGCGCATTCGCAATGATGCTCGCGCGCAAGCTGCCAAATCTGCGTAGCTTGACTCTACTGCACGTCTACTGGAAGGGTATCCACGCGGACACCGTCCGATACCTTTCAGCATTTTCCACCATCACTCACCTCCGGCTCGACACGGTAATCTTCGTGACTGCCTCTCAATTCGCGTCGTTGCTATCTGCGCTCCCGAACACACGATACATCTCCTGCGACGACATCGAATGTCACCAGAACCGTTGTCTGCTATCGTTTCCGGACGTGGAGGACAAGAGGCCTTTCGAGGTCGTCTTGGGCCAAGCGGATGACGGCATTGTTGAAGTGCTTGCGAACCTTAGAACAGTGCGACATGTGACGAGATTATCATACGGCGTGGGACTAGTAGGAAACGACGTTCTGCGAGTCGCGCAGTGCCAGCGACTCCTCGATGCGTATGGGGACTCTCTTCACGAATTGCACATCGGGGCATTGACACATTGCAGAGGGCACGGTGAGTACAGTCTCTGTTCATCGGCGTCCGGACTCATCATGTTGTCTGATTCATGGCTTCAGCTGCTAACTTGGCCTGTCTAAGTCAGTTGACAAGGCTGCAGATCGAGCATCCACTCAGGCCGACTGAAGATTATGCCGTGCTCTCCAAGGCTGTGTCGAGTCTGAACACGGAGAAGCTGGAGCGCATGGTTGTCACCTTCGACTATGTCTGTGCTGAACAAGGTCTCAGCGTGGTGCATTCTGTGGGCATGACACCTGTACTGTTAGTCCTACTGTATTGCCCAGATGTCATACGATGAATACCTGGCTGAAGCTATCGAGCCACATTGCAACACAACCGATGGTATGTGGCTGCGTATCTTTATGCGTCTAGCTGAGGCAGTTTTCGACCAGCCTTATGTACTGCCTATCGGAATGCGACACATGGCCATGATCCGGAGGCTTTTGCGAGCAGGTCGTCTATGGAATCGATGGAAGACTGGCCGTGGCTACTAGCGTGTGAGACACTATCTGCACATGTTGAGGGCATGGTAGGTGGCAGACTCGAAACAGGGCACCAGTACTATTTGATATGGTTGATTGGACACATGCAGCTCGTATCATAGAACCCATGCTTCTGACGAGGATGGAAGGTTATATGGGCGTCCAAGGGCACAACATTCGACGCCCCGCGTCGGCGTCCGAACTAGATATGCCTGTCTGGAAGCAACAAATATCGTCAAAGACGTGCTCTCAACGACCTACGCTACATATGGAAGCTCACCCTACAATAAGGCTAGGCTAGACAGAACTGCCATGTGCGGTCCTCGCCTCCTTCCCCAGTCTTGCCCTGGCCATGAGCTCGCTCACCTTTCGTCATGCGGTGCTCGTAACCTTTCCACAGCTGCCTATGGAACACGAAGGAACGCAGTTGTATGTAGCGCGGGTTTGTTGGTGCAGACGCTGAAGTAGGGGCTGGCGGGCTTTTTGCGAGTCTAGGTACGTCCCTGACCGATGGTGTTAGATGGAATGGGGAACACAGCAGACGATTTACCATAGCGTGTACGGAGGAACGTTGCGCAGTGTAACGAGGATGCTACCTCGTGAGCTAACAGCCGGAGTGTGCGTTTCTCCCGCTGTGTTGTGCCCCGCCTCGACGGATGCTTCATCCTCGTCTTCGTCGGGACTCGGTTTCCGTTTGCGAGGTTTCATCACAACGGGAACAGGACCCGTTGCAAGAAGGGATGCAGCAGAGCGGAAGAAATCCAAAACGAGCAGCTGGTTGGACAATATGTTACGATCTTGGTCCGCGATGCCTTTGCCTGTCGTCAATCTTCTGTGAGCCATGAGACTGCTGTTCCGAGGACCGCGATGCGGAGCCATACCGGCATGAGGGAAATTCCAGACAATCTTATCCCACTTTGTCCCCTTGAGTGCGGTGCACTTGTCCAGTTTTGTCGCGTCGATATTGAAGAGGACATGAGCGCCCTTGTGTCTGATGGAGGTGACTATTTCTCGTGCCCCCGGGTACTTCGAATAACATTCATCTTCGCTATCATAGGCAGTGGCTGTGACATTGCTCGCCGGAAGGAATTCAAGCGTGCTTGGAGGATCAATGACGAGGGACCGGGCAAATGAGAAGTTCCCCTCTCCGATGAGCAGAATGCGATCAGTCGCTTCGAACGGGATGGTAGGTTTGGGTGGGGGAGCCTTCGCCTTGCCCTTCGGACGCGCATTGGCAATCTGTTTCGCTTTCTCGACTTGTTCCGCATGCGCAGCCTCTTGCTTCTTCTTCAATCTGGTTTGCTGAGAAGAGAGGGCCGCTTTCAGCTTTCCCTTACCCTTTGCCATTTTTCACAAGATTGGTTCTGTGCCTGAAAGCGGCTGTTTGGAACGCAAGGTGTCGGTACACAAGTCATGACAGAGCCAAACAGCCGACACGATCGTGGCGGAACGTGGCAGCCTGTACACGCGCTTACATCCATCCACTGCACGCCTGCACCTCCTGCACCATACATATTCTGCACAGTCGCTCTTTTCACGTACTTATTCATCATGGTTTGTTCTGTCAGAGAAAAATGTGTGCTCTGCAGAGTACTGAAGTTATCTCAACCTTCAACAGCCGACCGAATTTGAGATGCGCCGCCGGAATGCACAGTTTGCGGAGAAGGCTCGTGCAGGCAAAAACCCGACAAAGCCGTCGCGACAGGAATCACTTGCAAAGCGTAGTCCTGTCGGTATGTGGGCATTGGGGATTATCTGTTTTGTTGTAATGGGAGGAGGTGCGCGACGGTACTTGCGTTGTCCGGAATGAGACTGACGCGCAGGGGCAGTCATCCTCGAGCTCCTGCGACTTATCTTCGTGTGATTCATTGGTCGCTATTCCTTTCCACCTCTCTCACAGCACCCGAGGAAGCATCCAATGGTGTTTGGTTGTGCCCTTCGTCAGATACGACGCCCCTGCGCTATGCGTCCATGTACAACAAGCATTGTTTCGAGGCTCCAATATATTACGCTGGACTATTAACGGAATTGCGCACACGGTTCGTATCACTATTGGCGAAGCGACAAGACGTCCACCATATCGTTGCGTTAGTTCTGCTTGTCCTCCTTAATTGCAGAAGGCTCCCCCCCAGCAGGTCCAGTATTCTCAACGCCCTCCATCGGTTCTTCCAACTCTCTCTCATCAATCTTAACAGTGTCGGCTGCCCAAATATGTGCTGTGGGCTGCCAGACCATGAGTATATTATCCTCTGAGGTGCTGCTTGCGGTCCAGGCCTCGGCTTCACCAGGAGCCCAGCAGAAGTCGGTCGGTCGCGCGGTGTGTCCTATACAGCGATGTGAGCGAGCTCCACGAGTACGCGAGGTACGAGGGCATACCTCCGTGCATGAAGACAAGTTCCGGTGGCCCATCTTCTTGTTCGTCCGGTGTCTGCTCTACACCAATTTGTGAGAGGTCCCATATGTTGATCCTTCGATCACTGGAGGCAGAAGCGAAAACAGTGTCGTTGTGCGGCGACCAAGCCACATGTAGAACTTCATCTGTATGTGACTCAAAGACATGAAGCTTCTTGGTTGGTGCCCGCAGGTCATGCAAGACGATTGTCTACGCAGAGCGGGCTTAGCATGCGACTGATAAGGGATCTCCGCGGTGCTTGCCTGATCTGCGCTGCCTGTCAACAGCAGATGATCGAACGCTGGATTGAACGCTACCGCCAGGATTTCACGGTCGTGGGCCTGTATCTTCGTTGTGGGCTCTGAAGCTGCTCGTGTGTCCCAACTGCGCAGGGCTCAGCGCGAGTGCAAAGCGAAGATGAAAGGTGCCGAATACATACACCATAAGCATCTTGTCGTCTCCGACACTGGCCAGAACATTGTCGTGTTTCGGATGCCAGTCTACATCCTAGCAAAACTACTGTGAGCAATCAACATACATATCGATAGTGTCACACGCACACCGACGACTGATGTGTGCCCCTTGAATACAGTCGTTGGCTCTATGGTTGTTTTCGCCTTAGAGTATGACGTAACGTCCCTGGCACAAATCAGCTACATAACTGGGCAGTGAAGGGTACAAGCATACCAGTGGCATACAGTGGTGTCTTCGGAGGCACCAAGGATATGCCCCATCTTGGTGGGGCTCCATGCTAGTCCGAACCTGACAAGCATGAAAGAATTGGGTCTGGACATATACTTTGTGACGGACTGTGCTCACCCTTCCTTGTTCTGTCCGATCAACCGAATGTCTGGCCTACACACTCCTCCTCGCTCCGGATCGCTGGGATGTTTAGTCCTGTCGAACACGAAGACCTCCCCAGAGACTGCCTTGGTTGCGATGAGGTCGGGGTTCTGAGGCATGTATCGGGCGCGGTTGACCTCGCCCGTATGATTGATCTTCTGTGTGATCTGGATGCGTGGTTGTGCAGGGATACTGTGGCCGCCGAGTTCCCCTCGCTCGTCGTCATAATCTGCGCGGTCCAATCTGTCGGCAGACCCGCTGTCATCCCGTTTCGGCAACTGCACAGTAGCTATCTGAAGATAGTCCTGAGCTTGGCCGGATGTGTGCGTACCCAGGAGCAGTCGGTGCGTCGTGTATGGCTTGTTTGGAGGCCTAAACGGTGGCAAATGAGTAAATAGAGTACAATTGGTATTTCCGGTACGCACGACTCTTTGTCCGGAAACCACTGGCATGTTAAGCTGGGCCAGTCAAGTGCGTGGGTGATGACGACGTCGTATAGATATGGCGCATTCTTCTTCCTATATCCCTAGGATCAACACCGAGTACTATGGATTTTGCAAAAGGCATGTCGCACCAAACCTTATACTCCTAGGTAGCATGAATATACCTGTGAGTATTGAAAGCTCGCCGAGAAAAGGTTGCTCACTTCATTAATCAGCTTGTTCTCTTCTTCGGCAGCGAGGTCGTCCTCCAGCTCCTCCTGCATTGGTGGCTTCATGTCAAAGACAAAGTTCTGTTTGAGTGCTACGGAATGTTGTTCGGTTGGCAGGGAGAACAAGGGGAGGTCACCCGCGGCCTGAGTGAAAGAGAATGAGACGTTGAAGGCAGGAGCCACACTGATTGGCACAGACGGGCGCGACGCGTCTGTGACAGGTCGCGCTTTCGTCACATAGTCACACATGCGTGATATACGGGACCGGGGCATCCTAGAGGTTACGGCCGACGAAGTGTACAGCGACAAGAGCCCCGAGGGACGCCGTTCATCTATTAAGATAGCTACACATGTACTTCGAGAATGTGCGCAAGGTCCATGACGACCTGAGCAAGAGCTACTGTGCGCGCGTTGTACGCGTGGAGCCCAATGGCTAGCAAGCAACTACATCCGCCTCGACAGTCATGATTCGCTCTCCCACTTTGCAATCAGCTTTTCCAGATCAAAGTTGGGGTCTTCGGGGTCAGTGATTACTGTGGAAATAAACATTCAGTAACGTTCATAATCAGCGGAAGGACGAGGAAGAGTAGAAGAGGACACTATTATCTCTTGGAGTGCGCACTCAACGCCAAAAGGATAGTGACTCACCACCACCCTTGCCGCTCCCCTGCTTCTTCTTCCATGCTTCCTTGGCCTGCGCAATCAGGTGCTCCCGCTCATGGACAGCATGGTGCTTGACCTCCTCGTCGTGTGCTTTCTGAAGTGTTCGGCGATGGGCAATGCCGTAGAAGACACCAGTAAGGAGCGCCGTGTACCGGACAACCTACAGCACCGACTGAGCAATGTGCATGAGTCGAGAACATGGATTGCTCACGTTAACAGTTGAAGATGCCATAGGTACACCCGACTAGCGAGACTGTAGTCAATGTAACTATGGGGCAAGCCTAAGATTCAAAGTCATATGTCAAATTAAACGGCGGCGTTTTCAGAGAAACTGGACTCGCCTGCACAGGACCGAGGAACAGAGCAACCGACGTATGTTGTGGTCGTGCTGGAACTCTTGCGGGAACTTCAGGAGGGTGATTACATAACATATCACGTGATGGAGATTGTCTGGGAGACCGAGATGGGCACGTCTCGCAGGCTTTTGTATGTATTGTCCCTTGGTCGAACTGCACGACGAGGCCTGAGATGTGGCTTAGATGATTCCATTAGTTCACATTCAACTGCTCAGAGTGTGTCTGAAGATGCTTCCTTGTGGGGAGAATTTGGATCGCGATGCATGCGCAGATTCGATCATATCGGCTTGGATCTGGAGCATGGCCTGCCACCTTGCAATATTGCTTGTGCACATCCCAATAGTCAATGAGGCTTCTTACCGCCACATGTGGGCAATCGATGGCCTTGTAATACGAGATAGTAGGATGTAGCTTTGCCTAAATGGTGGCACGTTCAAGCAAGGCCTGTGTTTACCACGACAATCGAAGCGGCGCACTCCGCACTCTATTCCCAAAATGCCTGAAGCGCAGGATATGTTTCGCGTTTCGCCTTGGATAACGTATGACCCATCACCCGACGCTCGCACCGAGAACCTCGTTCGCAGCAACGTTCACTTCTCTTCCATGAACAGTGACGTAGACATGGACGCTCCACAAATCTCTACCCTCCGCGAAGACGAGACTCCGGAGCCTACGCCTTCACGCACCTCAAAATTCAGGGTGAAGCTAAAGATCAACGAGGGGAAGCGAGCTGGCTCTCATGGGAGTGCGGCGAACCAGGGACAAACAAAGCGAGGAAGTGAGGAAGACGAAGATGAGGAGGAGGAGGAGGAAGACCAGCTCATCGACGACGATGACGAAGAGCCCTCCAAGCCGACTCCCCCAGCTCCCCCGGTCATCCAACCTGTGCCGCCCCCCGCCGTTACAACCAGTGGGCGTGGCCAGCCTACAAAGCGTGGACAAGGGAGGGGCCGTGGAAGAGGGCGAGGGCGCGGAAGGGGTGCGCATGCCGCCCTTGGTACGTCCTTGGCCGCTGTCGAACCAGAGGCTCACTCATATAGCAGCAGAAGTGGGCCACCTCCCCCATACTGAGTTCTTCGACCCGAACATCCCAGGAAGCAGTGCCTTCGTATTGACCCAGCCACCACCACCGCCAATGGCGACAACGACAACGAAGAAGAAAGCTACCACGAAAGGTACTGGTGCTCAACGAGTCATTAAGAAGCGGCCTTCCAAGTGCGCTCTTCGTTTGATTGACCCCGTGTCTACTGAACGTGTTCGCAGGGCAACAAAGAGTGCTGTAGCTTCAGCCACGGCCGCAGCTGCCGTACAGCTTGCAATACATCGTGATGATGCAGAAAGCATCATGAGTGAAGGTGGGATGTACTGCCGGTTCACCGTCCCATCTACTGAGAAATTGTAGGCTATCCAACGGCTGCCTCGTCACCGATACCCCACGATGATCGTACCCCGGAGCCTGACATGGCGATCCCCATGTCCATATCGCAAATGACAATGGACGACGCTGCCAACCTTGAAGGTGTTGCTTTACCGCAATATCCACTTCCGTCGAAGCCATTCCCTGTGCAGCCTGCTCCGAAGATTGGTACGGGCTTCGCCCCAACAATAGTACTGGACAAGTCCAAGAAGCCGGTCCGGCGGTGGCGACAAGTCAATCGTGAGGTACGCGGCATCGCAGGTGGTCGGTGGTTTACCCGTTCCTGGGTCGGTGAGAAGGAATCCGAGTACGCCTCGCATCAAGCCGCTGCCTCCCAGACCATAACATTTGCTGCACAATCCGCCGCTGACCGCGAAGCGACTTCCGCTGCAGCGATGCTCGCGGCGGGTGTATCATTGCCTGCCAAACTCGCAGGGACGTCTGCTTCCGCTCCTCCTGGCCGAATAACAAAGGCAAAAGCTCACAAAGGTGACACCCCCATGTCGACCGTCTCGTCCAGTCGCCAAGATTCTGCGGTGCCAGAGAGCGTCTCTGCACATTTGCCGAAGAAACAGGATATCTCGCAGGCTCCTCCCTCCGACGTCGCGACTGTTCCCGGCCCCTCTACCTGAGGTCTGAGGCCTTACCTACGGATGTGTTACGTCTCGTGCTCGCTTGTAGTGTCTTGTGGAATGTATCTCTGACTGCACGCCATGCTCTCATCGCTTTTTGAAACTTACTTTAGAACTTTGTGTCATTAATACATGATTGTACCACTACTGCCACTGAGGGCCGTTGAATGTCCTTGGAATCCGTATGCACCTCTAGTTCGATCCAGCGATCCCACGTGGCATGTACCGCACTCTACGTTGCGATCAGCTTTGCACGCGTGGAAGCGCGCGTCTGGTACAGACCCAAAGCGCGAGTACTGCGCTCCTCTTCATCCCGCTTCACCCCTCAAGCCCAGACCGGCTGTACACAGCGCATCACGCTTGCAGCTAACGTCTTCCATGTCTGGAAGCTCTACGCCCAAGCTCACCGCACCAGAACCACTGAAGAAGGGAACGTCCGTCTCGTCATTTCGCTTCGGTGCGCAAGAGCGCGGTGAGTCGTACTACTGGCACACTCTTTCCATCTACACGATACTCATGGAGGTTGGGGACAGTATCAACACCTCCGGTGTATGCGTCCGATCCCAAATACAAGAAGTATACTCAGCAGGTTGAGCGATGTCTAAGCTCGTTCGATAGCGTACACGAATGGGCGGACTTCATATCATTCTTGAAGTCATTGCTGAAGGTGCGTAACTCATGTCATGTTTCCCTCACGCACATCTATGACATTCTATGACATTCTACAGACGTTAGAGGCGTACCAGCAGTTCAAGGAGATCCCTCGCAAGCTCATTGTGGCTAAGCGGCTGGCGCAATGTCTGAACCCCGCATTACCGACCGGTGTCCATCAACGAGCCCTGGACGTTTACTCTCATATATTTGCAGTACTTGGAGTGCGTATAGGCATCACTGCCGCATTTGACGGCTCTCACGTCTTGTTTCGTATAGACCGAGGGTTTGCACCGTGACCTCGCCCTGTGGTCCTCAGGTCTGTTCCCCTTTTTTGAGTACGCGGCGACCTCCGTCAAGGTGAGTTTGACTGTACGCACGGACTAAACAAGACTGAAATCATATCCAGCCTACCCTCCTTAACTTGTTTGATACGTACTACCTGCCTCTGCAGGATGGCCTGCGACCTGTCATGAAGTCATTCATCCTTGCGTTACTTCCTGGTCTAGAGGAAGAAACTGGGGAATACTTCGAAAAGGTCCTGAGTCTCTTAGATCGTATCTCGGGCAGCGTATCTCCGTCATTCTTCTTCCAAAATATCTGGCTTGTTATGTTAACGACACCCTCTGCTCGCGGGACCTCGCTCAATTTCCTCTCTCGTCGGCTACCGAAGCTTAAAGCTGAAGAAGGTGAGTTGGTATTTGCGAGCTTGTTGCGCATTATTTTGACTCATGTAGGCGGTGGCAGATATCACAGATATTGTTGGTCGAGATATTGGATTGATGATTCGCGCCTTCTCGTCCGCATTGGAGGATGACGACTTACTTGTTCGACGCGGCGCCCTGGACCTCCTCTTGCAGTCACTGCGCATTGACGGTGTCGCTCTCAAGCGTGCTCAAGCTGAAGATCGTGTGATACTCATGCGTGCTGCAAGCAGTGTGGTGCTTCGCCGGGATCTCTCTCTCAACCGTCGCTTCTACTCGTGGTTATTGGGGCCCAGCGAAGATAGCCGACAGCAGATGGAGTACCTCAAGACACACTCGCTTCAGCTTCTCAGCCATACATTGAGGGTATGTACCATTGTAGCTCGGCCATGGTCGTCCGCCTGAGAGTCTCTGCTTCTCTCTCAGGAAGAGATGTTTCATCCCTCGTTGGACTACTCCCAAGCGCGACCTTTCAAGATCTTCATCTCGTTGCTTGACAAATGGGAGATCGGGTCTCCCTTAACTGACGTTCTCGTGTATGACGCATTCAAAGCGATCAGGAAGGCACTTGAGAGTGGTTCTGAATCTGGTGACGACGTCCGTCATTGTGTCTTTACAATCCATTTCCTAGGCAATAAACGACTTTTGCTCACACAGATCAGCATGACCGCGAGTACATTGTATGAAGCCGTCGAACCTCGCCTTCTATGGAAACGCCTGTACACTATCATCTACTCCGAAGTCACGTCTCAGAATGCCACTTATGAGGTACGGTCAGAAAACCTCGCTGCCGCTGCTCACTAACGAACAACATTAGGGCTGCGATATGGTCACGTACATACTCTCAACATTTCATAGTCAAGACGAGGAGATAGAGGTCGTCCACCTTCCGGTCATCTTTGTGGCAGTCGCCGAGATACTCGCGGTACACTCTTTCGTTTGAAACTTAATGTGACGGCATCTAAACTCAGTCGCAGGCTTGTACTCAAAAGCAGCCTCCTCATCTATCGAGCACAGCTCTGCGCAAGTTTCTGCAATTACAGAAAGAAGTGCTTCTCCATATGTCTCCAGCCGCGCCGCTCAAAGTTCGGCCACAAGTCTCTTCCGAAGTCGAATCGGCAGCTGCGGATTCCGGTCCTACGACCTTTGCATGTATCTTCTACGGGCTTCCCAATACGCTCTCTACACCCAACAGAATCTCGCCAGCTCAGCCATTCTGCACTGCATTCGAGGATCTCGTAGCCCTTACCACGTATGCAGCGCAAGCACTCGCCGGAACTTCTGAACAGTTGGACGAAATGCGTGGAATAATAGTTGACTCGCTAACTCTCTTGACAGAGGTCGTTTCTAAATTCGGTACGGCACACGAGCAATCTACCGCCCTGGTTTGGGAACCAGGTGCATGGCTTTCATGCCTACTTCGCTGCCTTGATCCAAAGGTTAGAGCACATCCCTTGCGGAGATAGCATCTGACAACAAGTCAAAGGTTGCGTCGTTCTTGGTAGTAGAAAGCATTCTGAAGTCTATTGTTACCCTCCGCCAAGCGGAGACACTGCGACCCCGCCTTTCTATCGATGATAGAACTGCTATAACCCCCATGATTAATTCCGTAAGCTCACGGATGAATACAATCACGTGTCTACTGAATTCCGTGACAGCTCCTTCGATATCTTCGACAGCAATGGGCGGGGTACCATGCGCGAGCTGTGAACTTGGTCTGGTCACTGGAGGGTCTCAGTCGTAAACGACACGTAGAAGCTGCCATCGCCCACCGGATGACCTCGCAAAACTCATTTGAAGTGGAAGATGCGTGTGATACGTTCGGTGTCCTGTGGAGACTTACTGGTGAGCAGTAGCTCGTCAATAACAAACAGAGCTAACCCTCAGGGCACAGATGACGAGCTCATGCCTGGATCCCGTCTGAAGGTGCCCATGCTGATAGCTCTCGATACGCTGAAAAGCAATGATCCTGCCCTACGTCGGATAGGCGAGACATGGATGCGTTGTAGTCTGAAATCTTATTTACGGTTTGTTCTCAGGTGCTCACTTGTACCTGCCACTGATTGGAAGATATGGTCATTAGCGTGCTTGATCCCATCTTGTTCGACCTCTTGGACCCGACCATTCGACGGTCGGCGACCGTGATTGAACTTAACGGGAAGGAACTGCATGGCTTCGCTTACGATCTTCCGTTCGACCAACGCTATGTGATCCACTTGCTCGAGACACTGCTCTCTGTGATCAAGTTTGGAGGACAGGGCTTCAGTAAGACGGCACGAGTCACACCTATTGGTCGCTCTCCCTATGCGGACCTACTTCAGCGACTACAGGACGGTGTGTTCCCCGACTTCGTCAAAAGTTCATTGACCTGATGCTCTGATTTAGCGAACGTCTCGTCACAAGAATCGAGCTATATGGATGTGCTCCTATATTCACTCCTCCGGTGAGTCCCAAGTCTCGCCGAACGTTGAGGCTTGTTAACACTGGGCAGGTTCCTAGAATCAGAGCCCAGGCCCACACTGGCATCAAGGATGGGCAATTTCAATGTGGCGCTGCATGGAGTTGTTATTGACATACTGCAAGCACTTGTGGCACGGGGAGAAGTTGATTTCCCGGCCCTGCAGACCATGGAATCCGCAGTCGTCAAGAAGCTCTACATTGGTGTCCATCTAGGCCGCCTGGATCTCCAGAACAAGCTCTTACATCTGCTTCATTCCATCATCTCTGCTTCGATCCCTAGCGGGAATACATATCACGGGAAGGGGAAGATGGTCACAAGCCACGCTCTCGAGTCAACCGAATCACTGGAGACGCCGAGACCAAGTACAGATTCCTATGGCATACACCCCCTCCTCTCACAGACGCTACTGGATGGCATCTCGCTTGCCAGCAATCGTTCTATTTTACAGCATTGGATCGACTTCATTCTCATGACCATTCCGCAATACCAGGATGCACTACAATCGTGCGTCGTGCCGCTAAGCCATGGTGTATCCCGTCAATTGCAGTCTGCACTCGCCGAGATGCACGAGGCACCCGTTGATGGGCATAATGCCAACGACTTCATTGCTAGTACGAGCGACGCAGACTTTGTCGCATTGCTTACCTCCTTGGAACGGCTCGTGCTGCTAAGCCTGTCGCGCATATCGGAGACGACCCAACCGGAAGAAGAACCGGTTGTAAGTGACAAGCCAGTACAGGAGTCGACAGGCCTGCTCGGATATGTATCCAACGTTTTCAGCTCTGAGACCTCCAACACATTGGATGAAGCTGCGCCGGTAGGTAACTTTGCAACTTGGAAGATCTACTTAGTCTCATTTACCCAAAGACTCGTTCATCCGATTATGACAGCCTACATGAGGCTGTCAGTGTCCTGTATGCTATATGGGACGTACTTGCTGATTCCAGGTACCAACTGTGGTCTGCTGTGTATCCCAAGGCCAAGATAAGGTGTCGGAAAGTCCTCGAACATCTCTTTCGTGCGCACCCTCCCGAGGTTTTGGAATTTATCGTTGACTGCTGGCGCCGAGACTCGATAGTATGTTGTTAATACCTGTTCTTGACTCATTCACTGATGTCTCGTCTAGGGAAGTTCCACTGCATTCAACATCGTCGATGTACTGGCGTCCAGTGCGCAGACCGTGGTCCGGATGACATGCGAAAGCATTGCTGTTCGGACACCGAGTATGCCTGATCGTTCCAAGAAACTCGCTGTGGCATCTGCCATGTGAGTGTATTTCGCACGAGTGTATGCCGAGATGCTCACCATGCCCCTTGACAGATCCGACCTCGTACTCTATGACTTCCTCGAGCAGTATCTACGTAGACTAGAAGGTCCTCTAGTCGTGCAGGTCTGGCCACGCTTTACTCAGCTCGCTAAGGACCTACTGGCCTCATTGCGCGAGTTCAAAGTGCAAGCATTCTCCCTGTTCAAGTATGTACTATCCCTGGCATTATATTACCTGAGCTGACTTGCTACGAAGGTCATGTACTGTCCTTGCCGATAAGCTATCACAAACGACAGCTTTGGAAGATCGACGGCTACGCAAAGAGCTGCAGGTACAGACTTTCCCTCACGTCAATCTCATGTGCCTCAGCCGCTGACGTCGGCCAGGACATATACACCAAACTGTTGGATATATGCGTCCTGTCGAACAAGCCTTACGATCAGGGATCGTGGATCCGACGATCCACACCCAAAGAGACTTTGTCCGTCAATGGGCGGGAGTCGCCCTTGCCACGAAGTCTGTGTGCTCTCATGAGATGTCTATTATCTATGACTCATGATCTAACTCTGTTGATCAGTCGCGTCAGACACTAAGCTAGACGAGAAGATGAATGGCAGCAACACATCGCTCCCGGAAGCCGTTAAGCCTGGATATGACACTGATGTCGTCGAAAAGGTGAGTTATACTGTGGCAACGAATGTACCTGCTGGATGTACGAAACACTCGCCATTGCGCCAGGTCAATGAATACATTGCAACAAGCGTACTTCCAGATCTGCGCAGGTTACTCGTTGACAACGACAAAGTACTCACAGCGTGCACAAGCGTTGCGTACAACGTCATCAACCCGTCATTGAAGGGGAAGACCCGGTACGTTAGCTGTATGCACCCCACGTGAATGTGACTCATGATGTCCCTAGACCATTGGACATCGACGACCAGGTGCTCACTATTTTGCAGGAGATGACCAGAATAAGCGCAGCATATAAGGCGTGGAGGGGTGCTGTTACCGATGTGCTGAACGACAACCGATGTTTCAACTCCACGCCTCAAGCCGGTGGCAAGTGGAGAGTGATGGTCAAGGCACTGTTCGACACGGACAAAGCTGCCTTGTCTGATCTTCTTGGTGAGAAGCGGAGGTGTTTCGGACGCTCAACATTTCGGTGCTCATCGTCCCATAGCGAAGATCACCACTGCTCCATCTGCCAACATCTTCACCAACCGGGAATACGAAATGCTCTTGCGGTCGCTAAACTTGCGGCGACTGTCCTACGTGCTGCTCTCCGGCGAAAAGAACCATTTCCTCACGCAGCTGCCGAGTATCCAAGAGAAGCTGGTCGATACACTGCGCAATGTCTCTGCTCCCGTCGTGCAGTGTGAGGTCTACCTCTGTGTCAGAGTTCTCCTTTGCCGTCTGTCACCGCATAACCTGTCCAGCTTCTGGCCAGTCATCCTGACAGAGCTAGTGCGTCCGATGGCTCCTCGATACCCTCCCGAACTGACTCCCTTGACGTTTCATAGTACGGCCTGTTTGATAAAGTCATCACAAGTCTTCCCTCCGACGGCTCGGAAGAGCTCGCGCTGGTGCTTGCGGCGTGTAAGCTGCTCGACCTTCTGCTCGTCTTGCAGACAGAAGAATTCCAAATGTGAGCGTTCGTCTTCTCCTGGACCACTTCATGCAATCACTGACACGGGGGTATGCAGCCACCAGTGGATCTTCATCACAGACACGGTGGACGCTATCTACCGCCCGGAGAACTGGTTCCCGGAAGCGATGCTGGACCGATTAGCAGAGATCACCGGCGACCTTCCCGTCACAGAAGTGAGTCCCCTTCCCCTGTGACCCAGACCGGCCACTCATTGACTTGTTCGCAGAGCGCCGCCTCGCCACTGCACGGAGCGACCACGACACCGACGGTGGAGAGCAGGCCGATGCGGCGCCCCATGCTGCGGTCGCTCCGTCAAATCGACAGTATCCGCGAGCTGGTACCCTTCTTCTCGCACGCAAGCATCGCTTCGTACGAGAGCGTTTACAACAGTGGGGGCAACATTGACTGGGAGGCGGTCGAGGAGGGCCTGCTGGAGGATATGTTCGATGGGAGGTAGTGCTTCCCTTATACCATGTACTTAGCATACGTTTCGCTGCTTTCCGTAAATAACAGTTTTGTTGAGCTATGGGTGGGGTGGATTCTCTGACTACAGGACCATTATCTATACTTGCATGCACGGGCCGAATTCGTAAGCATTCATCTCTCTGACCGAAGCGAAAGTAGTCAAATTCACACCGACGGTGCTTCCATCGATCCAGATGGTCCGTGCGCTGGAACCCTCAGGGCGTTTGAGTAACGGAGACGGATGGGAGCAGATAGGTGTGGACCGCTGACACACGATAAATATGCAAATACTCCAAGTACAGCCTGCACGCAAGGAAGATCACGGTATGAAACATGACACCCATCAGAAGTCGCCCCAATTGCGGCGGAATTTGTACTTCATGCCGTCCTGCGTGTCAGCGTTTGTGCCATAAGAGCAATGGAAAGTCAAACGACGTTACCTTGTACGGCACGTTCTTCCTGTGACCAGGACCCCGAATCAGTGAGTCTCCGAATTTTACGGAGGAAACATTCATTACGCACTTAAGTCGGTCTGAAGGCAGCTTAGGAGGTGCATATCCGTGATCGCCCTCACCCCACTGCCCGTTTGCCTTGGCGTTCTGGTAGCGCACTGCCGGGTCATCGTCCTCTTGCTTACTTCTTGTGAACTTGGGCAAGACTGGGCCGGGCTTGGCAGGTTGGAGAGCGGGGTCTTCAAGCGCCGGATCTTGTGCGGCCGCCTCAGCGTCAGTGTTGGAAGGGACCTGGACCGGCTGCTGAGCCTTGTTGTCCTCTGGGTGTGGCTCGTGCTGCTTAAGGGCCTCCTCAACAGAGATACCCTGGAAGCGTGCCTCACGCTCAGCCTCCTCACGTTCGATCTTCTCGTGTTGAGCGAAGTGCTCGAGGTCCTCCGGGTGCGTGTAAGAGTCGTCGGTCTGCGTCTCGGGGGTCGAGTGGAACTCCTCTGCGGGTGCGCGGGTCGGAATAATATACACGCCCAAGCGGATTACTCACCTTCGTGATGCAGGAAGAACTCTGGGTGAAGAGTACATCGGTAATGAGGCACTAGCGCGGTATTTGCAACGCACCGCTCTCCACATCGTAGTGGTGGCCCTCTGCGCCAAGGTCGTCAAAGTTGGGCAGACCATCCAGACCGACGGCGAGGAACTCGTCCATTGAGATTTTGCCGTCCTTATTCTTATCAAGCTTTTCCAAGACGGTATTCACGATGTGATCGGCCTTCTTCTGGTGCTCAATCTCGTCCTGTGTCAGCAAGCGGGCGCGTCAGTCGGGCAAGCGAAAATTAGTAAGAAGGCTCAATCCCGGACCTTGGACTTCTTCTGTGAGTAGACGTGATGCACGCCATAGATGGCCTCAATCTCTTCCCGATCCCATATACCGTCTCTGGGTGCGTAGTGAGATGAATTCGTCGCTGGCGCGCAAAGGTGAGCTCACCGATTCAGATCGTGCAATTGGAAGAAGCTCGGAGGGTCAAACGAGTCACTATAAGCCATGTTAGAATGATGGCGAGCTATTAGAAGTCTCACACACATATGATGCTCCTTGGCCATCTGGTGCGACTCTACGCGTGAGTAGGAAGGAGGTGCGAAACCGGTAACGACGTACGTGTCTCTCCGCATACTGCTGAATTGTCTCGCCAGAGGCTGGACCGTCGTGTCCATGTTCACCATGGGCCGCGGCGAGATGAGCGAAGACGAAGACGGCGAGACCAGGAATGAGCTGCATGGCGGGCAGACACTGGCAGACAACGACGGTGGCAGCGATGTCTCGGGACGCGAGAGCGCCGTGCGCCTAGCAGTGGCCGGGGGCCTGGTCGGAGAGGATGTGGAAAGGCAAGCGGGCGTGACGTGGGTCTCGGGTGATGTCACAATTGAGGCCGGGATCAAGATTGTGACTTGTGGCCCGATCGTTGACGTGACTGGTCTGGATCGACTGTGGCGAACGTCGGTGACTCGGGAGCGACACAATTGGCAGCCTCTCTCGTTCATTCCAGTCGCCGACGAGGCTCTGTCGCGCCATCTCCAACGCTAAGACCTCGGTTGGCCATGCTGTCAAAATAGTGACTGGGGAAATACACCAACGATATGTTCCAGCAATTTCTTACGTGCTCTGAGTTTGTCTGAGTAAGTTGCGCGCTCGCGAGGACAATCTCCGAAGATACGGACATGCGGTCAGTGCGGGGGATTCCACGGCTGCGGTGCTAAACGTTGAGCAACGACGATGCCATCCATGATCCTCGCGGCTTTCATTGCAGAGTACATGCGGCGCTGGCAGGCGGGGGAACGTTTGTACGATGACTCCATGGGGAGGTGGCCTCAACGGGACCGATATGTCGCTGGCGGATGAGATGAGAATCTGACTTTGATCAGGCTCTAGCCAATCAATAGCCTCCATTTGGGCGCCTGAGCATAGCACGTTAGGGATCTGATGTGAGCATGAGTAATCGAGATCGTATTTCTTGCGAAGTGCGGCGTTGGTTTATATACGGACGTGCTTTCCTCCATGGCCCGTCTGCCGTCTGTCCCCTCCGGACACGCTCCTTTCCGCCTCTCCGCGCTCCTTCCTTTCCGCGGACGCAATGGTTGACACACCGGGAGACGACCGCACTCTCTCTGGCTCTATTGGCCGTGGTAGACACCATGGCATCGACGTAGCCGAAGCGGAAGCAGAATTCAACCAGCTCAGCAGGGCTTTGTCCAGGCGCTCAGTGGCTCAGTCGCAGTCTGACAACGAGAAGGATTTCAAGGAACACCGCGACGTCGAGAAAGGCGCCGCGGGTGCTGAGGAGCCCTTTGATTTACGCGAGTACCTGAGTTCCAGCAACGACGCTAGGCAACAGGCAGGTATCCAGCACAAACATGTAGGTGTCACCTGGGAGAAACTCCAGGTCGACGTCTTCGGCGGCGCAGGACACAAGGTTGTTATTCTACTCGAGCACCCTCAATGACGTCACTCACATTTGTTCACGTAGATCCCGATATCCACCTTCGGCGGTGAGTATGGTCTGGAAATACTATCCGTCGGTGCTCATTTGGGCTCTCAGACGAAGTATGGAAGTTTTGGTTATCTCCTTACTTCATCCTCAAGCCTCTCATAAGCAAGATGCTTCCGTCTAGTCGTAAGCAGGTGCCGACGAGTACCATTATTTACCCGTAAGTTATGGCCGGAATCTAGCCGTCCATGGATTCTTCACGCTTATGTCTCGCATCAAGACAATCTGGCCTGTTGAAGCCAGGGGAAATGTGTCTGGTACTCGGTTGTCCAGGCTCTGGATGCACAACCTTCTTGAAGACAATCGCTAATGAACGACGAGAGTATTACGGTGTATACGGCGACGTACGCTATGCTGGTATTGATGCTGATGAAATGGCCAAGCTTTACAAGGGAGAGGTGGTCTACAATATGGAGGGTAAGGTGCCCGTGCCTCAGACGTACGATATGTCTAGCTGACGCTTCACTGTAGACGATATCCACATCGCTACCCTGACCGTCTCGCAAACACTCAACTTCGCGCTGTCCCTCAAGACACCCGGTCCCAAGGGCCGTCTACCTGGAATGTCGCGCAAGGAATTCCAGAGCACCGTCCTTAACACGCTGTTGCGCATGCTCAATATCTCGCACACTGCGAACACCCTCGTCGGCGACGAATTTGTGCGTGGTGTATCGGGTGGAGAGCGGAAGCGCGTGTCGATTGCGGAGATGATGGCGACGCGCGCGCACGTTCTATGCTTTGATAACTCTACTCGTGGCCTCGACGCCAGCACTGCGCTCGATTTCGTGAAGTCTCTGCGTATCATGACCGACATCCTCGGTCAAACAGTATTTGTCACACTGTACGTCACTGTCGTCTCCTTGTATATATT
The DNA here is from genome assembly GCA_029783445.1 of Fomitopsis palustris. Taxonomy (NCBI): domain Eukaryota; kingdom Fungi; phylum Basidiomycota; class Agaricomycetes; order Polyporales; family Fomitopsidaceae; genus Fomitopsis; species Fomitopsis palustris. The sequence goes on along the minus strand of JARAOQ010000022.1, from coordinate 157,337 downwards.
AATGCTTACATATTCTTCCAGGTATCAAGCCGGAGAGTCCATCTACGAGCTCTTTGACAAGGTGCTCGTCCTCGACAAGGGCCGGCAAGTGTACTTCGGGCCCCCGTCGCAAGCACGCGCCTACTTCGAAGGTCTCGGCTACAAGCCTCTCCCCCGCCAGAGCACCCCCGACTACCTTACCGGCTGCACGGACCCCAATGAACGGCAGTTCGCTCCCGGCCGTTCCGAGGACGACGTGCCCTCGACGCCGGAGCAGCTTGAAACGGCATTCTTGCAGTCGCCATTCGCGCAGGATATGCTTGTCTCGCTCGAAAAGTACAAAATCGAGATGGAGCACGACAAGGCGGACCAGGAGGCATTCCGCGCCGCTGTGGCTGCGGAGAAGAAGCGTGGCGTGTCGAAGAGAAGCCCGTATACCCAAGGGTTCCTCAACCAGGTCCGCGCATTGTTCATGCGGCAGTTCCAGATGCGTCTCCAGGATCGCTTCCAGATCTACACGAGTTTCACTTTGCACACTGTGGGTTGATATTTGTTCCGGCGCATACATGTGGCTGCGTGTCTGACGATGCATTGCAGGTATTGGCTTTCGTTATTGGAGGGGCGTATTTCGACCTGAAGCCTGATGCTGCCGGCGCCTTCACGAGAGGTGGTGTCATTTTCAGTGCTATGCTCACAGCCGCATTGGATACTTTCGGAGAGGTTCGTCCAACGAGTACCAAGTGTCACCGCCGTTCGATTTCTCATATATTACGAGTAGATGCCGGTGCAAATGCTTGGTCGTCCCATCATCAAGAAGCAGACTGGCTATAGCTTGTATCGCCCGGCGGCCATCGCCATTGCAAACACGCTAGCGGATATACCATTCTCTGCAGTCAGGATATTAATCTACAACATCATCATCTACTTCATGTCGGGCCTCAAGCGTTCTGCGGGCGGGTTCTTCACCTACCACCTCTTCGTACGTGCATTCCATTTGACTGCATGGACTAAGCTTAACGAGCGAGCTTGCGCAGACGTACTTGACCTTCCTGACCATGCAAGGTTTCTTCCGGACGTTCGGTTTCATGTGCACGAACTTCGACTCGGCCTTCCGTTTGGCGACGTTCTTCTTGCCCAATATGATCTTGTATGCTGGGTACATGATTCCGGTCTTCCAGATGAAGCGTTGGTTGTTTTGGATCGTGAGTAGTTCATTCATGCCCTTTTTTCATGCTCGGTAGCTAATGGGCATTTAGTACTACATCAACCCGATCTCTTATGGTAGGCTCCCGTGCCGTGTGCACCATGCTTTGTGCTCATTGATGATCCAGGTTGGGGAGGGAATATGGAGAACGAATTCATGCGCATCAATGTACGTGCGCGCTTCGTGGCTTGCGTAGACATTGACCGTTAATTCTTGTCTCACAGCTCGATTGCGATGGGACGTACATCACGCCGCGTGATCCGCCAGGCAGTAACAAGTACCCGTACGTCTGAACACATTCATCGTAACGGATGCCATATAACTGGTGGCGTACACAGGGATGGCGTTGGTCCGAACCAAATTTGTACGCTGTACGGCGCAAACCCTGGCCAGAGTGACGTCTCCGGCCATGCCTATCTAGACGTTGGTTATCAGCTCAACACTGCTGACATTTGGCGGCGCAACTTTTTGGTTCTGCTCGGATTCTTCTTCCTGTTCCAATTGACTCAGGTCCTCCTCGTCGAATTCTATCCGGTGAGTACATGGCTGAACCAGGCGGAGACTATGTATTTACGCTGTTGCAGGTATACTTTGGCAGGGCTGGCGTGACTATCTATGCGGAGAACAAAGAGACGAAGGAGCGTAACAGAATCCTCCAGGAGCGCAAAGCACTTCGCGAGAAGAAGCGCAAGGAAGGTGGAAACGACAAGGAGCAAGTCGACGACGGTGACCAGAAGTTCGAGTTCGAGAGCAAGACGTTCACCTGGGAGAACATCAACTACCACGTACCTGTGCAGGGCGGTTCGCGACGTTTGCTACACGACGTCTTTGGATACTGCAAGCCTGGTACTATGACCGCCTTGATGGGGTCCTCCGGTGCAGGGAAGACGACTTGCTTGGACGTATTGGCACAGCGCAAGAACATCGGTGTTGTCTCCGGCGAGCTCTTGATGGACGGCAGGCCTCTGGCGAGTGACTTTGCCCGCAAGACTGCATATGGTGATTCAATCATGTCGTCCTCTACATTTCAAACTCATACTTATCTTCGTGTTACAGCCGAACAGATGGACGTGCACGAGGGGACAGCGACCGTCCGGGAAGCTATGCGCTTCTCTGCTTACCTCCGGCAACCGTTCCACATCTCGAAGGAGGAGAAGGACGCCTACGTCGAGGAGATGATCGAAGTACTGGAGCTGCAAGACCTTGCGGACGCTGTCGTATTCAGCCTGGGCGTCGAGGCGCGCAAGCGTCTCACGATTGGTGTCGAGCTTGCCAGCAAGCCCTCCCTTCTCTTCCTGGACGAGCCTACTTCCGGTCTTGACGGCCAGAGCGCGTGGAACCTTGTCCGTTTCCTTCGGAAGCTTGCCGACAACGGTCAGGCCATCCTGTGCACCATCCACCAGCCGTCGTCGATGCTCATTCAGACCTTCGACAAGCTCCTCCTTCTCGAGCGCGGTGGCGAGACTGTGTACTTTGGCGACATTGGTCAGGACTCTGCTATCCTCCGCGAATACTTTGCGAAGCATGGCGCAGTCTGCCCGCCGAATGTTAACCCGGCTGAATTTATGCTCGATGCGATAGGTGCTGGTCTAGCACCCCGTATTGGTGACCGCGATTGGAAGGATGTCTGGCTCGACTCCGAGGAGTACGCGATCATGAGACAGGAGATTGACCGCATCAAGCGCGAGTCTGCTGCGAAGCCGTTGTCCCAGGACGACAAGCCTGCAACTTGTGAGTTAGTCTCATTACTAGTCGACCAGCCTTCTGACAGGACGTTGTGCAGACGCGACACCGTTTTGGTACCAGCTCAAGGTCGTTGTGAAGCGCAACAACGCAATGCTCTGGCGTTCACCCGACTACGTCTGGAGTCGCCTCTTCGTCCATGCATTCATCTCCCTCTTCGTCTCGCTTCCCTTCCTCCAGCTCGGTAACGACGTGCGCGACCTGCAGTACCGTGTTTTCGGTATCTTCTGGGTGACGATTCTGCCTGCCATTGTCATGGGTCAGCTCGAACCAATGTGGATTATCAATCGGCGCATCTTCATTCGGGAGGCCTCCAGCCGCATCTACTCGCCATACGTCTTTGCCATCGGACAGCTTGTTGGGGAGATGCCGTACTCCGTGTTGTGCGCCATCGTTTACTGGGTATTGATGGTGTACCCGATGGGCTTTGGGCAGGGCACTGCTGGTGTCGGAGGCACGTTCTTCCAGCTACTTCCGGTTTTGTTCATGGAGCTGTTCGGTGTGACGTTGGGTCAGCTCATCGGAGCCATCTCGCCGAGCATGCAGGTATGTGTCGCGGTACCTTCTGACGGTGATGCGAGTTGACGGCGTGCTCTAGATTGCTCCACTGTTTAACCCGTTCATCGTCGTCGTGCTCAGTATCTTCTGTGGTGTCCAAATACCGTACCCGACCATGGAGGGCTTCTGGCGCTCTTGGCTCTACCAGCTCGATCCATACACGCGCTTGCTCAGTACGATGCTCTCCACCGAGCTCCACGGCCTCAACATCCGGTGCGCTGCGGATGAATTCACCGTGTTCAACCCGCCCTCGGGGCAGACGTGCTTGGAGTGGGCCGGCGACTTCGTAAACTACTATGGAGGATATCTGAACAACCCGAACGCGACAGACGCGTGTCAGTATTGCCAGTATGCGGTACGTAGCTCTGAGCAATATGGTGTAGCGGCTCTTGCTGACTGTGCGTACATACAGGTTGGCGACCAGTTCTACACGCCACTGAACATCCTGTACTCAAACCGGTGGCGTGATGTCTTCATCTTACTTGCTTTCTCTGGTACGTCTGCCCCGTAATACATAGTCTAGTTGACTGCATCACAGAACTAATTTGCGCTTACCAGTCTTCAACATCATCGCCACTGTCATCGCATCCCGCTTCCTGCGGTACGCGAAGCGGTAGTAACGGCGATCCCTTGCACATATTCTATGAGCTTTGATGCTATAATACGATTCACTACCTACTAGACCCATTTACCCTACGCATCTCATCCCGACACTGCACGCATTGGTATCGCACACGCATGAGTTTAGACTATGTTACATTGTTATGTAGATTGACCGTAGAGCGTGTAGCACGCTTTGGGCAATATCAAGAACATCTACATGTCATGAGCAACTGTGGGACGCCAGTACGTGAGCTATGTCAAGGTATGCACAGGACTCTGCCATGAAGTATGGGGGTGTTACTTGACGGCGCACAATTCCTATACTCAGTGTAGGTGGGTCGCGAAAGATTGCACTCTTGGTCGGGGCGACCCCGGGGCCTTTGCATCGGGATCGGTAATAGTGCGATACAGCAGGGATTGGCGTAGACAGACACTAATGATACAGTGAATAGTATGCAGTTGCCTCAGTAAAGGTATCTTGGCGTCGTCATGAATGCGAAGGAGCACTTTGGAACTGAGACACTGTGAGTTAGCGATTGGGACAGGACTGGACCGTTCACGTACTATATCCCTCAATTGTGCCTGGGCATCGTTGAATTGCTTCTCCAGGTATTTGGCCTTGGACAACAGGTGAGCTGAAGTTGGTAGGCAGAGCGGAGATACATACCTTCTTCTGCAGGTTGTTGATATCATCCGTGAGCTCCTTCTCCTCCGCCTTAAGCTCCTTCTCCATTTGCGGACGGGGAGTCAGCATGAACCTTCCGCATCGTATAAGGAAAGGCTACAGGGCTGTGATCTCGCCTCGACACTCACGCCTTCCCAACGCCCTTGTACAGATTCACATCCCCTTTCAGGGATGTAATCTCCTCTATGGTGAGTTGGAGGATGCGCCTTTCCCGTTCCTTGACCGCGAGCTGCTGTCGGGCGACATTGAGTGCACGCTGAGATTGCACAGCAGTCTGCTGTATCTGCACGAGGATCTAAGGAGATGTGTGTAAGCTTTGAGTCCCCTCTCTGACAAGGAGCCGACTCTACCTTGCGGAGGGTGTCGTCGGAAAGGCTTGCCATTGTCGCTGAGAGAGGGATCGAGATGAGCCTGACGCGTGCACGCGATCGACGGCTCGGACGCGTCCAGTGGCTGAGGAATCCCAATGAGCGCCTGCTGACTGCTTTCTCTCCTCGTCCTCGGGTTCCCCATTCATCATTCTGCTCTTCTCTTCCGCCCTCGAGGCATAACGAGTCGATCGTCAAAGACCCATTTGCGTGAAGGGTCCCCCTCGACAAATACTCCATCCTTGGACACAAATCCTCTGTAGCAAACGCTTGACTGTCGCTCAACCATGGCATCCTTCGAAGACTACGACGAGTTCGGAAACTACATCGGTGCAGACCTGGACTCTGATGACGAGGAGGAGGCACCGCAAAATGACTTCGCCCAACAACAGCAGCAACAGCAGCAGCCGCTGGAGGGCTTTGACGAGGATGAGCCCATGCAGGCTCCCGATGAACCTGGGACTGCGCTCATGCAGATTGACGGTGCGTTTATCACAACATCTCCAGCCATCTCCCCTCAAACGTGTACCCTGCAGAACCTGCGCACAATGCGGTTGTTTTGCATGAGGATAAGCAGTACTACCCGACAGCTCAGGAAGTCTACGGCGAAGACGTAGAGACACTCGTACAGGAGGAGGACGCGCAACCACTGTCCGAGCCCATCATAGCTCCGGTAAAGATACGCAAATGGACGGTGGAAGAAAAGGGCATGCCAGAAACCCGCTTCGACAAGGGGTGAGTTGCCTGTACGAACGGAAGTATTCACCTATAGCTCATAGCGAGTGTATAGCTTCATGCTGAATATGACGGCATTCCCTGAGTTTGTGCGGAACGTTGCTGTCGTCGGCCACCTACACCATGGCAAGACGGCATTGATGGATATGCTGGTATTTGAGACCCATAAGATGGTCTGGGACTCGGATCACCAGGTGATGCTAGCTCCAATTGCCTAGTCCTACTCCACTTACGGTGTCCGCAGACACGCTATACCGATACACATATCTTGTCCAGAGAGCGTGGAATCTCCATCAAGTCTTCTCCCATGTCTCTGGTCCTACAAAACAGTTACGGGAAGTCTCACCTAATTCACTTGGTCGACACGCCGGGGCATGTCAACTTCGTGGACGAGGTGGCCTCTATCGTCCGACTAGTAGATGGCGTCGTGCTGGTTGTGGATGTCGTAGAGGGTGTACGTGATCGAACTGTCTGGTTGTCTCTTTGGCTCACTCTATACCTAGGTCATGGTGAACACCGAGCACATTATCCGCCACTGTCTCCAGGAAGGGGTCAAGATGACACTCGTGGTCAACAAGATTGATAGGCTGATCCTCGAACTGCGTATCAAGCCGGCAGACGCGTACTACAAAATCAAGCACACGATTGAGGAGGTTAACACCGTCATCAGGTTCGCACGACGTACACGCTGATAGACTAACCGACTAACGGAAGGTATATGGCAGTGGTATTAACCCAGACCCGGCCTTGCGTCTCAGTCCTGAGAACGGCAATGTCGCGTTTGCGAGCACAGACATGCATTGGTGCTTCACCTTGCGCTCATTTGCACAGATGTACGCTGATACATATGGTGCGCATTTATTCACATCGCCTCCTCACATCACAAGCTGAAGTATGCATGAAGGCCCGATGGACGTATCTGGCTTCGCGGACCGGCTCTGGGGCAACATCTACTTCAACACTGAGACGCGCAAGTTCTCGCGCAAACCCGCAGACCCCGAGGCCGACCGCACCTTCGTCCATTTTATCCTTGAGCCGCTCTACAAGCTGTACACGCAGGTACTCAGTGAGGAGACGGACGGCCTCAAGGAGACGCTTGCGGGTCTGAACATCCAGCTTGCCCCCGTGATGTACAAGATGGACGTGCGCCCGTTGTTGAAGGCGGTTCTCGATCAGTTCTTCGGGCCGTCAGTCGGGTTAGTCGATATGATCACGGAGCATATACCAAGCCCTCTCGAGGCAACTGCGGCCAAGGTCCGTCTCGCAATTAACCCCGTAGAGACGTGCTCACCTCTTCTCGGACAGGTGGAAAGCACATACACAGGCCCTATGTCAGACGAGCTAGTGGAGAAGATGAAGGCATGCGATCCCGAGGCCCCTGTCATGGTGCAGATCACCAAGCTCTACCATACTACCGACGCACAGTCCTTCCGTGCGTTCGGCCGTGTCATCTCTGGGACGGTGCGCAAGGGGATGGACATCAAGGTGCTCGGTGAAGGCTACTCCCCCGAAGACGAGGAAGACATGGTCAAAGCTGTCATTGAGGACATCTGGATCAGCGAAGCCCGGTGAGTGCAAGAGAAGGTGTCAACCATTGGAACGAAACTCATGGGATGCAGATACTTTGTTCCCGCGGAGGAAGTCCCTGCTGGTAACCTTGTCCTTCTTGGCGGCGTCGACGCTTCGATCACGAAGACGGCGACCCTCGCAGCGGTCGACCTCGAGGACGAGCTGTACATCTTCCGGCCCATAAAACATATGACGCAGTCCGTCTTGCGGATCGCGATCGAGCCCATTGCACCATCCGAGCTGCCCAAGATGCTCTCAGGCCTGCGGAGCATCAACAAGTCATACCCGCTTGTGTCGACGAAAGTCGAGGAGAGCGGCGAACACGTGCTCATTGGCACAGGCGAACTCTACCTGGACTGTGTGATGCACGACCTGCGGCGGTTGTTCTCGGAAATTGAGATTAAGGTGTCAGACCCAGTCACGAAGTTCTGCGAGACGGTACTCGAGACCAGCGCGCTCAAGTGCTATGCAGACACGCCAAATAAAAAGTTCGTAAGAGCATTATGTATCACTATGCTTCAAGCTGACAGGTGCGCAGAAATCGCCTCACGATGATTGCGGAGCCTCTTGAGCGGGGTATTGCGGAAGACATCGAGACGGGCCGCGTGAACATGCGGATGACGGCCAAGGAGCGCGGGAAGTTCTTCGAGGAGAAGTACCAGTGGGACCTTCTCGCGTCGCGGTCAATATGGGCGTTCGGCCCTGACGACAGCGGCCCGAACATTCTACTAGACGATACACTGCCCTCGCAGGTAGACAAGAAGCTGCTCGGCACTGTGAAGGAGCACATCAAGCAGGGCTTCCAGTGGGGCGCTCGCGAAGGCCCGCTTTGTGATGAGCGTGAGTGCTATGTCATATGCATTGATGTAAGTTATGCTTACGGACATACTACAGCGATGCGTAATGTCAAGTTCCGGATATTGGATGCGAGCCTTGCGCAGGAGCCAATATTCCGGGGTGGAGGACAGATCGTCCCGACCGCCCGTCGTGTCTGCTACTCGTCGTTCTTGATGGTGAGGTCGAGGTCTGCAGCATACAGGCTGAACTAACTGTGATTGCTTTCAGGCGACACCGCGTCTCATGGAGCCGGTGTACTTCGTCGAGGTGCAGGCACCCGCAGATTGTATCTCAGCGGTGTACACCGTCCTCGCGAGGAGACGTGGGCACGTCACACAAGATATCCCGAAGGCGGGCTCTCCACTGTACACCGTTAAGGCGCTCATCCCAGTCATTGACGCGAACGGCTTCGAGACCGACTTGCGGACAGCGACTCAGGGACAGGCGTTCTGTTTGCAGGTATTCGACCACTGGTCAATTGTGCCCGGTGAGCGCACATCCCGTTCCATCTCTCACGGGCAGTGGACATTGAACGCTTGATGTTCGGCAGGTGACCCGACGGACACGAGCATCAAACTGCGGCCTCTGGAACCCGCATCCGGGCAGGCACTGGCGCGCGACCTTGTGTTGAAGACGCGGCGGCGAAAAGGTCTAGGCGACCAGATCGCGGTGTCAAAATATCTTGACGACGAATTCATTGTGAGTGGATGCTCTGGAATGCTTCAGATGCTCGTTCGCTGATACACGCTCTCTGTGCAGCTTGCATTGTCAGCGTCGGGACATGCGGATTTATTGGGCTAGCTGTGTGCTGCTGTGTGTTGCCAGTGTGTGTAATGTAGAGTGCTATGCTATATGTACCGCTTGCTGTCTATCAGAGAGTGCGGGAACGAGTGAGGGCGGCCCACGTGTGCGCGTGGAAGGCAGTCGAATGTCGACGTGGCAGCGACACGGGGGGCCATTTAGAGCAGGCGCGCACCGTCACACGCACTTAAGCTGTCCTCATACTTACCCCCGCTCCTTACTCCAGCAACACTTTGTATTCCCCGTCTTCGGTCCTTCGTATCACAATGCGAAGAGTAGCGCTTTCTACCATCCTCGCCATCGCCGCGAGCCGCGTCGTTGCGCAGGACGAGGCTCCCAAGCCCGTCTTCACGGTACGTGCTGGCGGGCGTGACGCGTATCCAACGTGTCGTCCTTATACCTCCTTTCCCTTTTACTAGCCCACCGCGATCAAGGCACCCTTCCTCGAGCAATTCACCGACGACTGGTCAGACCGCTGGACGCCGTCAGAGGCGACCAAGAAGACCCCCGTCGGCGGTGAGACGTTTAGCTACGTCGGCAAGTGGGAGGTCGAGGAGCCCATCATCTCTGTTATCGAGGGTGACAAGGGCCTCGTCGCAAAGACGAAGGCTGCCCACCATGCCATCTCTGCTCCCTTCTCCAACGCTATTGACTTCGCCGACAAGCCGCTTGTCGTGCAGTACGAGGTGAAGTACCAGAAGGGCGGCAACTGCGGTGGTGGCTACATCAAGCTCCTCGAGGATGGCTTCCAGACGGCAGGGAAGGAGTTCTCGGACAAGACGCCGTGGACCATCATGTTTGGTCCCGACTTGACATGTCCGGGTACGAAGGTAATCATGGCTGCGTCTGACGTGTCAGTACAACGGAACTGACCGTAAGGGGTCTCTCAGATTCACTTCATCTTCCGCCACAAGAACCCCATTACTGGCGAATACGAGGAGAAGCATCTCGCGGCTCCTCCCAAGCCTTCAATTGAGAAGTTGACCAATCTCTACACGCTCATTGTCAAGTATGTGGTTCGCGCTATATGCGCTGGTCCTCGCTCACCTTGGTCTGCAGCCCCGACAACACGTTCGACGTTCAATTCAACGGTGAGAGCAAGGTGAACGGCAGCCTTCTCGAGGACTTCAACCCCGCGGTCAACCCTCCCAAGGAGATTGACGACCCGGAGGACAAGAAGCCCGAGGACTGGGTTGACGTCAAGCGTATTCCCGACCCTGACGCTGTCAAGCCCGATGACTGGGATGAGGACGAGCCATACGAGATCCCCGATGAGGAGGCTGAGAAGCCTGAGGGTTGGCTCGACGACGAACCGGAGACGATCCCTGACCCTGGTCAGTTGTGAAAGGAGTTCCTGTCGGTGTCGATAACTGATTGCCGCTTACAGACTCTGAGAAGCCTGAGGAGTGGGACGATGAGGAGGACGGTGACTGGATCGCGCCCACGATCCGTAACCCGAAGTGTGATGAGGCTCCCGGCTGTGGCGAGTGGAAGCGGTATGTTTCTACATCGATCTCATATTACTTCAGGACTGAACATGTCTCCTTCGTAGCCCCATGAAGGCCAACCCGAAGTACAGGGGCAAGTGGTACGCGCCTATGATCGACAACCCCGCTTACAAGGGCGAGTGGGCTCCTCGCAAGATCCCTAACCCGGATTACTTCGAGGACCTCACTCCAGTCAAGAGCCTCAACAAGATTGTACGTAGGCTTTATGTGCTCGCGTGGACCCTTATCTAACTGAAACAATTCAGGGCGGTATTGGTATCGAGCTCTGGACGATGACGGAGGACATTCTCTTCGACAACATCTACATTGGTCACTCCGTTGAGGACGCAGCCAAGTTCAAGGCAGAGACCTTCGACATCAAGAAGCCCCTCGAGGTTGAGCAGGCCAAGCCGAAGACGAACACCAAGCACGTCGATGACGAGGAGGAGGTCTCCTTCTCTGAGGACCCGATCGAATTCATTCGCAGCAAGGCGTTCAAGTTCGTCGACTTGGCGAAGCTCGACCCCATCCTTGCGTTCAAGACACAGCCCGAGGTCGGCGCTGTGTTTGTGCTCTCGATCGTCACGCTCTTTGGTATGCTCGGCGCTATGTTCGGCCTGGTTGGTGGTTCCCAGCCCCCCGTTACGAAGGTATGCTCTCCCATCCTCTACCACTCGGCAAATGATCTAACCTTAGTATGTAGTCTGCGAAGAAGACCGATGCTCCTACACCCGACGACAAGAAGAAGACGGAGTCTGCACCTGTCGCGCCCGCCGGCGGCGACAAGAAGGAGGAGACCACAGTGAAGAAGCGGAAGTAAAAGGAACCCATGCCTCGATTGCACTTTACGTTCCGACTGTGTCACGTTTTGTTTGCTTGCTTGGACCGCTGCAGCTAATATCATTATATTGGGCTCGCGAGGGGAATAATATGGAGGATGCTAGGACGTGAATGAGAACTACATGTGAGGGTGGGCTGTCTGCCAACGCTACATTTCTGGCTGGTGGGGCTTCCGAGAGTGAGAAGACTAGAAATACAAGCTTGCGGCGAATACAACTGTAATGAAGGCGTCAGCAGCGTGGTTCGATAGGGCAAGGCGATGGCAAGGAACTCACTATCTCTTTTGATTTTTATTTGCGACTCCTCCATCTTTTTGAATAGGTCAGCATCACCGATAACGCGAGCAGCATCCCTGACTTCGCGACATGTCTCGTCGAGACGAGTGATCACGCGGACAATTGTACCTTCTGCCACGTCCGTCAATTCCGTGATCTGTTCAAACGGCTGCATGGGGTATGAATACAGTATGCCAAACGACTGTGGAGAAGGGCACTCACCATGCCCTTCGCCCATTCATATACTACCTCCATAAGACCGAACTTGAGCTGCCGGAACTCTTCACCCGGGACTTTGTGGCGGTCCTGGATTGCCCCGACCCTCTCCGCAATGGCGATGATGGCGTCGCGACCCTCCTCGAGCTTGGGTGGGATGACCGGCTCAACCTCCGTCTTCTCCTGGAAAACGAAGCATGAGAGCAGGGCAACCACCTCCTCGGGCTCGAATGCGGCCAGTGTGTTCTCGAGTATGAGCTCCGTGAGCACTAGCTCATTCGCGGAGTTAATCTCGCACGCGACTCTGCCCTTGAGCAGCACGGTGGAGTTATCGTCGATGAACTTCAGCTCCTTGAGCACAGCGATGCGCTGCTCGTAGTCTGGGATCAGCTCGAGATTCTGATCGGACAACGCCCGTTTGAGTTCGGCGATGTTGGCGCGGAGTGTCTTCTCTGCGTGAATTTGCAGGTACTGGAAGCCTTCAGTTACGGGGTGTTGACACGAAAACGGAGGCAGACTTACATGGTTATCGAATTCTGGACAGGACACGCATTGTGCACTCATTAAACGCTTGGCACGCTCATTCCTCGCCCGCAGCGTCTCTTGGAACTCGAGCGATCGTATGCGACTCCAGTCCACCTCGGGTATATTGTCGGACTGCAGCCACCGCTCCAATATCCCGGACAAAGCTCGGATGGCCTCTTGCATCTGTGCTATCCTTCCTACCAAGATGTACTCAAGCTCAATCTATCCCCTTCCAATGAGCGAAACGATGAATATCCGAGATGTTGTCCCACCTTAATGGTGTCATGAGTGATCATCGCAAAGCTTGTCATTGGCACTTCTCGAAATTCGTATGTAGCATCGTCAACGAGTAGCTGAGAGGGTTTGGGGGGCCATTGTGGAGTGAGGCTTTGCTCGTCTGCGTCTACACATGGGCGGCCGTCAGCGTTGTTATCTGTTGCGTTCCATGCTTTCACTCACCACGAGTGCGAGCCTTCGTCTCCGGGTCAACCATTGCCAAAACATAATACGATTTGACACCCTCGACGGTTCTACCGTGCTTGAGTATAACGGCAATCTTCCACTGAAAGTGCTAGTAGGGTGTAAGATGGGTTGTCTTCGCTATTCGCGGATAACGCACCCCATCACGGAGAACCACCACTCTTCCCGTGCCAAAGAGCTTCGATCCTTGCGTATTCTGACTCGCCTTAGCAATGAGGTCGCGATTGAACTCCACGATGTCGTACGACGCGTCATAATAGCGCTCGATGTCGGGGGAACAGTTATCACACGACAGCTTCTGAAGGGTGGAGAGGGCTTTCTCGTGCTGCGAAGCACAGCATAGCATGGGTGACTAAATCCGACGTGAAGGGAACGAGTATTCGCACCTCGATTACCTTCTTTTGCTGATCAGGGAGAAGCTTCTGAGTCCTGTTCTCGGAGAAACTGCGCTTGATCATCTCCTCTACTCGTAGGGCTTCGACACGTAGCAGGTTCAAGATCATGTTATACGTCAAACGGAACTGTGACTGCAATTTGGTTGGTGTCCCTAGGATCATGTTATGCAGAACACCTTGCTGTGTGGATGGGTGACGTGTTCAGTGGGATGAAGTGTGGCATTCGGGCGTGATCCGGTTTACTCACCTCCGGCAGTTCGTCTTGTACAACAATTATCACCGTGCCTGTGGGATCGAGTCCGCGGCGACCAGCTCGACCTGCCATCTGGGTGTATTCTCCCGGAAGGATGTCTCTGAAACTGCGGCCGTCATGTTTACGGATTCCAGAGAAAACCACGCATTTAGCCGGCATGTTCACGCCCTAGGATTAACGGTGACGAAAAGGCTTTGACTGACGCTATTCCCGCTGCTCACCATCGCGAAAGTCTCCGTGGCGAAGAGAATTTTGACTAAGCCGCGCGCAAAGAGGATCTCCACGACCTAAAACAATCATGGTCCGCTGTGAAACAATGACACAGCCGTCGCACGTACCTCTTTTACTATGGGCAAGAGACCTCCATGATGGACCCCAATTCCACGAGAAAGGAGCTCGCGCATGCGGCGAATTTGTGGGAGCTGTTTGTCACTTCCTACAAGCCCCAAGTGAGCCATGTCTAGAGAAAGAGAACAAATAAAAATACCTTTCAGCCGTGAGAACGCCTTCTCCAGCGCGACGTGGATCTCGCTCTTCTCCACCGCCGAGCAGAGGTCCGCGTTTGTGAGCGTGCTCGCATTCTCTTCACAGCGCTTTTTCGACAACGTGAAGACGACGACGGGCAGCAGCGATTTCTTGCGCAGATGGCCGAGAAGGTGGACGTAGAGGTTCTTGTCCGGCTGATGGAACGTCCGGGACGAGCCACCACGAGCGACCGGAGCAGCAGGGCGTGCAGGACCGCCTCGCTGACCTCCGCGTCCACCGGCGGCACCGCGCTGGCCCCGTTGGGGTGCTGCTGCCCGAGCGCCGAGCCGCTGAACGGGTGGCAAGCCAGCTGCTTCGCGCTCTTTGTCTTGTTTCCGCCGAAGGGCCTCTCCAGCATCCTTGTAGCTACGCGCATCCATCAGCTCCTGTGCTCGCGCTGTTTGCTCCAAATAAAAATCCCAAAGACGCACCCTTGGCCCAAGAAATGGCGTTCGGCATCGACAATTTTGTACATCTCCCGCCCAGCGTACAAATAATGTTCGAGCGGCACAGGCCGTTTGGCTGTAGAGATGACATATATGTCTTTCTTCTTGGTTCGGCTGGAAGTGTATAGATGTTGTTTAGCATCCCTGAGACAGGGTTCTACAGAGCATCGTACCCAACCCAATCTGCGAACTCTCGCGCGTTCGGCACGGTGGCCGACAGCAGGATGATGTTGACGTGGTCCGGTAGCATTATGATTACCTCTTCCCAGACGACACCTCTCTGGACGCTCATTCAGCCTCCACATATTGTGACCACAGACACGAGCGCGCAGGAGCTTACCTCAGCATCGTTGACATAGTGTACCTCATCGAAGATGACAAACTCCACATCGCGAATGAGGTCCGCGCCTTTGTAAAGCATGCTGCGCAAAATCTCCGTCGTCATGATGAGGCAGTTCGCCTCTGGATTGATTTGTACATCGCCCGTGAGGATGCCCACGGAGGACGACGAGAATGTTTGTTTGAAGTCGCGGTACTTTTGGTTCGAGAGTGCCTTAATGGGAGAGGTGTAGATAGCACTGGCTCAACTCATGTCAGGGGGCTCAGAATGGAAGGCGAAGGTGTAAACAAACATACCGGGTCATATGTTTCGCAGCCAGCGCGATGGCATACTCGGCCACCACCGTCTTCCCCGCCGATGTATGCGCGGCAACAAACACAGAGTCGCCCATTTCCAAATGGTACACCGCCTCCTTCTGGAACGTATCGAGCTCGAATGGGTACTGCGGGCGAAGTGGGGTCAACCTTACTCCTGCGTTCAATAGCAATTGCCAACCTTGTGCGCCATCTCAGGGACCAGTTCGTGGAAATTGGTCATGGGCTTGTTGATATCAACTTCGTGGGCCCACTCCCGCTTCTGGATGTTCGTCCGGCGGGCAGGCTTCCGCACGGGCTTGATGGCATTGAGATGTGAGCGCTGCAGAGCAGACGGGGTCAGTCCACTTCTACAAGCAGACCGGAGCATACACCCACCGTGGTTGGCAGCAGATCGTCAATGTCGGATGGACCGCCCGGTGCTCCGCCATTGATCTCTACGTCCCCATTTGTACGGGGCGCTGCATCTCCGACCTGTGAGATAGCCTATTGTCAGCGCAAGCACCGTAAAGCCGACATGGGACACAGCAAGCGTACTTCCTGAGACGCCGCCCCGCGGTTCCCTTCTGGAGCGAACTCCAGGTCGTCGATCCCATCTTCGTCCGCGTCATCTCCCGGCAGACGCAGGCCACGGCTCAGGCCTGGAGCCACCCTCCTCAGACCCTTTGCCTCTTCACGAAGATCGTCTATCGCGGCTGTATCCGCTTTGATATCGTCGAGACCGCCAGGCCAAAACGGTACAAAGCCCGTCTTTCCCCTCACGAAGCTGCTGCTGGGCCCCGGCGCGCGATCGAGCGAGGTCGAGGTAAGGCCGGTGCTCACGCGTGGGTTGGAGACCTACGTTACAGATTGAGGGGACGTAAGACGTGTAGAAGCGTGAACAGATGCCTACTTCGGTATAGCCAGTCACCCGTCCGTGTAGACCTGCGCGGACGAACGCGAGGGTTGTTGGTGGCGGCGACGGCTCAAGGGTGAGCAGAGACGGCACAGATAGTTCATGCTCCCAGTGTCTGCAGGAATGGTTCTGTCTCGTACGAACGACTCGTATATGCGATGCAAAACGCGCCTCACATTTGGTACGTCGGGAGCCAGTGCTCGGGTAGTTTGTCCTTGGGCAGGAGGAGCTTTTCCTCAATCTCCTTGTGAACTTGTTCGGGTTCTGGTATGCCAGCAAGTCCAAGTTTGTGCAGTATTTCCTCCGCATTTTCGGGATCTGGGTGCAGTATGTGATCCAGGACGCGCTGTTGCTCCGCCGAGCTCATCGTACAGACCAAGTGCTCAGATTCACGATCGTAGACGCCGATCACGCTGAAGGATGCGAGCACGTGGCACTGCGTCACAAACGCCCAGAAAAATGGAATTGATGAACCCAATACAATTCGCTTGAAAGTTGAAACACTAACAACTGGCTATGAAAACACGACGACGATAACATTGCAGCGAGCACAATGCAGCATATAGTACACTACGACTTGTGAGCGTAGACTAGAAGTCCGAAGCCAGGACGTGATAATGATATACCGAACAGTGTACAGCTTGCGATTAGTCGAGTATAGAGTACCGTCCAATGTGCGCTAGGCCCAGCCTAATCTCGCCGCCGGAGGGCGTAAACGTTCTCAACACGTATGTACGTCTGAGTCCGTGCCTCCATCAGCTCTGTGCGCGCATTCTCCTCGAGCTCGTCGACAGCGTGCTCTGGAAACCCGCTGCTGAGGAGCAGTGGCCGCCCCGATCGCAGGAACGCCTGATGGCTATTAGTACTAGGCGCATACATGTAGCGCGGGTACTCACCAATATATCGTCCCGGAAGACCTGCGCGATGCGGTTTTGCCGAATGGTCGCCGCGTCGTTACCGGCTCTCCACGGCGATGACTGGAACCAGAACTGCCGATAAACGACATCTTCGAATGCCGGGTTTTGTGATATCCAGCGATGGAGATGGTTGGCCGCGTCCGGTTCTCCGCCTTTGCGGTAGACCGCCTCGTGGCACATGTTCATCCAGTCCGCGAACCACGACACACCCGATGTGAGGATGGGTTTTTTGTCGACACCATATACCCGGAAATCAAACTCGGTGAGGTCGAGGAGACCCCCGAGGCGCAGGCACTGAGACATTTGATCGACCAGGCCCTCGTAATCCCGAATCTAAGATCGAGATAAGCATCGGCCACAAAAGGCAATCACGGAGATCGGACACGGAGATTGCGGGGTAGATCGGGTGGAGAGATCTGTGCCAGGTCGGGGCCGAGGGACAAGCGACTTACCCCGGACGAGATAAGGCGGGCGTGGACGACGTTGAAGTCGCCGTAAAAGTGCTGGAGGCCAAGGTTGATGTCGTCGACTTCGCTCCTGTTGGCCAGCGCACATCGGCGAAGGAGAGTTGCCAGATCAGCTTCTCGTTAGTCAAAGAAGGAGGGAGATCTGGTTACCTGAGATTGGGCGGCATGTTCCTAATTGCGGGAGAACGCAATCAATGTCCGCGGGGATGTGGACGGATTGGGACGGGACTCACAGCGCCTGCATGGGAACCAGGTCGACCGCGACAGTGCTGCTGTGCGGAAAGTCCCGCGACACATCAAGTATCCTGGCGACGCGCTGCTCCGTCAGAGCCGTCCAGACACGGGCACACAAATCACTTGCCAGCTCCCGCTTCCGCATCCCAGATCAATGCACGTCTTCGGTTCCCCCGGCGTGTCATCCGCGAGAATCTGCGCCAGCGGCGGCGGATACTTGCCCATGACCTCCATGAAGATAATGTGCTGCTGGTCTGGAGGCGGCGCGTCAGTACAGCACGGGACGCCACAAACGCCACGGACGCGTCTGCCTGCACGCACCAAGGCGCTCGAGCTCCTCGTCGTCGGCAGGCAGGCGGTAGACATCCGAATAGTTGTTGATGCCCCTTCCATATTCGTGGCGATATGACGCCGCACGGATCGAGCTTGTCACGGAGTACACCGAAGGCGCTGGAGATACGGACCGCATTTCCACGTCGTGGGAGGTGGCGGAGGTAGCCTGGCTGCCGGCGAAACAAGAGGAGGTGGACATGACGGAGGACGCGTCGCTGTCGTCTTCGGGGTTGCGCGAGACGGGCATGGCGCTGCGAGGGCGGGTTGCGTGCATGCGACGAGGACAGGAGGGGGACGGAGGGCGGGGCGGGGCGGGGGACGGCCTGGAGGCGATTATATAGTTGCAGCACCATCCTGCGAACGGCGGAGGAGTGCGCTGCGACCGAGCCACACTCACCCGTAGAAATCGGAGCCACGTGCTTCGAGCGCCGGCCGAGCGGGATCGGTGATTGGCTGCAGCCCATCTCCGGTCACCGACCCAGCTCATGCTGATGGGCCGTGGCCCTATTGCCGACCGCCAGCTGCCTCCTGCGTCCTCCCCATGTAACAAATATCCTCTGTCAATACACAAGGTTCCCTCTGACACATCCTCCCTCTTCCGTCGGCCTACACCCATGTCCTTCTCCTGTCTACTCCTTCTTCACCCTCTCTCAGGCTCCCTCAGGGATCCTCGCCCGGGGTACAATTCAGCCTCCATTGACCCTTATCCGCCTCGTATGCGGATCGCCCCGTATCCATTCACCTTCCCGACAATGTAATACTGACGCGCTCAAAGCGAGTAATCCTGGTCCTGGTCCGGACCGAGGCCGGGCAGCAGCACCTTTGTACACTTGCCGCCTCCGCGAGATCCCGCCGCCGCTCGCTTTGATACTCATGATCGCTAAAATGTGATACGTATATGACAGACTGCTTTGCTCCTTTCAATGGCAGTCCTTCTGGCGTTTCACAAGGCATTCCAGGCCCATCGGGACCATAACGCTCGCGATGGCGAGGTCATCACGTCCAAATGCAATCACAGATGTATCTGCTTCTGCGACTTTGTGTCCACGTCGGGCATCTCATCATGAATCAGTCGTCGCTGTTCAACTGACCGACCGGTACGTAACATTCACGAACTGACATGACGACCCGCAACCACAAAGTTCGGGGCATCGAGCGGGCAGGCTGCAGCCACATCAAGCAAGTTTCCCAACTACTACGCAGTATCATGCTGCACCGTACCGTTCAATCTCACGCACGATGGCCGTTGGTGCGCAGACGTAATACCATCTCAAGCACAGACACTGTATATTCGGCTGTCAATCTCGAGCCCACGCCGGGACGCCGGAAAATATCTGGCTGTCCTGGTATAAAGCGAGCGGCGAGCATCGCTGAGTTCTCTTCGCCTCTCCAGCACTGACCCTGCGGCTGCCGCCGGCGGAATTGTCCAACGGCGATGTCATACAGCATTCGGTCGGTCAGGTTCTATCTCGTCGACGCCCAGATAGCTACACCGCCTATTGTCTCCATGCAACTTCGCCAGCTACTTGGAAATGGTCCACCTCTTTGAGGTCTGAATTACCGCGTAGAAGCCCTCATGCATAGTGCTCGACACGCGATGGTACGATACGCTATTCATTGATCATCAACCCGGTGTACAGTTTGCGCCGCAGGTACGTCTCCTCGCCGTGCACCCAGCCCCAAGTGGATTGGTACTGAACATTAACGCTCGCGCTCAAGATATCTCGACTCGGACAGCCGCAATATTTTGTCCACTATACCACACCTTCCAGAAGCTTACCCAGCGGCATCAGTAGGCGGCGGCGGACCCAGACTCCTCCGTTTGGAATGCGGTCAGCGCTCCGTCCCCGGGGAAGCACTACCCTCTAGTGCAGACGGATGCGCGGTACAGCTACAACACTAAGTACCGCAATCTCACAACCGTCTACCTCTCCATTCAGGCAGAACGCTTTACCTACGGCCACGGGCCGGCCTGGGCAGGTGCGTTCGTTCCGTATACGAAGCTCGAGTACATAGTACGCCCGACCGGCCCCCTTCTCTGCAACCTCGTGCACGAGATGCGGCGTGCGGATTGCACCCGCGTCGAGGAAGCGTTCGTTCTCTGTCGTCGGCGGCGACGGCGTCGAGCTTGGCGTCGGGCTCGCCCGAGGCACGCTGGGTGCCGACGCCCCCGGCGGGGCACCGCGGGAGGGCGTGCGGAACGTGGGTGTGCTATATCTGCGATCGCGATGCACCACTGATTGAGCTGCAGAGTCATCGGGCGAACTTCGCTGCAGGACCCATTCTGCCGCGCCACGCTGGGCTTCCACTATCACAGTCTGCATCGCGCCGCACGAGGCGTGGTGGGACAATCACTCCGGGATAGCGTAGTCTCCGCTCCTGGGCTCGCCTGACTACGTTGGCACGCAACGGCGGTGTGTTCTCCGCGAGGAGCGGACTACGGCAGGACGAACAAAGCCTTCGGCCTGTTCACACAAAAGAATGGACCGATTAGGGAAGCTGGCAAAACCGCTGAACCACAGACCATAATGACGCACGGATCCCACCCAGGAGCACCTGCGGAGGATCCTCCGCACAGCCCCTCGACTCGGTGAGTGCCCAGCTTCTCAGGGCGTGACGCCTCATGGCGACGTGCATGCGGGGACTGACATCGGCTCTTCCTCCGCCGGTGCGTCTTCAGGCGTTCGAGCCTGAGGGTTGCCCTAATTGACGTTGTGAGCTATTGTTGATAGTACTCGGTCCCATAGGCGAGGCCCGCTCTTCGCCGTCTACCTGGGGGGTCGAGCGCATGCAGGAGGCACAAGAGTACGTACTGCACGCCGTGCGGCGCATACGGGGCTAATCGGGCTACCAGCAATCCCCGACGGTCCACTGTGGTTCTTGTCAGAACGCGATTGAGCAAGACACATAAATACGTACATGCACTCGTCAGGGACTCCTGCGTCCCGGAAGGCATCGCAGGACAAGATCTCGATGTGGTTGAACCACAGGTCGAACAACGGTGAGCGTCGAGCGTGCCTGGGTTATGAGTCCACGGGCGCACACGCCTCTCCTCGAACCCCGGGAAACTCGGAGTCGCCACCACCGCCGGCGGTGGCGCGCACTTATCGCCAACGGCTGTGCAGCCGACGGTGACGGCGCCAACGATCAGTGAGACACCGACCTCCGCCTACGCGCCAGATTGAGCCCAGATCTCGCCGAATCTCATCGTGCTCATTAGCCGCTAGCCGATGATTTAGGCGCGGCGCGACGACGAGGCCCACCACACTCTTCCGCTGCCAGATCTTCTTCCCGTTGCCTTCCCGGCCACAGGATGTTCCGACTTGCTGCTGAGAACGCGCCTCGAGTTGTGAGGCGCAAGAGGGAGCGGCACACGCATCGCGGGACAAGGAGAAGCTCGAGGTATCTACGTTGCTGCGCGTTACGGGATGCTGGCAAAAGACGAGACGGGTGAGGAGGTGATCCGATGCCTGATCTCCCATGAGGGCGTGGCCTTCCCGGCCGTTCCGTATACAGACTGCCAGTGTGTAAGGCGGAGATTACTAGGCCCGTCGCGACATATCACATTCCCCCCAAGGTTAAATGCAACGCGGGGCGTGTTTGATGGAGGGTATACTGAACGCCGATGGGAGCTTCGTCACGTTGCTCGCCCGCTCGAAGCACGTCGCAGCATGGCCGACGCGGTCTTCTTCTGCCTGACTCTGCAGAAGCCGGCGGTGGTCCAGTACAATCGTCCATCACGTACAGTCTGGCGCGCGACAATAATGCATCCACCTACTTATTTGGCAAAGCAGTACCTTCTCTCATACAGTCGCGCCTTCCTCGACAGCAATACAAGTATACGAACGACATACACTGACGGCGAGCCGTGCACGACACGGCCGAGGTCGTGCCCTGCAGAAGCCCCCATTGATATTACAACGGAGGTAGGAGCGGCATCTACGCCACCTTCCGCACGCAGCACGTATTACCGCTTCTTCAGTGCTGCAAACCGCTGTGCCAGTGCCTCGAACTCGTCCACGGGCGGGGGCGACTCGGGGGCCTGGGACCCGGCCCCGGGCGAGTCGCCCTCTTCCGTCGGGGGCAGGTCTGGCAGCTTGGGCGTCCGCACACCTGCGCTCCTTGCCTCCGCCGAGATCTTCTCTGCACTTACGGGGGACGATACGGCTGGCGTCTTCTCTGTGGCGGGCTCCTGCACGAACGTGACGACAATTCCGATGTGGTCAGTTGGTCAGGGATCCGCACGGTGTGAGCCGCGCTGCATTCAGACTGACCTTGGCACCACCTTCGTCCCCAGTATCGTCGCTGTCGTTTGAAGCTGGTGGGGTCCACTTCACGCCATACCCCTTGGCAATCTCCGCAAGATACGCATCGACCAGCGCCGGCTCGGGCGTAAACATCACGAGTTTCTTGGCGACCTGGACATGGGGAAATGGAGACGCGTTCACTCAGCTGCAAACGCGCGCGCGACCATTGGCTCGGAGCTCACCCGCTCGTTGACGTAGCCATCCCGGTTCTCCATAACGCCTACGGAGAACTCGCGTCCGTACTTGTGCATCAGCATGTCCCGCAGGACGTGCAGCTCTGACGGGCACCATTGTGGTGTTAGCACGCTAGGCGCGGACCATGGAGCGCGCAGCTGACCTTTGAGCTCGGTGCGAGGGGCTGCGAATATGAGGCTGCAGACCCCCTCGCGTACCCCTGGATCTGGCTCCTTTGTGCTAGCACGGGTGATTCAAGATGAGTATCGCCAAGCGCTCCCACCGCAGCCAGAACGGTAGGCGTGTCGTCGGCGGACTTACTTCTGATCGAGGAGGGCGAACCGTGCGTGGAGAAGCTCGCAATAGAGTTCTAGTAGCTCTAGAAGCTCAATGTAGATGTCTTCGTGTATGACTGCAGTAGCTCTAAGTGTCAGTCGGGGTTATGAACGCCATGAGCTCGTGCCACGCACTGTTCTCGACCTTGATCCTCGCTGTCTCGAGTTTGCCCTTCTCGAGCAGCATCGCGATATCGCGCCGCGCAGCCTTTGCTTGTGCACCCTTCTTCTCTTGTAGTGTTCTCAACCGTTGTATGGCCAGACTATCAGGCAGATCGCGCACGTTGAGGATGAGTGTGCGGACACGCGACGTAAGATGGCGCACCGCAGTTGGACCTAACCCAAGCTCGCCGTCAAGAGGGTCTCTTGCGCGCATACGGGAGACCATCCCTTGCCTTTGCTTTCGCGGACACCCAGGGAGCCATGGTTGCCGTCGGGGACCGTGAGTATGTAGAACAAATGATCAATGGCCGCAAATGCGAAGGCAGCAGCCTGAGCGAGGGGCAGTCGCGGGACCGATGGAGACGCCCAAGATGGCATCTATCACCAGCAGACACCAGGCTTGGCACGGCCCGCTCCCGTGCCCCTCTTGGCCCCCACCGACGACCGACGACCCCCTCTCGCGGTGGGTGCCTGGCTTGTCCCTCTCGTCCTCATCGCGCTGCCCGACCTCCCTGACTCACCGTGCTGTGTCATCTCTTTAGTTCAACCAACGTTCAAAGTAGCCTGAGTGTCCAGTATAGAAATCAGTGAAGCCTACCATGCGAAACCCCATCCCGCATACATTTGTCTTCACGCCGTAGAGCGGAATCATACTCCTTTCTGCCTCAAACGATGGACTGCTCACAGAAGGTGGCCAACGCCCTGGCGTTTGCCAGTCGCCTGTTAGTACGCGCCGGTGTGCGGTGCCACCGTTTAGGTGACCGATAGGTGGCCATCCCGCAGTTTCATCCCATGCTGATGAGGACGGTTCTGTGGGAGCATTGAAGGCATGATATATCCATCTTGGGTCCTTTTCCAATGATGCTTACAGCGCTTGTCGAACACACAGACATGATTCTGCTCGGGACCAAGGTGGCTCGGATTTATCATCCTGCGCCGTTCGTTGAAAGGATCAGCCGCATGCGGAAGCTCTTTCGGGCAAGGATTGTTCCTGTGACGCTGGGGATGTGTGTGCGAGTTGAAAGAGGTCGCCACCGTCCGCACACAGGTCGACTAGCTAGAGGAGTAAAGGTGGGCTATTCAGTCGACCATGCCCCTCCATGTCCTTCATGAAATCGTTGCTTGCACAGTCAACAGCTTCGATGCGTCATGTCGCCCATGTACGCACCAGAAAGTTCCGTGTGCGACTTCAACCGAATGCAGTTATGAGATCATGATGAATGCCATTGGCCAGTTGTCTATATGGCTAGTCTACCAGAGTGGCCGTTCCTTATTTCGATGTTGACGAAGCGAACGGGCTACTCTTGCGACTTGGTACCGCTCCAAGGCATCTTCAGGCGCACTGGTCAACCAGCACTGTGTTGTTCGGTGCCGCGAGACGAGAGGTGGTTGAGTTGTGTGGGCGAGTGGGCGAGGCACGTGTAGCGTCCGATCAGGAGGAGGCCCTGATCGGGA
Organism: Fomitopsis palustris; assembly: GCA_029783445.1. Classification (NCBI taxonomy): domain Eukaryota; kingdom Fungi; phylum Basidiomycota; class Agaricomycetes; order Polyporales; family Fomitopsidaceae; genus Fomitopsis; species Fomitopsis palustris. Next base: position 132,880 of record JARAOQ010000022.1, on the reverse strand, counting down.
GGGTTGATCTGGCTTGGATGTGATCTGACGGTGATGGTTGCGGTATCGTCGTTCAGCCTATCTGCTGCCGTCAGGCCTCGCCCTCGCTCATTGGCGACACCGCTGACCATGACCACTCGCTGCCGCGGACGGCAGTGACATCGACCATGAGAAATTCCGTTCAGTCAGCCTTGATTTCATCCTCCTCCTCCTCGCCGCCTCCCTCCTGGTCGACCCAGGCGAACATCTGCAGGTTCAGCTTCACCGGCGGCGCCCAGGACTCCTCAAGGCGGCTCACCCTTGCTGCAGTGCTGGTCTCTGAGCTGATTCCCACACGCCTCCCGCGATGTCAACTGTCTCGCGTACCCAGTCGGTCAGACGTGGGGGTGCGCTCCCCCGTCTTTGGATCGACTCTTCCCTGTCCAGCTATCAGAAGCAGCTCTACACGCCTTCGTCTGCACTGCCGTCTGCGAATGTCGTCTTGAGCGGCGACACCTCGACAACGTTGACGGATTCTTCAACTACGTTTAGTGCGGAGACTTTCCATGTCCTTGCCCTCTACGACTACGACGCTGCTGACACCGATCAGCTGTCATTCAAGAAGAATGAGCTGCTCGAGATCATCAAGCGCGAAGATTCGGTAAGCATGCGACTTCTATATGCGCCATGTTTGAGGATACACCGCTCACGGCTGTCCTTTGATTCTGCTTAGGGCTGGTGGGCTGCTATGCGCCCCGGGGACAATCGTGTGGGATGGATACCGCAGACCTTTGTGGAACCCATTTCAGAGAGGGTCGTGCAACAACTCAGCGTCAAGGACAATGCGAAGATAGTGTCTCCTGCGTCCAACCTCTCCTCCAAGAGTGGATTCTATCTGAGCACGCCTGAGAGCGAAGGGGCGGGACTGCAGTGGATGCCATTGACGGAGGGTGACCAGGTACGGTACTCGGTGCTATTTCCCTGCAACGTATCGCCGTTACTCACACCCTTACAAGGCACCGGTTCGGCTGTTCGCCGGGCCTGACGCCAAAGGTGCACCCTCCTTATACAGTCCGCTTGTTCCACCGCCTGAAGGTGTGGACGATGCACCCTCCGAGTCCGATGTCGAGCAGTCCCCTGCATCGGAAACCGACAGTGTGGTTTCCCAGCGCCTTGCAGGCGTCCCTGCACCCGCGGACGCATCTGAGGCACTGGATGAACCGCCTCCGGTACCCTCGAAGGAGGGCTTGCAGATGATTCTAAGTCTCAATCTCAAGCCCACGCAACCTCTACACATCCAACGGCACTCCACGCCTTCTCGCGCGTCCCCCGCGCTCGCCGAGGGCTCTGACCATGCGCGGAGCCATTCTGACCCAGTCAGCCCCGTTGTCCACCGACATCTGCGCCGGCGCCCCGTGCTCATTGACGACCGGCCGTCGCTCAACCGACTGACAACGCTGTTCGAGTCTGGCAACGCGGCGGACGTGGACATCATCGTGAACAGCCCAGTGTCAGGCAGTCCGCTGACAGGCATACCATTCTTGACTAGTCCTGCCTCCACGGACTCTGCGGAGACTTTGACACCTGGCAATCGGTCGTGCACGCCTAAACAGAGCCTTCCGAAGAGCCCGCTAGCTCCGCGGCCTATTCCAACGCCTGTGCGTCAGGATAGCAGGGAGACGAAGTTGCGACAGAGTCCGTTGCGCCTCTCGCCTATCGAAGGTGAGAGCGAGCTACTACTTGCGGCAGACGGCAGTGTTGTTGCTGGTACACTTCCTGCGCTTATCGAACGTCTCACATTCGACACACACGGTGAGTCCGCAGCCCCCTTAAGCCGCCTTTCAACATATTATTCATTGACCGCGCGCAGATCCGGTGCAGATGCGCAACTTCCAGCGTGCGTTTTTCATGACGTACAAGTCGTTCGCAGCGGCAGATGAGCTGTTCACGTTGCTCGAGGATCTGTTCCACATGGAACGTCCGCCGCCGGATGCAAGTTCAGAAGACCTCGATCTCGATCAGTGGCGCGAGGAGAAGCTTGAGCCGATGCGGCGACGCGTCTTGTTCATCCTGAAGATGTGGTTTGAGGAGTACGGCATGCTCCGTGACGAGCCGCACATTGTCGGGAGACTTCATGAGTTCCTGTCGTCGCTCACCTCGCCGTTCATCGCGATGGCGCGGAGCATGTCAGATTCATTGCAGCGACATGTAAGGGCGTTTCGTCTTCATCCATCACTCATTCTCATCACTATATGCGTAGCTGCACATGAAGTTGTCGCCACCTCCGCCGACGCCCATGACGGGGAGGCGCAAAGTCAAACGAAAGGCATCCAAGAACGACTTCGGGCGCATGGAACCGATGGCCGTCGCGCGCCAGCTGTGTCTCCATGAGCACCGGCTGTACGCGAAGCTCGAACCGCGGGAGTGCATGCACTGGATGACTCCCAGCATGGCGGATGGCATCCCGAACCTGACCGCATTCTGCATGGCGCGTGCGCGGCTAACCGGGTGGGTACGCGCGAGCCTGCTCGGCGTTGACGGACTCAGCCGCAGAGCGGAGATGCTCGAGTTCTGGATCCGTGTGGCGGAGGTAAGAGCGTGATTGGCCGTATGTCCGGTTGGGTACCCCGCTGATGTTGATGTGCCAGGGCTGCAAGGAGCTCTGCAACTTCTCGTCATTGAGCGCGATCAAGGCGGGCCTGTCAGACCCTGCCATCGCGCGATCGCAGTTCCTGTGGGCTCATCTCCCTCATGGGAGGCATCAGGAAGCGATGGCACTGCTGAGCGAGCCTGCGGGGAATACATTGCCCTATTGCGCTCAGCAGGAGTCTGTCGACGGGCCGTGCGTTCCGTACATTGAACCGTATCTGGCGTTGGTCTCGTATGTCAGCGAGACCTTCCCGGACACGGTGCCCTCTCCTGAGACGGACCGGCCACTGATCCACTTCGCGAAGCGTGAGAAGTGGTATGGTGCGGTGCAGGAGATGCTGCGACACCAGGCGCATGGATACGACTTCCCGGAGGACATGCAGACGGCAGAGTTCGTGGAGGCGAACGTGACGAGCATCGCCCAAGATCAGAACTTTGGTGCGCTGCCACACCAGAGCGAGGTTGACATCGCAAACCTCAAGAAGGTGCTTGAGTCGCTACCCTAACATTTCCCCACCTGGCGTGTGGGGAGAAGGCTAACTTATTCTGTTAACGCGGCAAATATGCCTCTGACCGGAAGGATCGCTCTTTTTTCTTCATGGACCCATCATGGACATCATTTTAGCCTCGTATACTTAGCAGCATATTCTCCATTCGTTGGTCGTGCCTTTGTAGTCACCCAGTGTTGTGCATCATCAAATGCAACCCGCTCTGTTGTCCAGATGAGAGAAATGTCACGAGGGGAAGGTAAGTCCATATAATACGGGGAATACGGCTGTGTGAACCTATATAGTACAGAAGGTAGTAGAACAGTGTGAAATGAGGTCTAGCAGAGCGACGGCGTGGGTAAGTAGAACGATGGCGCACACAGGCACCAGGGACAGCTCATGAACGCTTAGCAGTTGCATGGCTCGTTCTGGCCGGGAACGGCACTGGCCTGCTTGTTCAGATCGACGCCCGTCCTGCCCGAGGGACCTGCACGGCCACCAGCTCTTGCAGACGCAGGTGCATTCTGTGGAAGTTTCTTGGCTGAAGTACTGGTAAGCCACGGCAGTACGCCACGCGACAAGGCACTGACCGATCGCGGTGAATATCTCTTGCACACCCTCACCCGTCTTCGCACTGGTCTCGCCCCACATGAGTCCCTCCTCGTCGGCGTACTTCTTCGCCTCCTCCTGAGAAACCTGACGTCGAGCAGACAAGTCGGCTTTGTTGCCACAGAGCGCAATGACAATAGACGGGTCTGCTTGACGTTGGAGTTCGCGAATCCATGAACGCGCCTTCTCCAGGGATGCGGATTGCGTAATATCGTAGACGACCACTGCACAGTTCGCATTCCGGTAGTACATAGGAGCCTATCAGCATGTTGAGTATCCCCACCGGTGGAGTCAATTTTTCTTAACAACATACGAGTGACTATGAGATGTGTGAGTAAGAGGCAATGGCGGCGTGCAGAAATACACACCTTATACCGTTCCTGACCAGCGGTGTCCCTAGATATTGCATGAGGGTTACAATTTGTGTGCGAAGGTGACTCATACACACCAGATCTCAAACTTGACTGTTGTCTGATCCTCCAGCGTAACGGTCTGTGTCAAGAAGGCGGCTGCAATGCATAGAAGCTGAGCGCCGCTACCACGTAGCAATAGCCTGGGATCACGTACCGCCAATAGTGCTTTCCCGGTAGTCATCGAATTGATCCTTCACAAAACGCAGTACCAGACTACCGAATGAAGAGTATGTGAGGTCGGGTTGCATGGGAGACAGGTCATATGCGTTACCTGGACTTGCCAACTGCGGACTCTCCTGCACAGATCGGGACGATTATCAACAAGCCCATGCGGACTCGGGGAGTGTAAGCGTACCGAGCAGGACGAGCTTGAATTGCAACTGCTTCGACATGGCAAGGAGAAGCGGAATGCGAACGTAGAGAACGTCTGAAGCGATATGGCCGCGGGGCGCAGCGTCAGCGCGCGGTGCACCTGGAGGAGTGAGCTCAAAGAAGCAAGTGTCCCACGGTGCCTGTCCGAGCGAGCCGGCCACTTTTCGCCTGTTTTTGCTATCATCTGCTCTCTTATTCCGACCGTCACCGTCTCGAAGACGTGGCTACTGCTGTCTCCCTCCGTCTCTTGCTCTGTGTCTATAGTGAACGCCCTGCGTCGCGTCGATCCAGCCAAGCAAGCCGAAGAGCGTGCCTATCATTTGAGCTTGAACATAGCTTGAAGAGGGCTCATCGCTGAGATTGCGTCCCGCCCTTGCGCTCCCCCTCAACAGCAAGGAGTGACGATGAATCGCTACAACCCGTATCAAAATCCCTACGAGAGTCCACAGTCACGGAGAGGCGGCCCCCCAAACGGGTTTGGGCCTGACAGATCACATCGCTTCGATTCGGGCGGTCCGCCCCGTGGAAGAGGATTTGGTCGTGGCCGTGGCCGAGGTGGCGGTCACGGCGGTCAATTCGGTGGTGGTCATGATGGCGGTTACGCTCAGTATGACCAAGGACCTCCGCAAGGGGACATGAGTGGCTTCAACAACAGCTACGAGTCTGCGCCTGGACAAGACCCCTTTTATCAGAACGGCGACTTCAACGCGAATGGACCTGGACAGTACAACCAGGGTTACAGTGGTTACGAAGGTGCGCTTATAAGTCACGTTGAAAACAATTCAGTACCTCGGCCCGAGGCCGGTACGAGCACTCCAGAGATCAAGTTGAGTCTGCCTGCCTTCATGCCTCGCAGTTTCCATACTGCGGCGATGTTAAGCCATGGCGTGAGCTCAGTTCACGGAAAACTTCTCAGCTCTATTCATTAAGGCTTCGGTTCACTACTTGCATATCTCTCCATGCAACTGTTCGCGCATGTATCGCGGCACCACTATATGAGCTGAGGTTCTGTGGCGTTCTCGTTACCTGCCTCTTGTCTTCGAGGAAGCTAGCATCTGCGCGCAGCCTTCTTCGTTTTAATACTTCGCCGGGCACTTTAGCCATAGTATGCTGGATAGTTCTCACACGCGATGGATTTTGCACTAGATGATTCAGGTGGTTATGATCAGGGTGGAGGTTTTGGAGGCCGTTCCTCAAAGCGATTCCAGCGACCGCCGAAAGAAGAAAAAGACAACTCGATAATTGAGGATCGCATACAGCGAGAGCGTCCGTGTCGCACCCTCTTCATTCGTAACATCAAGGCAAGTTGCACGTCGCTTTAGGCAATGAGGCAGCGACCGCTTTCACATCTGGGCCACGCTAATTGGGTGACCGCTCAACAATACAGTACGAGACCAGCAGTGATTATGTTCGCGGCTTGTTTGAGGAGCATGGCGAGATCAAGACGTTCTTTGATTTGATCGCAAATCGTGGGATGGTTTTCGTCACCTACGTGAGTGGGCAATCGTGCAACTTTTTCGAACACGTACCGATGATTGCTGTTATCCTTAGTATGACCTTCGGGCCGCAGAGCGCGCCAGAGAACGACTCCAAGGCTCGGAGATAAGTGGTCGACCGGTGAGTGCGCTTGTCAATCATGAGGGCAGCAGCGTTTTGAATAATTGGATAGATTGACGTTCATTATTCTTTGCCCCGCGATGACGGGGGAAGGGGGGCAGAGAAAGATAAGCAACAAGTGAGCTTCGCATGTACCTTCCAGAAGCGTACAATATGTAAACGGAGTCACAGCAATTGCAGGGTACCCTCATAGTCACCTTGAGGAACTCGGCCTCAGGGCAGCCGATCGATGATAATGAGGTCCGCCGGAAGTTCCAGCAGTTTGGAGATGTGAAATCTGTCCGGCCGGTGGGCGAGCGTCCTGAGTACGTAAACCGTCATCGCGTAGGAGATTATCGCTGACTGTATGCCAGCCAACGTTTCGTTGAGTTCTACGATACGAGGGTATGTCCTAGTTTGAGACTGGAGGAAAATACTTACCATCGTTGCATAGGCATGTGAGGAGGCCCACGATCGCCTACGCCACCAAGGCCTTCAGGATGGCGTCATGGAGATAGTTTTTGCAGCTCAAGAGGAAGACCAACGCGGAGCCTCGCCAAGGTAGGCATCGGTCCTAGTTGCACAAGCAGGACCTGTACTGATCGGCATTAGACGGGACGACCGGGGAGGATTCGACCGTGGACGCGAATGGGACGGCCCTCCGATGCGCGGGCGTCGCAGTGGCCGTGGTGGTGGCCGCGGCAGAGGCCGTGGTGGCTACAGTGGGGAAGACGACTGGGGGGAACGTCGCGATGAATGGGGTAGAGATCGGGACCTCAGAGAACATCATGAGGATGACTTCTCTCATGGTGGCGGTGGCCGCGGACGTGGCCGTGGACGCGGCAGGGGGCGTGGAGACGGAGGGTATGGCAATAGGTTCGACGGCAGAGGCGGTCCTGGTGGATACGGTGGCCCGGGACCATCGGGACCATCTGGGCCCCCCGGACCTCCAGGAGCCCCCAACCCTACAGGTTACGGTGGCGGACCGCCTGCACCGTATCCGCAAGCTCCCCCTCTTGCAGCGGTGAGTACATTGTTGTGTATTAGATGTACCGGGCTGACGGCAGCATGCATAAGCCTGTTGATGAGCGGCTTGAGCAGGCCAAGAAGGTGCAACAGGTGCGCAGAGTGCTCTCTTCTTCCCCTCGAAAGCGTGCTGACATTTCTACAGCTACTCGCAGCCCTGAAGCAGCCCGGCGGTGCACCTACGGCCTCTGGGGCTCCAGGCGGTCCGCCTCAGGCGGCAGCACCCCCACCACCAGGGATGCCATCGATGCCATCGCAGCCCCCTCCTGGGGTTCCATCATATTACGGAGGACCCCCAATGCCTCCTTTTCCTCCCAATGCAGCACCCCCTGGCCCTGCCGCCAGCGCATACCCGGGCATGCCCCCACAGAACTCCACTCCGCAACCTCAGGCTCCGCCTCCACCCGGATTGGCTACATTGGCACCCAACCTGCTTGCACTTTTGCAACAGCAGGGACAGGGCCAGCAACGACCTCAACAACAGCAACCACCACCACCAATGCCTTATGGCATGCCTCCACAACAGATGATGCCCCCGAACTCCGCTGCTCCCGGTATGGGTCAGATGACACCAGGCAACCAACCAAGTTACCAACAGCTCATGGCATATCTGGTTAGCATCCTGGCATGCGTTTGGTGAATGATATACTGACACCGCTGTCTAGCAGGGCCAAAAGCCTGGGCAATGAACGATACAGCAGCTGGTGCCCATGTTGCTGCACGAACGCTTTTAACCTATCTTATTCCGTTCACATTACTGTCCATAGCCTTCTTCGCCGCCTCCGAGTGCGGCGGACCCCCGCCTTGTCGGACTGTTACGAGTTTGCGGACGTATGAAGTATGCAGTAGCTGTCACGAATGTTGCTATGATACTTAATGATGCTGGTACGGTACCAGATAGCAGGCTGCAGTATGCGTAGTGTAGGCTGTATGTGGTCGACCTGTAATCTTCCTGTCCTACTGCGCAGGAGTGGCCGGGGGCTCGGAGTCGGAGGTGCGGCGTGACGGGGACGCGCCTGTGGCGAGCTGGTTCTCCGACTCCGACACACTGCTCTCATGCTCAACCTAGCCAACTTGCGCAACCTCCTCTTGCAGGTGCTCGCTCTTCCCGAGCTGCATACTGTTGCCCTCTTTACGCCCGAGGGACAGCTTGTCTCATTTGCGGCGGACCCTTACAGACCCAAGGACAACGTGCGCCTCGTCGTCGGTCTGGGCGGAGAGGTCTGGAAGGAGACGAAGCAGCAGGGCATCGGGATGGTCGATAGCGAAGTGCGTTTCTGCTTCTCCTAGCCTCATTGTTTCTGACTTCAGGCAACAGCTGGGTCGTGTTGTGGTGATGCCCATCGACGAAGTTCCCGATGACTCCGCTGAGGACGGTGCCAGCGATACCGACCCCGTCATGCTCCTTGCTCTGAACTCTACCCCGTCCGTAACGTGGGAGGAGTTAGAGTTCAAGGTGAGTGATGAGCTTTCCGTTGGATGATGCCCACTGATCCGAGACGCCCAGGCTCGAGAGCTGGCTAAGCACCTGCGCAAGCCAGTGTCGGAGCTGCGAGGACGTCTCGCCGCGGCGCCCGTCCTGCATGTCAGTCCACGTCCTGAGCGCCCAGCGCGGTGACTAGGAGCACTGGTGTGAGCTGCAGTTGCTCAGGCTTAAGACACCTCTGTGGTCAGGTATGCACTCATTGGTGACGTACCCGCGATGCATCGCGACGACACAGCCCAACAATACTTCGCTTGTTTGAGGAATGGCGTATTATTCCAGAGCACGTCCCAGCCAATACGTGTCGTCGCATTACGGCACAGTGAAGCCACACCGCTGCAAGTAACGATAGCCAGCATGTATTGGTGGAGCGATGAGCCTGATGCGAAGTGAAGCCCGTTTGTCCCAGGGCACAATGTACCAGTTGTGTCTGTATACTACCCTTTTATGGTAGAGGACTATGCATATAGAACAGTATCAGTGCCCAACGAATGGATGCTGCTGCGTGGTCGGCGACGTCGGGAAGACGGATCGTGCCTGGACTGGTGTACGCATTCGGATACTAACGGCCAAATTCTGGGTTATAATTTCCGGGGGAGTATGCGTCACAGCGCCCGACGGCTTCGGGACGCTTAGCTCGCTCGTTCGTCTCCCGAACCCATCCCTCTTTGCCACCAACTCGCCCCGGCCTCAGCGCACTGCTCTACGGCGTCCTGCTGGTCATGCGACGCTGGTCTGCACCAAAAGTCCGCTTGTCTGGTCCAAGTCGAACATGCGCGGTCACGCGGGCTTGCCGAAAATACAGCGTCCACGCCCAGCAGCAAAGATCGCTTCCAGACCAACATAGCGACCATACAACTCCCGTGCAGCCTCCCCCAAGTGTGCGACACGAACCCAGTCGTCCGGACCCTTACAAGCTACTAGGTCCGCAGCTACATCATCTCAGGGAGACGTTGCTCAACCTGTTGGGTTCCGCACACCCTGGCCTCTCCGAGATTGCAAAGTATTATTTCTTGCACCCCTCGAAACAACTCAGGCCATTGCTAGTGCTGTTGTTTTCGCAGGCGACGAATGGACTGGGCGGCGGATGGCACCTCAAGCGGTGGGCGGCGGAGTGCGAGGGCGCGGGTGGACGAACGGAGGAGCTAGACAGACCACTCACGCGAGCGGACGTGTTGAACGACTTCAACCCAAATATGCCGGACCATACCGCGTCATTTGAGACGTCGTTCTCGCTCAGGGCACCGCGAGCGCCACGCCAACCACCGCTCCCACCACCGGAGGCGACGAGCAACGATGTACCAACCCTCTCCTCACCTCTCTCACTGCTCCCCACCCAAATACGCCTCGCGCAAATAGTGGAGATGATCCATGTCGCGTCTCTTCTGCACGACGACGTCATAGACAAGTCGCCTTTACGCAGGGGCGTACCTTCAGCCCCGGCCGCATTCGGGAACAAGCTCTCTGTCCTCGCGGGCGACTTTCTCCTCGGGCGCACGAGTGCTGCGCTGTCGCGCCTTGGAGACAATGAGGTCGTCGAGCTCATCGCCAGCGTGATCGCGAACCTCGTTGAGGGCGAGATCCTGCAGCTGAAGTCGGTACATGCCGAGGAGCTGGGCCTCAAGGGAGCGCCGAGTGCGAGCCAAGACTACTTCAGCCTCTATCTGCAGAAGACGTACATGAAGACGGCAAGCTTGATGGCTAAGGGCGTCCGCGCCGCGGCCGTGCTTGGCGGGTGCAGAGAGGGCGAGGTTTGGAAGGAGATTGCATACGCCTATGGACGAAACCTAGGTATTGCCTTCCAGGTGCTGTACTATGGTTTCATCACATGGATCCTTTGCTAACTCATGCGTTCCTAGCTCGTGGATGATATCCTCGACTACGAGTCTGGAGAGGCGGCTCTGGGCAAGCCTGGGGGAGCTGATTTGCAGCTTGGTCTCGCAACAGGGCCCGCGCTGTTCGCTTGGGAGGAGCACCCAGAGATGGGTCCGCTTATCAAGCGGAAGTTTGCCCAGGACGGTGACGTTGAGCTCGTAAGCCGATCAAGTGCTTGAGTACTACTCGTCTGACATGATAATCACAGGCTCGGGATCTCGTGAGGCGGTCTTCAGGTGTCGCGCGCACCCGCGACCTCGCAGTAACACATGCAGAGAAGGCGCGAGAGGTGCTCGCCATGCTGCCTGATAGTGATGCGAAGAGCGCGTTGGAGGTCCTGACGGAGCGGGTAGTGAAACGGACGTGGTAATGGGAGGCAGAGACAATCCACGGAGCGCCAGCCATCGATATACTGTACACGGACGCTATATTCTTCTATAAGGCCATGCCGCTCGGCAAGCTGCTCACACCTCCTTACACCGTTTTGTCCTTTTAGACACGAATGGTCGCCTCAGTTGACCTACCACCTGAGGCCTCCCTAGACGGCACGTGAGCGTGACGGCATCGGGGTGTCCGAGGGGCTGGTTGGCGAACGCATCCTCTTTTCTGCTTGTTCATCCAAACAACCACCTCTCCGTAGGCTCATAGTCTCGCAGACCTGTCTTGTCTTGGCGACTCTTAAACCATCCTCAAAATCATACAATAGCTGGATAGCACCAGTATGCCCAGGACGCACGTTCAGGATGATGTTCTGGCTCGCAAGCGGTCGAAAGAAATCGGCCAACCTGCTGTAGGCGACAAAGTTCTTGGTCGCCCTGCCTCGACTGGCACACGCAAACGCGTCAATATCGACAGTCTAGCGTCTCGTCTAGGTCCAGAGGTTGTAGGCGAGCTAGAGGCGTTGGTAATACCAGGCAGCAAGGAGATGCCATCGTTCACGGCGCGTCAGGCCATCCAGAAGCGGTACAACATCAACAGGCGGCACATCTATGATTGGTATCATACCAAGGGGCTCAGAGTGACCAAGGAGGATGCGCGCGCCGCGGCTGCGTTCACGCCCGTCCGCCCGCAGGTGAGGCCCCGTAGTTCTGGCGCTGCCCTTTTCACTCATATACAGCAGAGGGAATTACGGCAGCGTATAGCCCCATTATCGACCCCGGATATGACCTTCGACGCCAGCGAAGATGGTGACAGCAGCTTCTCTAGTCCAAACCTCCTCCTGACTCCTGCGCATCACGGCACTGGGCACTTCGACACTGATGCCACGTACTCGGTCTTCGGCATTGCTAAGGAATCGCCCATGAACAACTGGTACTATTACTATGGACCTACTGGCTCTAGCCGCCTCGACTACCAGCCATCTGCGAGCACGACGCCTATCATTCCTGCTACCGTGAAAGCCTCGGGGCAGGGTAGTACCAGCAGCTTCCATCCTGGTCACGTCAACCCTTCTACTGCGCACCATTCCACAGAGGATCAAGACGAGAACATGGAGCCTAGTCTACCTCCAGATCTTTCTGGTTTGTTATCAGGTTCGGAACGTCAAGCACTCTATGACAGTCTATCTGGTATCCTAGGGCCTTCCAACGGCATCGAAGAATCGGTCGGCACATACAAAGCATATATGCAGCGCCAAAACCAAATCTACTACCAAAGTCTTTTGCCTAGCCCGGTTCCGTTCTCCGTTCCTCTGAACAGAGCTTCTGCCACTTCTCCAGCTGCTATCCGTGCTAGTGAAGCTGGCCACGACATCGCTCCGTTGCCTCAGAGTGTACCTGGCCCCGTGCTTGCTACGCAATACACTATGCACTCTCTCGGGCCTGGAGCCGCGCAGACTGTCCAAGAACGCAAATTGAGTGGTGGATCCACCCCTGCTCGTCCAAACACCGTCCCCCTCGCTCATCCAAGTACGCCAGTCAGCACTGTCGACGCATCTAGGTTTGGGACTCCACACGGCTATGCGCATCCTCTCGAGCTCGGCGACATCCTAGAGAGTCCCCTTCTGCGTTCACGCAACCCAAGCGCGGTGGGGCACTCGCTGTATGCGGTTAATCCTGCTCAAGCCACTCACCCCTGGTACGCGCACGCATACCCCGATAACGCGGGCTATCCTGGTTTGAACCCTGCCTACCGCGCCCTGGCGCTCGCGCGTGTCCCGACCTGGCAGCCACCGTACATGCCCCCGCCGCCGAGTGCTTCGGTACAGAGCGTACAATGGCAGCAAGGTAGCTTCACTGCAATGTTGCAAGATGCCCTGCCCACGCCCCCTGCTGCCGTGGGTTCCCCGGGAGGCAGCCAAGCGAGTCAAAAATCGATGAAGAGCATGAGGCAGCCGGAAGCTCATGGTCGAGTGAAGACTGGATCTCCAGATGTGTAAAGCTGTTGCTTACGTCCCTACCTGAGGTACATAGGCTCGTGGACTTCTCTGTATACACTCTTTTGTGTCCCTTGCAAGTGATCACCTGTCGGACTGTCACTCATTATGGACTACTGTCACTTCTTGTTGAGCGGAAGGTACGCTACTGTCGTCTCAGTACCCTAATAATTGCCTCGGTGTGCCAGTGGTTGTACTATTGAATAGACCCTGTTGTAGTCGTACTCTTACTGTACCGAGTTAAGATCTGTCCCTTGGCGCCATCCTACCTGATGGTGTGTTTCCTCGAGCTCATGCACGCAGCACGCTGTAGCCCCTGTTATCTGGCACTGGGCTACTCGCATGGTTTGTCTACCAGTGGGTGATCGTCCACTATATCTTTCTATCCAAAAACCAATATGATACACATCATGTAACATATGGCCAGGGTCCCTGAGATAGTCGACAGTAGGCGCGCAACCGGTATACGTAGCTGGTACTCTATCATTTGCAATGCTGATACTGGGCAACGTGTACCGACATACACTGTATATATGCGCGGTCACAGATAGGGACTGCTAGCAGCAATTTCCTGCCCGTCCCATACCTACTAGCATCCAACCTCTCCAAGGCCATGGAGGTGGCAGCATCTCTCGTGCCCTGACCCTATATTCCTAGTATGATCTTCGAGGCCTTCGGTGCCGAGGCGGTGTGCTTGGCTTCTTGTCTGCAAGGACCTGGAGGCATGGTGACCAAGGTGGACCGTGCGGTTACCCCCTTGGTCTGGGACGTTGCCCGGTGCTCGCCATGCAACGTGCTACAGTGCAATATGAGCGAAGTACAGCATACCCCGCATCGGCAGGACGCCCTCGGTGATATGCATCCCGTGAGCTGTACGCTCTATTCCCTTCATGATCTGCAATGCAACTGATGGGCCCTCGATTCAGTGGCCGTAAGCGTATATCGTGAAACACAACGCACTGGCAACTACGTTCTTGTAAATGAGACCGCTCTCGATACAGATCTTCAAGTGCGATCGACGCGGTTGCGGCCCATGCGCGCCGCTTAGGCTTGGCTGCTGGAATCTCCCTCGGCAACTATCGCCTTCTACAAGACACTACTCAATCTTCAAACCTGTTGCCATATGGTTTTCCTCAGCTGCTTTGTCCGCCCTGAATGTCGCATGGCCGGGGACTTGGAAGGATAATCGCAGTCTGCCCAAGGACCCATCATGCTGGTGTTGATCAATCCTCCCCACGTTGACAGCGTCGTGATGCTGGGGATGATGCCCTTTTCTGGCTCTCCGTCGGCGGATGATGCGGGTGCAGCAGCATGGACCTGCCGGGTGCATCTCCTATAAAGAGTTGTCGGTCTTGTCGATGTTTTCTCAACCTGTGTGTACCCTTCGGTGACGCCCCGACATCCTGTCCTTCCTTTCCTCCGTTTCCCTGACTAGTCGGTGGTCCTCCGGAGTCATGTTCTACAAGACCTCCTTGGCTGCTAGCATTCTTGGCGTGTTTGTCGCCTCAGTCCCAGGGGCTCTTGCTCTGTTTCTGGACAAGAGGGCAGTAGCCGGCCCCGTCATCAATCGGGATTTCCCTGATCCTGGCCTCATGCGCAATGGAGCTGACGGTGTTTGGTACGCTTACTCGACTAGTTCTGGAGGCAAGAACATTCCGGTAGCCAAGTCAACCGACTTTAACACTTGGAGCATCGTCGGTACGCAGAACCTCTCCTTCCATCATTGTTGCGCTCGGCATGTTGATGTGGACATGGGACGGTGCAGGTGATGCCCTGCCCAACAAGGGTGACTGGGTCGATCCTAATGATGCTGGCCTGTGGGCTCCTGACGTCAGGGAAATCACGTCCGGGCACTACGTGCTGTACTACAGTGTCAAGCCCACATCTGTATGCCATAATCACGTATATTGTTGATTGGTGGTGAATTACTGACAACATGCCTCTGTACGCGCAGTCCTCTCATCGCTGCATCGCTGCGGCCACCGGCACCTCACCTACTGGTCCTTTCACGGCTCCCAGCGGCCCGCTCATTTGCGATGACAGTGAGGGCGGTGTCATTGACGTGGCAGGATTTGAAGCACCTGGCGGAGGCCTGTACATCGTTTGGAAGGTCGACGGCAACGCTATCGGCAGCAGCCATACCCCAATTCGTCTGCAGCACGTCGGGGCAAACGGTTATACACCCGATGGCTCGGTGTACACCCTCATTGACCGCGATGCGAACGATGGCCCACTCGTCGAGGCACCGTCACTCGTTTACTGGGACGGGTATGTGTGATATTGCCATTCCTTGCTCTGATACCGTTCTCATACCTACCGTGCCGTCTAGATGGTACTACCTCTTCTTCTCATCGAATATATACTCGTCGACGCTCTATGATATCTCATACGCCGTCTCCCAAAGCGTCACGGGCCCGTACACGAAGGTCCAGGCGCCCAACGCTCCCTTCCTTGTCACCGGTGATTCCGGACTGACCGCCCCGGGCGGAGCGACCGTCATCAACGTACTCGGTCAGTCTCTGTTTCATATCCCAATTCAATCACATACTTACTTACGTCCTTTGTTACAAGACCAATACGTCAACATGGCGTTCCATGCAGACCTCAACGGCAAGGACATCAGCGGCGGCCGCGCAATGTACACTGCGGCGCACATCTGTCTGAGCAATGGCGTGGCGAAGCTTTCCTGCTGAACGGCGGGGATAACCGATTGACGAATATTGAATGAGGCCGGGATGCTCGCTCGCTGTGTATCTATTTATTATGGGCTTGCATGGAAGGGCTGATCCAGCCTTCGCGTTCTATCGCTCTATCCTCACTCGCTCCTCGCGAGTGGTCCCATGGGAAGGGCGACGAAGATGCACTGCTCGACGAAGAGGTAGGTGTGAGAACGCGAAGGGGCTCGCTGACTCAGGTACCGTATATACGGGACGTAGGTTCCGCGACTCAGGATACAATCCTATTTAGTGATCGCCAGCGAGGACCAACGGAGCATGAAGCAGAAGCCACGAGTGTTGTACATCTCCTCAATGCTTAGGAGGGGCCAGTCCCAGGCTCTAACGTTGGAGGGAACGGCCGTCGGTCAGTGGTGTGTCAGCCGTTACTCACTCGGTTCACATCGGATAACCTCCAGGAACCCTTGGGTGATTGGTGGTTCGCAGTCTGTTCTTACGGTCGAGCGGAACAGCGCGGTGCATTCGTGAGCACACGCATTTCATAAACCGTGGTGTTCGGAACGGGGTCCCTCTCGAGATAACCAGAGTCGATTCTGCGAAGTCCTCACGAAGCCTTCGAGGTGATACCCTCAGCCACAGAGCACAGGCTCACGTTCTCGTATAACTGGGTATGCATGCACTATTTCCTGAGGTGGTTCAGATGAATCTTCCGAAGACAGATGTCAGTGTAACGGCAGGAACCCGGGTGCAATGGTCTGAGACATGATTTCCATTCGCCGGTATGCGTCTGAGACTCAGTGGCCCTCCGCTTCCGCAGACGCATCTCCTCAACCCGAAGTTCTCGTCTGCCGCACGAAGCTTCAGTCAGACTCCTGTAGACACCGCGCCCCCCAAGCTCTGAGCCATCTACCTATGGGATAGCTGCATAGCGGACGCTTCCGATATTGCACGTCTAACAATTGTTGGCGGGGCGCGCGTAAGCCATACTTGACTCGGGGTTGAACTGGCCTTCCCTGGGATTTCATTGACCGTGCTGGCACGATCATCTCCGGCATCACCGAAAGAGGGGAACGGGTCAAAGTAGCAGCTAACCACCATATCGAATTCGGAGCTCAATGACTCATATGTAGTAGATACACCTACGGAGCAATCGCTCAGAATTGCAAAGGGATAAGCATCGTGCTTGCCATCACATCTAATGCTGTTGCAGCGGCTCGCTGATGTGGTATTGTGGGACTGCAACTGCCGTCCAAGCATCGCGCCGTGGGGCGAGACAGTGGGCGGGTGGCTCCCAAGCGTGCAGCTCTGAAGACCTCACAGTGGTTTGACTGTGTACCCTCGCCCACACAATGACGAAGGGACGCCACGCGCCACACGATCTTGATGGCCGCGGTAGTAGAATGGTGTTCTCAACGGAGGATCGAGCATTCGTGATCCGCGGCGCCTCCCATGGGTTCCGTGCATGCTATTGAATGGGTGGGCTAGGCCACCTTGCACTAGTAGGACGGACCATGATCATGATCGTGGTATCGAGATATGCACGTTGGATATACCTCGGGATGGGAAGGAGGTCGAGCCAAGGAGGATAGCGTTGAATGGGAGAGGGCTCCATGGCGAGGTCACTGGATGCCAGCGGCTCCTTGTCCAAGAGTTGGGGAGACGACACTAGAAGCAGAAGTGCATTCAGTTATGTGCGACGGGAAGCAGAATCACTCAAGCATGAAACGAGTTCGATCGTCAATACATGGGTGATCCAGCGCCCGATCGAAGTGGAGTGGCATCGCACACCCGCCTAGCGCAACCTGATTGACTGGACTCGAATTGAACGATATGGCAGGTTATGGGAACGAATGATACCATATAAGTGCCCGACTTATACAGGTCGAGTGGGCAACAACGCACAGAATGGAACAACAGAGGTTAAGTCGTAAGCCTGTCAACCCTTTGCGTGGGACATGAGACACCAGCATACCGCGAGTGTCCGCTGGCCCACTCTCTGTTCTAGCGCTGGTGGGCTTCTTCCGAACGAGAGACCGAACTGATATGGCTGCCAGACGGGATCCTGAACCACGAGACGGTTTCAGCCGTGGAGTGAGATAACGGAAATGAATGCCTTCTCCCCGACGATATCCTCAACGTGCGCGGTCGAGTGGTGGTCGTGTGCTCACCTTCAAGAGGGTCTGAGGCAGTTGTATTGGGTAGCTGACCAATGTTAGTGAACTCTCTGGACCCTCTACTTAACGAGGCATAGAACCTAGGGACTCATCTTCGAGGGCACCAGATATCTGAGTTCGAGGGAATAGGGGACTACTCGAGCAGGGTATGTGGGTGGTTTCATACCATCGTGTGGCTCAAGCTGTCATTTCATCTATCGCGAGGTCGTACACACAACGAAGACGTCATCGTAATAAACCCTGGTAGCGATATCAGGGCGAGGTTTGCCCGGTGGCTTTCAACACTCACCATCTCGACTCTCCACCGGCAAGTAGTCGTGGAGCACGGCACCTCGCACGGGCCGAGCCTCGACGCGAGTGATAAGGTCAGGCATCCCAGGATAGTAGGTGTAGTCCCTTGCCCTAGCTGAGGCAGAACCCGCACGTATGCCGTCGCTCGCAGTTCGGGGGTTAGAAGCGCACGAAGGCCTAATGCCCGTTAGCTTGTCTGCACCTTCGGCTGTCCGATAGACTGCAAATGACTGCCTTGGCTCCAGCCTCACCCATGCATGAGGATGTGCGCAGGCCCGAGCGGTAAGGACTATACAGTGCGAAGTTAATACCGCGCCAACGCACGAGCTGGCCCATGTGGTACGCGTCAGAGATGCGTTTCAGCGGACTCCGCGCCCGAGAGCACGCCGACGCGCATGCAGTAGATGAACGCTCGGGAGGGGTGGACTGAATGGCAATGAGCTCACTGGTGATACACGGCGAGCGATGAGCGTCGTCGAAGACACCGATGAACTACCCCATGCCCCCGTCGCAGGCATCGATGGCGACAAATAACCTGCCTGGAACGACGCGTGTTGCTCTATGCCCAGGCCAACTCCGAGAAGCACGCAGATCGACGGCGCACCATGGTATTACATGTGTCGGTACCATTGCACATCGATGAGCTGCCCGCATAGCGATGAGCGCAACCTCTAGGAGCGGTCATCGTAGTAGGCTACGCGTGCATGTGCAGCAAGGATGTGCCTGACAGCATGGCCCGCCCTCATACGACTGCTAAACCTACCCTCGGGCGGGACGACTGTTGGGATCACGGGCAGAGTCCTAGTCCCGTTGTAGCGCATCAGGACAGGGCATTCTTGATCAGCGGCGTCACAAGAGGCATCTATTGACCGGAAAACGCATATGACGCACGCCGGGCGGACTGCCGGGATGAAAAGCATACATCCGTCAGGGCGGTGCCTTCCAAGTGGTTAGCACTGTACCAGTATGCAGTGTTCAACACTGATCAGCGACGCACCGCCAGCGCAGGTGAAAGTATTGGATATTCAGCCAGACCCCAATAACGGAGCATAGGGCAACCTTATCGGCCTCCAAGTGCAGGCAGTACATCCGTCGCAACGTTCGATCTTGTGCAGACTGACATATACCTGTTCGGTAGATAAGACCTGACATAGATAACAGGGCGGCGTTGACTTACGAACTGACATCATGGCGACCGTAATGTCCGCTACGGAGCAGCGGCACTACTAGTTGCTGTCTCATCTTCATGGCAGACCACAGCACAAGGGGGCCGCGTCATCGTGTCCGTGTCCTACGGGTGATGGTCGCAGATGCATCAGCCTGAAGTGAGGCGTCCATGCATCACTGTGCCGCATGTGGCAACCAGCCCCCGTGCGACGGGCCTTAGTGCGCCTCGCGGTGGACGCTCTGCACATCGGTGTACCGCAGAGTGCAGCGTGCCGGCGAAGTTCGCTGTACCTGGTGGAATCTCCGCAGGCGGAGCCTCATGTCGGCGACTGTGGATCAGCGCGACTTCGAGAACGGCGCGTCGCTGGACAAAGGTGCACGCACGGATGGGGTTACTGCGCAGAATCATGCGCGCGCAGGGACAGGACACTGTCATACGAGTCCACCTAGAGTGGGCCGCATACACGCTCTACACGTGTTTGTGTACCGACCGTAGAGGCGCACAAAGATAGTAGTAGGTACCGATGTTGAGTAGCTGCGTATCGCACAGCCTAGATTGCACCGGCATAGGTTGTTCATGGGCGGGAAGCTCTAGAAGGCCAGGGCGGCAACTGTACGTCGGTACAAGGCGTCGAGACGCATACACGCACTCTGTTCCCGGATCTCGACAGGCGTTCGAGACAGTTGAGATACGAGGATGCTGTGTACGCCTGAATCCTGAGAGTTCGAACCTTGTCTGACTATGGGGACATCTTTCCAGTCTGCCGGCTTTGACATCTTAATGCACGCGATCCCGAGTAGCTGGAGAGCACTCCATACCGATATACGACCGAAATGCTGATGATACCCACCCACACGTATTTAGGCAGGATAATTGTGAACGCGACGAGTCGAGGGCCCGAGATGATCGCCGGAAGCAGAGCAGGATCAGGCGACGCAGTGTACGCGTCAGCAAAGAGGCCCTGCTGGTCGCGGCGTGCAAGGCCAGGTAACCGAATTCGTCAGACAGCCTGGGATGCGAAGGGGGTAGGTTCCCGGTGGGAGCTCAGCGCGAGACGCTTGTTCCGCGAAAGGACATGCGGCGCCACCGGGGTGCGTAATACAAGCTCTTGCACGGGAGAATGCCGTGTGCGTCGACCGGATGGGCCTACGTACACTTTGGGAGTTATCAGAGGGAGATTACGAGGCCCTACAGCATACCGGCCCCGGAGCCAGTGTTGCTGAGAAAACCGACAAATGCGGACAAGGAGGATCGTACTCGAGGAAGGTTCGCTCGGGCTCTGAGAGGCAAAACAAGCATCAGAGCGGTTAGGTGTAGATTATCACGAAAGCGGCGCCCTTGTATGATTGAAGGGCATCGGAAGGGGTCCAGTGGCTGGACAGAGTTGCATGCGCGCAGAGCCAGCCGACGATGAGAGATCTCCCTGCCAGCTCTTGTTGCGGATCTGAATGGTACTAGCGTTGGTGCGCCGGACATAAGGCAATATCTTGGTGAGATATCCATCTCGCTGATGGTATCGTAGCACGAGTCGGAGAGCAACAACAGAACTCGATCGAAAGAGTACAGCACGCGAGCGGTGGATAGTTGCGCAGAGGGTCTGGATACATACAGAGCTAGAGACATAATGGGGGGCTGAGGCGACACGCCGCGTACGGGTGGTGCGGAAGCGACGAGGGTGGGGGTGGTGGACGGTGGTCAGCAGACAGAACATGCTCTGGGTCGGAAGGCGGTTGGGGAGAGTTCTGAGGGGAGGGGAGGCAGGGACGGGGAGCGCATGCAGGCAGCGCCGCGTGGCGGGGTCTACCGAAAGCAGGCCACGCTGCCATATTTAGGTAATCTCCACTTATCGGCCAATTAGCGGGGGCGAATTAGCGCCAAGAACGGAAATCGCGGAAACGATGGAAATAAGGGGAACAGCCGAGTCCAGAGTCGCCGCCACCGTTCTCATATCCAAGCCCTCCCTCCAGCCGAGTCGCGTCTCTCCCCTCTCCCCTCTCTGCCCCTCGCCCACTTCCCGTCGTCCACCCACCGCTTTTCTGATAACAAGTCCCTTCCGGCTTTGCAACGCGGCCTCGAGGCAACCTACATCATACATGAATGTCGCGTGGGCCGGAGTGCGTCGCAGTTCTGCCTCTTTTCTCACACCGGTACACCCAAGAGGTATAAGCTTCTCCCACTCGTCACCCGCCCTTCTCGCGCTCTGTCATGCCTGAACATCCTCCGTGCTGATAATACCTCTCTTCTAGCTTTCGGGCTCGCCCAACATCCAACCCGCGATGGACCGACGCGGCCGCTCTAGGGATGTCTCGCCTATTGCGTTGGCACGCAAAGCGAACGAACAATCGGTCCAAGCACGCACAGTAGCTTTGGCCAACTCACCATGCCAATATCCATCATATCTCTCCGTACACGACGCGTCGTTGCCATATAGGCCACGCAAACGCGGCTCGCCAGACAATATGGCTGCACCCGTTCACCCAGTGGCGTCGTCTTCCCGTCTGCAACCGCCACTCATACCAACCCCTGCATTATACCCTCCACTGTCTGACCCTTCGGACTCACCTCCCTCGCGCACCAACTCCTCTAGCACTGTCGCATCCTTGTCTCCCGAATCCACTCCCCTCGGTCCGCTCACCCCACCCGATCTCAGTGACCCGCGCTATAAACCCTACCACTCACCTACGGTCGAGATGGACTACTTCGATCGCCCTCCGTCCCCGCCTCGCTCCTTGAAAGACCAGATGCAAGTCGCCTACGCACTCGATGACATGCACTTGGCCAAAGTCCTCTTCCTCAAATTGCAAGGTATCGAGGTCACGGGGGACGATGACCCCCGCATAGCCGCTGTCAAGGACGAAGACTTCTCTAGCTCGTTCGTTCCATGCGGCAAGCTTGAGCTGGACGAGAGTCTAGCGCGTCGATGCCGCGAAGAGAGAAAGAGGGAGCAGGAGCGACGGAGGAGAATGCAGCGGGACGCGAGGCTTCGCGCATGCGAGCGTATATGGGAAGGTAATGCTGCTTGGTTCCGAGAGGAGAACGCAAAGGTGGCGAGGAGGAAGGAAGAGGAAACGATGCGAAAGAAGAGGGTGTCGAGGGAGGCCAGAGAACGAGAGCGTGAGCGTGAGAGGGAAGCGAGAGAGCGTGAGCTCGAGATGCTGCGCCACACCCGACAGGTGCGGTATAGCGCCCTGACGCAGCGGCCTTTACTCGACTACAGCACACTGTCCCACGAACGCTTACCACAGCAGCGTTCGCCCTCCCGATCCCTCGAGGAGGACCCTCTCCGCTACTCATTCATGCCATGCAACATCCCTCGCCACTCGCCTTCTTCCACCCACAGTGCTTCCCCACCCGATCATAACTCACTCACCCTTCAACGACTCCAGCATGAGTTTGCACAGTGTCTTAGCCGCACAGTGCGTTTCACCGAGGTGCTGACCAGCATGCACGGTCCGCTGTTCCCGTCCGACGACTCCCCCTCCCTTCGCGCCTCCGCTAGGATGAGCCGATCGCAGCGCGAGCTCCTCGACAGCTTGTTCGAATCAGACGGACACGAGGATGAGCACGCGTCTGTGAAGGGCAAAGCCAGAGAAGGTACCAGATCCAAGCGGGCGAGCATGCAAGCCGAAGCCACTGGGCGGGGTTGTGTCGCGTGTTCCTTGGGCACGCGCTCCGCGTCGTCCGTCCCCAGTAGTGGGTCGGCGATCTCCTCATCGGCATCCACCGTCACTCGCTCGAACTCATGGTTCTCCTTCGGTAGCCGGAGTTCGGTGTCGACCGCTCTAACCACGCCTTCCTCCTCTCTACTTTCCTTCAAATCGAACACATCGTCACTGTCGCCCATCTTGCCGTCTTCAGTCCTCCACTCTGAACCCGGACCAATCAGACATTCTTGCCAGCGATGTCTGCGCGCCCTTGTACCCGCCGCAGAAGACCCACTACGCCCAGTCGCCGTTGCGTCTGTGAACTCACCTGACGAGGATGACCGCGTACTCTCCCGTGGCCGTGCACGTACCCGTGGACATAGCCGGCTTCCCGTGATCCCCGAGATGCAGGCTTTGGAGGACGGGATCGTGAAGCGAGTAGGCCGCTCGGTGTCGACGCTCGTGGACATGGCGGCGCAGTTCCAACGAGCGTACGTGAAGGCGACGCTCTTCACCATGGGCACCGACTTCTCTCGGTCCCGGTCTGACTCCCGCGGTAGCTCGGGCTCCCGCTCGCCCTCGCCGTCTCCGTGGCGGACACGCCGTGCCTCCACCTCCGCGCCGCGGCCGGTCGGGCGGCCGGGCAAGCTGCGTCCGGAGGGCTACCGTGCTCTCGCGTTCGACGTCTCTGTGCTGCTCTCCGCGTCGAAGGATGACGAACTGTCGGATACGCCGCAGCCCACGCGCACGCTTATCCCGCTTGCCCTCCGGCTCCCTGGGGCAGAGGCGAACATGCATTGTCATGGGCGCGTCTTCCCCGCGCCGACGCAGCCCCCGCGCTCGCCGTTCCGTGCCACCCAGATTCAGCCGGGCACGCCGATTCAACCGCGGCTCCGCCCTGTCGCGAACCCTGTGCTGTTGCGTCTGCAGGCTCTGCAGAACATCTGTATCTCGAGAGCGCTGGCGTGGGAGGGTCGGCCGCAGGAGGGGCGTATGTGCGCCGGTAAGGAGAAGCTTGTTGGTGTAGCTTGGGAGGGCATCGGCCGGAGCAGTTTGGGGTGGGAGGTCACTGCTGTCGTTTGCTAGTTCCTCTGTTGCTTTTTGGTACGGACTTCCTTACGAATTTCTTTTCTGTGTGGAGGTGCAGACAGCACTATGACTACTCCGCTGCACCCCTTCCTCTACCCTTTTTCATACGACTCGCGTATAGTTATCCCCTAGGTTAATGCTAATCATGTTGTCGTATTACGCCTCACTGTTGTATAGCATGCATGCAATGTAGATATCCATCTTTCTCTCGTAACTCATGCCCTCGTTGTTGGTCTGGCTGTGATGATGCGGTTCGAAGTTCTATGTCAATAAATGGATAGGAAGCGATGAACGTCGGTGCAAGTGGTATCAGAACAATAGAATGCAATACATCAATATCAGCGATTGGCTTCCCCCTCTGGTCGAGAGAACCAAGGTCGTTCTACCGATGGATTGGAGTCCCACATCCCTGGTGCGCCACCTCTACCTCGTTGACCAAACATCGCAGGTCGCCGCCCCATCATCCCTCGCGGCCCAGGCTGCTGAAACTGAGAGCCTCCTTGCATGTGTGCGCCAGACAGCATCACGCTCCCGCCACCAGCGCCACCAAGCGGTGGCATCGGCTCATAGCTGCCAGGTTGTGGACGACCGCCTCCCATCGCGCCTGGACTCTCCGATCCCGATCGATGCATGAAGGGCGAGTGCCGCCTGTCGAGCGTCGCGAGCTCGCGCGCCTCGTCCTCGAGCCAGCCATTTGCCTCCGCCGACGCGCGATCTATCCCGAGGAGCTTCCGCAGCTCCTCGTTCTCCTGGCTCAGGCGCGCGATCTCGGCCTCCCGCTCGAGCGCCCAGTCGTCCCGCCCCAGTAGGCCGTCGAGTAGCTCGTCCTCGTGCGGTGCATTCTCTGATGTGCCTGCCTGCTGGTCGGAAGGTTGGTCAGAGGACTCTGGGTCTTCGCCGTTCATGCTTCTGAGCAGAGCGCGGAGGTTTCTGGCGAGCTGGGTGAGGGATTCGGTGACGGCGGTGTTGTTTGACATGTCCGCTTGCATGAGGGACGATTCGCGTGCCATGATTAGACTCTCGTAATGCCGTGCCAGAGTGAGCTCGTGTTGTTGCGAGGCCATCTAGTGGACGTAAGCATCAGACAACATGCATGCAGAGAGTCCCGGCTAACATACAGCGTGGCTCCGGAATTTTGCCATGATTGTCTCCATGGTCTGCTCATACTCCTTCAGGAGGAGGCTGAGTTGCCTGTTCTCGTGCAGTAGGGAATGGTTCTCGATGATGATCTGCGCATTTGTCCGCTCCAATTCGGACTCGAAGACCTCTGTAGCAGGTAACAGCCATTGAGTTTACGTCTCCCAGAATACTGTAAGCGCACCTCACCTTTTGAGAGGTCGACATTGAACCGTCTCAGGGACACTCCGCTGGAAGCATGGGCAGCTACGTCCTAGATCACTTCGCCTGCATGAGAATGCAACCACCGCAAGTATGGGGTGTACACGTACCTTCAGCGTGCTCGCCTGAGTGCTAAGAGCTGTCGAGAGCTTGAGGTTGTGGGCATTCTGCTCGCTGAGTTCGTGAAGCAGCTGCCATGCACGGACGAGGTCGGCATCCGTGTCGTGATACATGGTGAAGAGAGTAGCCAGGGCGGGCGATTGGAGGAGACTGCTCGGAGTGAGCAGTCAGGCTTCTGCAACGTGCTTCGTGGCTGGTCACATTGTCACTCAGGCTTCTCTTCTCACTGACGATTGCACGCGAGACTTACTGTGTCTGCTGTGGCTATATGCCGCCGCTGCCTCCCGCTGGGTCGTGGTCGGGTGTTCTGATGCTGGCTGTTGTTGTTGCGGTCGCGCGCCAAGCCACTGGCAGCGCGCGACGCGACGAGCCCAGGCGCGTGCAACCCAACCATTTAATAATATTTTGCGCAGTTGCAGGTAATCCGCTTTCCGACCTAGTCCGCAGCCCGCGACCTCACATGCAGAATATATCATCTCAATATGTTGGGGAACAGGGAAACATCCTGAGGGACGTTGTGGGCAACGTGTACATCAACGCGTTGTCCAGTTTGCATGACGAGTTCGAGTCGCGTAACTGGTGTTTCCACGATTTTCTGTGATGGTAATTTGTCGCGGAATAGTCGAGATAGTGGCGTGCGAAATGAGAGTGAGACTGATGCCCTGGTCCAGTGGACGACCGCTGCTCAGGCTCTTGCGCTCATCGTCTCCTGGCTGTCTTCTGCTGTACAACACCATCCTCTCATTCGTTCCTCCTCCAAAGTCTCTAGCCCGCTAATATAACGACTGCTCTTTAACTCCCGCCGTCAGCCCTCCCTGCCGTCCCGTCCGATCCCCGCCAGTCGCCGTCGACTCACACCATCCATCGTTTGACTACATCGCGTCGTCCAGCGAATCTGCGTCGATATGGCCTCCTCCCTCTCCCAACTCTCTGCGTGTGTAACACGCATCCTCTCTCTTACGGGCTTCCCAAAGGAGCTCAAGACGAAGGACATACAGGCAGCGTTTGCAGAATGGGAGAGCGTGAACGGGGGATTCAAGATAAAGTGGATTAACGATACGAGTCTACTAATCGTTTTCAACGATGCCAACGTTGGTGAGTTCCTGACCTGGGCTCGCAATGCCACTATCTCGTTCAGTGGCCAACACTGACCTATCAATTTCCGCAGCCAAGCGTGCCTACCTCCACACTCTGGCGTACCCTCCCGCTGTTTTCAACTCCCCCAACTCCACGCAGGCGGCGGTGATCAAGCCCTACGACGGACCGGACGCTCAGGAAGTGATCAAGAACGTCAACTCACGCCAGCACAACGGCAACGGGCGCGGTCACAACGTCCGCAACTCTGTCTCGCATAACCGCGCGGTGTCCGTGAGCAACCAGCGTGCTGCCGCGAACCACAACCACACCAACGGCTCGCCGCGCGATCGCGAGCCGTCGCCCACCCTCCCGAACCTTCCCTCTCATCCGACTCTGAACGCGCTTATCTCATCCTCCCTTGGCAGTGAGGTCACGTCGGTCGACCCTACTGTAGTCGACCCCGCGGTAGTCGCTGCGATGCCCGACCACGGTGCGCCTCGTATCGGTGACCCCGGCAAAAGGATGCTCGGAGCCGCGCTGGGCGTCAGGCATCCCGGTCTTCCCCCACGCGCTGTAGGCAATGGCATCGCGGAGATGCAGAGGGCCATGGGCGGCCTCGTGGTCGCTGAGTGAAGGTACAAACCTCCCGGCAGACAGGAGCAGAAATTCAGAGCATCTGGGCAGGACAGGAGGAGGTTCGGAAAGACCAGCATAGGCTGGTCCTGGTCTTGCTGTCGTGTCGAGTGTTATGCGTCCACTATCTGTGGCTTTGTCTCTCGTGTTACTCTCTCGACTAATCGCTGGGCGCGGGTGATTCCTGCGGTGTTGTTACGTTCCCTTCCATTCATCTCCCGCTTTTGCGTTCGTCCGCATTGCATCTGTAGGATAGGCTAATATCGCTAGGTACTTCTGGCGCAGCCATGCATTGTAGTGCGATTTCTATCTACATCATTCTTCAATCATAGCCGGTGGGATTGAATGTGCTGGCCGCTGTGGGCCAGTAGTTAGAATTGGGTAGGTGACAAGCTCTGGTCACAACCACCCTGGTTTGCCATACTGGCCTATAAGCGCCACTGAGATATGTTCATTCTAGTGATGCGAAGGGGATTGCAATGCTCATGGGTGTATTGGCATGGTCAACATCCACCAGCAATGTGCAGTTCAGCGAATGACGACCTGAACGCCAGATTGATGCAAGTATACTAGTATATGTGACCTCTGGGTTCATGTGGACCGGTCATCATGCACGCTGCTTCGTCCCAAACTCGCGTACAAGCCTTACATAGGTCATTTTATGAGAATGTGTGACTTAGACACCGACCGTACTGGTGCCAGATGCACATCCCCACAGTTCGCGTTGACAAGCCAGTTGGGACACCGATTGCATCTCAGATCCTCATGCAAGTAGATCTGGCCCCAAGGGTAGTTCCGCTGGTAAATCTATATGTCAGAACGGGCAGTTGATGGTCTCTGTGCCGTTTGGTCGAGGAACTTGCACTGCACTCTGAAGAACGAATTTGAATCTGGGATCAACTCGGAGCAGTGGCGGTCGAAGCTGTGTGCCTAGCAGCTCGCTCATCTAGATCTTCGCGCTACGTAAAGACACGTGGCTAATTGTGGCGATGGGTTCTACGGTACCGGCCATGCTCAGACCGCACGCCGCCTCCGTCTCCACCTCGTCGCGAACGTACTCCTGTATGTCCTTCTCTCCGTCTCTGGGCTAGTCTACGTGCTCAACGACCACAGCTGCCGGAGGACGTCCCTAGCAGACGACCCCACCATGTCGCTCAAGGCGCTACTCTACGCTTATGTCCTTGGGGGAATCACGTTTATCCCGCTCCTCATCCTGGGAGCTGTATTTTACACGGTGTACACCGCGGTACCGGTTGAAGAGACTGAGGCGAAGAAGACAACAAAGCAAACTGAATCCTCAGATGCGCTAGACCTGCCATCGACCACTGCAGCATCGTCCCCATCCGACGTCAATGACGCACCGCGAGTACGCAAGGGCTGGCTCACCGTCCGGAGGACGTTCGAGGAGCAGTCCACAGACTCGTCTTACGTCGATATGGTGCGCGGCTTCCTCGACTCACGCTCTAAGGATGCACGCCGTTCGCGCCCCAAGGACATGTGGTACGTCGTCCTCAAGGGGAAGGTGCTCTATCTCTACGAGGACGAGAGCATGACGGAGTGCGAGGCTGCAATCGAGCTCAGCGGCCACAACGTCGTGATCTACCCCGAGGGCTTGCTGGATGGTGAGCTATTCTCACGGCGGAACGCGATCTGCCTCAAGCCAAGGGTGCCTCCGACGAACAAGGAGATGCCGAGTGTGACAAAGGAGATGAAGTTGGGTGGTGAGGACCTCGAGGAGAAGCTTGAGGAGGCGAACGGGAGCAGCAAGTCGAAGCAGCGACAACGGGAGCAGATCCTGGAGGCGGAGAAGAGACGCGAGGAGGCGCGGGAGCAGGCACTGGATCTTTCAACGCCGTGGTTCATCTTCGTAAAGAACGTCGTGGATATGGAGGATTGGTACCACGCACTCGTGCATGCGTCGGACAACCCAGCGAACTCTGGCACGCTATCACCTCTGGAGCCCGTCTTTCAGCCTGAGGACATGTCGCATCTGGTCGCGACCTTGGACGAGCAACCCGACGTCATCCCCATGCGTTGGTTGAACGCGCTACTCGGGCGCATATTCTTCAGTTACTATCGCACACAGGCCTTGGAGTCGTACATCATCGGGCGCCTCATGAAGAAGATCTCCAAGGTCAAGCGGCCAGGCTTCCTCTCCGACATACACGTTAGAGAGGTTTCTGTGGGGAACAAGGCGCCGACCTTCAGCAAGCCTATGCTCAAGGAGCTCACCAAAGAGGGCGATGCCTCCTTCGAAGTGCACGTCCACTACAAGGGAGAGGTGCGGATCACCGTGAATGCCACTGCCACAATCAACCTTGGGGCCCGCTTCAAGACATACACGGTTAAGCTTGTTTTGGCGCTCGTGATTCGAGAAGTGGAGGGCAACCTACTCGTCAAGGTGAAGCGGCCTCCAAGTAGTCGGATATGGTACGCGTTTACGCAGATGCCGAGGATGGTCATGAACGTGGAGCCAGTGGTGAGTGACCGGCAGATCACCTGGGGGATGATCCTCAGCACCATCGAGTCGAAAGTACGGGAGGTGGTATGTATGCGCTTATGCCAGCTATGTGACAACCCGTCTAACTGGACACTAGATTCAGGAATCCGTGGTCCTACCGAACATGGATGATATCTCATTCTTCGAGAGTGTCAAGTACCAACATCGCGGTGGTATCTGGGCAGACGCATCGCGCGCGCACGCAGACACGGCTTATGATACGAAGCAGGAGGAAGGCGAGGATTCAAAATCCGCTGCTTCCGCGTCTGGCGCTGAGCTGTCGAAGCCTATGCCTACCGACCCCGAACATCCTCCCGTGCAACGATCATATTCGGCAGAAGAGGCGAAGACGGAGGCAAAGGTTGTCAACGACTCCCAAGAGGCATACATGGAGATTCGGCGAACTACCACTGCGGTCAGCTTGCCGAGCTCGCCGGCCGCTAACATGTCTACGGACAGCCGACGTCGCCGCACATGGTTTGGCGCTCCCGGAGAGGAAGACGGAGATGAGTTGAAACTTGACAACGGAGGCGAAGCGGACCGGAGGGGGAGGACGCCTGACTCGGAGCACACCCTCACTCGGCGTTCGAGCTCGACGCCTCTTGCGTCGTCAGACGACACTACGCCACAGGCTACTGAAGCACAGCAGCTGCGCGAAGACTACCTAGCACCAAGTGTCAGCCGTCGGTCGTCGTCACAGCATTCACAATCATCGTCGCGTGGAACGTCGGGCTCGGCCACGGATGAAGAGTCAGCAAGTGGACCCGGCGACTCTTCGTCATCTTCATTGCGGTCGAAGAGCCCCGGCCTCAGCGGCTCCTCGAGCCGTACCAACAACACTACGAGCTCTACGGCGGCGTTCCTGCAGACCCTCAAGTCGCGTGCGGGCGACAAGCAGGCACTGAGCAACACCGCGAAGGAGGCGATGCGCAAGTGGGGTGTCAATTGGAGTGGCCTCCGAAAAGACAGCACGAACAGCACGCAGGCGCAGAGCGAAGACGTCGCGGATGGGGCGAGCACCCCGCAAAACGACACTCGGCTGCGCGCGAACTCCGCTGCACATAGATCGCGCCCGAGCTACGCTGAAGTGCGCGCGGCAGTCGAGCGGAGACATCAAGAGAGCTCGCTGGGTGCGGACCTGCGCTCGGACCCCATATCGATACCTCAAGGCGGGAAGGGCAAGGAGCGCGCGCGCAGCGTGTCGCCGTCTCCCGCCGAGGGCAGCAGCAGCGGGGGTGGCTCGCCCTACCTCGCGCCCCCGCCTCACAAACCGGACTCACGCTCGTCCTCACCGACGTTCGAGCGCACCGCGTCGGGGCACTCCGTCCCGGGGCTGATGCCAGAGGAGAGCGAGGAGCGGCCGCCGGCACCGATCCACACCCAGCCGCCGCAGGCGAAGACGATGACGATCCCGGGCATCCACGCGAGCCACCGCGGCGAGGTGATGTCCATGGGCTACGCACCCCCGCCGCCGCCCGCGTCGCCCCCCGAGCAGAAGAAGCCTGCGATACAGAGCGTGTACCGACTCTGGAACAAGAACCCCGGCCAGACGCCGCGCGGGACGGAGAGCCCGTCTGTCGCGGTGACGCAGACCGAGACGGGCTTCGCGGGGCGCGACCAGGACGCGCCCACTCCCGTGCCCGTGCCATCCACCGTGGTCTCCCCTGCGGCGGCGGCGACGTCGGACACGCAGGCGCAGCCAGAGGTCGTCCCGCCCCGCCCCGTCCCGCCGCCCCTCCCGCCTCGCTCAGTCTCGGGCACGCTGGGGAGATCATCGGGCGCCTCCGCGGCGGCGCAGGGTGCGGGACCGTCCGCAGCCTCGGCCGCCCTGCAGTCGATCGTGTCGAAGGACCGGAGCAAGCGCGCGTCGCTCGAACCTGTACCGCCGCCGCCTGGCTCTGGCGAGGACCGTGATACCACCGGGGGTCTCGGTACCGGCGCGGGTGGTAGCGGGTCGCCCCAGATCCCGATGGCGAACTCGAGCCCTGGCAGTGCGGCGGACAGTCCTGGAGGGTCGCCTGCGCTGAGCGGGACGCCGAAACCGAGTCCCGTCCCACCAGCCCTGCCGCCACGCCGACCCCCCGCTGCTGCAGCTGCGGCACCGGCCGCGGCGTGATCATGCGGCTTCGTGTGTTCTGTGGTTTGCGTCGGTCTCAGAGGAACTGCTGTGTGTTTGCGTCATCCCATCTCATTTCATCCTATCGCATTCATCTACTTATGTCTTGTTGCATCGACACTGTGTATTCTTACATGCATCGCATACGGATCTCCAGGCTATAATGCACGTCCAACGACACGACACGACACGACACGACACGACACAGGGTTCCGATATATATGATGGCAGGGAGCCATGACGCGTCGAGACCCGCAAGCCAGTCAAGACGTGCCTATTTTCCATTAAGCTCAGGGTCTCCGAGTCGCCCTACCCCACGGCGCGCTCATTGGGTGCTTCCGCCGGCAGTGACTTTGCAATTGGGAGGCGAATCAATTGGGGGGAGACGCTGAATGTTGGTGGTGCGCCGATCCTCCGATTGGCCTGCACGAGCAAGTCCAGACTGCTTGTTGGCCTTATGTCGAGCGCCGTCGTAGTGTTAGGCTGGAACTCGCCGCGTATGAGAAGGGGTTTGTGAGGTTCGCGTGGTAAGCAACAATGTGGTCCCACCGCACTGGGACCGTGGTTGAACAAGCAAGACGTACGTACGTGTGCGTGGGCCGTGGTTTGGAGGAGCAGAGGTGTTGTATTCTGTGGGCGCTGGTTGCCATGCGAACGGCGAGGATGGCGGGGAGGCGGCCGCATCAAACCTTGTTGCATGCTTCGGTTGGGGCACGTGGTGTCGCGCCACCGTGCAGCCTCTGCGGGGTTCGGCGGGATATCAGTACGCGGTCGTCCTCGCCTCCGCCTCCGAGCTCGTCTGTCTCTCCACACGAGCCCTCCTTCTCCTCCTCCCCATCCCCGCCCGCGACGACCACTCACACAAACCTATAACGACCACCGCCACGCCCCACCCTCACCCACCCACATCGCACCATGTCGCGCGCAGGTACCACCGCCACACTCGAGCGTCCCGATGAGCGGAACGACCGCGATCTGCTCTCAGCAACCCTCGCACCCACCCGCGGCTCGCCCGCCTCGAGCGTGCACTCACTCCTCATCTCCTCCAACCTCCGCGCAGCCCTCGAGTACGAGGAGCGCATCCGGACGCACCTCCCGGGCTCGTCCAACTACAACGGATCGATCAGCGCGGATGGCGGCCGCCAGGGCCTGCCCCCGCCGCCCCGGCCCAAGAGCAGGCCCAAGGCCGCACACGCGCACACCACGCAGAGCTCACCAGCGGGGTCCGTCTCGAGTCCGGCCTCGCCTGTTGCTGGTTCGGCCTCGCGGGGGACTGATGGCAGCAGTGCAGGTGCCAACCCATATATCAATCCGGTGCCGCAGCTGTCACATCTCATACGGGAGGAGCCGCCGCTGGTCATCGGAGACCCACAGGCGGACACACAGAGCATAGGACACGGCTCAAACGACTCGCACGGCACGGGTTCGTCGTGTGCATCGCCGACCTCGTCGGTGTCGCCGTCTACTGGCGGCAGGGCGGAGTCGCCAAGGCATAGCCGGGGCTTGTCGTCGCTGCAGAAGGTAGAGAAGATGATCGGCAAGAGCAGGAAGATGCTTGTGGAGGGCAACCTGAAGCTGCCGGGTGGACGGCGAGCGGTAGACGCGTCGCGAGGCGGGGGCGGCGAGCTGGGACGGCGGGCGAAGGCGGCGAGCGTGCTGTATGCGTCGAGTGCACCGAGCTCGCCGATCAGCGCAGTGTCGGTGTCGCTGGGCGGGATGGGGAGGAGGGAGGGAGGGGAGGGGCAGCCGGCGGCAGTTGCCAGTGGCGGGAGGAGGGAGGATTCCCACGGGGTCGGTGCGCTGGGCGGTCGCTCTGCCATCACCGACTCTGCGGACAGCCAGCCATCAGCCCGCCCCATCAGCATTTCCTCTACCATATATTCCTCTAGTGTCTATTCCGTCGGCCCCCCTCCTCGCCCTCGTTCTCCACCCAGCAGGCCTGCCATGAACGACCACCGCGAGTCTTTCATCGAACTCGCCTCTCCCACTTTTTCGCCCAGCGACGACGCGAACCGCAGTCCTTTCTCCGCATTTGCCTCTTTCCGCGACGATCCGCCACCGCAGCGTGACTCTGTTCATCAGGACGAATTTTCGTCACACCCGTATGCCTCCACGAAGCCCCTCCTTGCCCCGCTTTCCACGGGGAAGCCCCCCGTCCCCACTTCTGCGAAACCCGACTTCTCTTCGCGGCGATCCAAGTCCGCACAACGCCCCCCTGTCGAGCAAGCCAGCCCGGACACGCCCTCGCCATCGGACGCCTCCCCAGAGTATGAACGCGGCCTGCGCAGCCGGCCGTCGACGAGCAACCTGCTGCAGCCGCACGAGCGGGCGGACCTGGTTCGCAAGACGCGGAAACTGACGCAGCTGTTTGGCCAGACCCCGGGCGTGGGACACTATCCTGTCGAGGTCGACTTTGCGCGGGGCCACGCGGCGCGCACGACTGTGGTGGGCGCGCCGCCGCACCCGAGCAGAAGGAAGCAGAAGCACAAGGCGGCGGCGTCCATGCTCGACGATCCGGTCGTGCCGGTGTACGACGCGGCGCGGCGCGTGGTGTGGCCGCCGGGCGACGCCGCGCCGTACGCCAGTCCGGCGCCGGGGGCGGGGGCGCGGCGGCGGTCGGTGCCGTTGTCGCCGGCCGAGTTCTCGACGGTGTCGGTGGCGGTGGCGTTCCCCAGCGAGGACGGCGGACACGTGACCGAGCGCGAGGGATCAGGCTCGCCGGAATCGTTCATGGACCTGTCAGACGAGGAGGACCCTGCCGCCTTCCCTGACGGCCGCTCGCCCGCCACGCCTAAAGCCTTCCCTCTCCCGCCACGCCCTCTCTCCCTCCTCTCTCCCTCCACCCCCTCCCTCGACGCCCTCTCCCTCGACACAGACCAGCTCGCAGAGGAGGACCGTCGCCGCAAGCGCGAGAGGCTCGCCAAACTCCATCGTTTCCTCGGCTCCCGCGTGCCCGCCCACCTCGTCCTCGGCCCCCTCGAAGAGGGCGCACCCCTGCCCCCACCCGCATCTCCCGCCCTTCAGGACGACATGTACAGCGAAGATCCCGACGCCCGCAAGCTCCGTCTCCGACGCAGGCGCAGCAGCTCCGCCGCCGAGTTCGCAGGCACCTGGTCCGACGAAATCGATCGCCTCAAGGAGGACCTCAACGACAAGGAGAAGGCGATCAACGTCCGTCGCGCGGTCAAAATGGAGAAGGTGCGTCGCAGCGTGCAGCGTACCCCACACGCGCATCTGCAAGGCGCCCGCCCGTTCGCAGCTGACGTCCCATTTCACACCAGATGTTCGGGGTGGCGCCGCCCCAGGTGCTCTATCACACCCGCCAGGCCGTCTCCTCCCCAGGAAGCACCAGCGCCTCGCCCGCGAGCCCCAAGTCGAGGCACTCGCCCCAGTCTTCTGCCGCCCAGCCGCTCCAGCAGAGCGCAGGCCCCGCAGCGGGACGCAACCCAAACCAGGCCTCGTACAAGGGGAAATCAAAGAAGGGCGCCCGGCCCGGCACGGCGGAGTCGACGGAGCCGCTGCTCGACCGTCGCGCACCGCTCAGCGACAACTGGGACGGCAGCGGTGGTGGGCACACGCTTACCGCCCTGTCGGACGTGTATCTGCACTACCGGCACTCACTCAACTCCCTCAACGATATCATCGACCGGGTGAGTCTTGTCCCATCCATCTTCTCCCTCCGCATCTTTGCTCTGCATCCCGGCATCGCGACTGACAGATGCGAACGCGCGTGTGCAGGACGACAAACAGTCCCTCGCCGAGCTGCACGACTACCTCAGCGGACGCGGGCTGGACACGGGAGAGGACACGCCCACGGAAGAGAGCGCGTTCGCGCTCGCGCATACGCACATGCAGACGCAGACGCTCGCGCAGACCAAGGCCGAGCGCCGGCGGTCGATGCCGACGCGCACGTCCATGACGTCCATCGCGTCCGAGTGGACCGTCCTCCCGTCGCCCCCGCCCGAGGAGAGCGCGTTCCAGCAGCGCCGGCGGCGCGCCGCGAAGCTCACGCAGTTCTTCGGCGTCAACTACCGCGACCTCATGAACGAGATTCTGGAGAGCATCGAAAAGGGCCTCGAGGAAGAGCGCGGCCGTGGGACGATGCAGCCCGACGAGATTCAGGTACGCCGAGGTGGCTCCGCTCGTGCGCACTGGACGGTGTCTGACAGACGAGACAGGACCTCATGCAAAAGCTGCGCAGGCTCAAGACGAAGCGCAACAATTGGCCGTGATACATAGCGCCACCACCACCATCACCGACCCCCATCTCCGCAATCTGAGACGACGCATCTATACGCATCATTGGGACATAGTTGGACGCAGTAGTAGTAATCGCCTCGTACCGTACGGCCTTCCTAATAGACCACCACACACCGCGCTGGACGCACTTAATAGAGATTTCGAACGTCCGCCCACCGATTTGTTGCTCATATCGACATGTAAAGTCCTCATTGCCATCACCCATCCATCTATCTGTCTGGCAGCGCATCGTATTGCATCTGCTTGCTACGTACCTACACGCCATAGATCAATGTCCGAAATCCCGTACGGCGAACAGTACCACCAGGCCACCAAGCCTGTTTCGGTGACGCATCTCATAAAGCAACATTAGAAGTGATGGGAAGCCCATGCTAAACTTAGAGGATGACCAGGTCGCCCTGGCAACAATGGCACCAGAAGATATGCGAGTCGTCCATGAACTGAGGCTTGCGCGGCACAGCGTGCTGCAGCGCTGCTGCGGCAGTCGCCTGGGGCGAACCAGGCTCGACAACCGTCGGGAGGCCCGCCGTCCTCATTGTGGGCGAGGCGAGCTTGGCCGACGCAGCGACCTCGCTGTCGATGCGGGCCTTGAGCATACTCAGGCTGACGCGCCGCTTGTGCTGCGCCTCCGGCGACAGGCCCTCGAACGTCGTGGACGTTGGTGTCGGCGCGAGATGCTGCTGGTGCTGCGCGGCCTTGTTGAAGCTCGCGCGGCGGAGCTCGTCGCCATACTCGACGGGGCGGGCCGACGTGCGCGGCATCGGCGAGCGCTGCGACGCGCGCGAGGGCCCGCGCAGGTGCGCGAGCTGGTCCTCGAGCGCGGTGACGTGCTTCTGCAGCGCGTGCGCGCGCGCCTCCGCCTCGAAGACGGCCGTCTCCAGCGTGCGGATGTGCGACTGCGCGGAGGACAACTCGAGCGCGTGCTGCTGCTTGATCGCGCTCAGCATCTCCTCGTCGAGCGCGTTGGGCTGGGCTGAGACGGGCGTGGGGGTCGACGCGGCGACGCGGCGCTGCTCGAGCTCTTGGTCCTTGGCGGAGAGCTCGGCCCGCAGCGCCTCCATCTCGTTTTGCGCCTGCTCGAGGAACTCCTGCGACTCCTGCTGGGCACTCTGGCGCTCGTCAAGTTCGTTCTGGAGAGAGATGACTTGCTCCATGTTCTCCTGCAGAGAAGACTTGAGCTGGTCGAGCTCGGCCAGGTAGCGCTCGGTCATCTGGTGGTAGTTGTTCCGTTCGGCCTCCAGGTTGCGGACGACGGCACGCGACGCCTCCAGCTCTGCCTGCAGTGTATCTGATTCCTTCTGTAGTTCTGAATTGCTCGTATGCGATGCCGAACGCTCCTTCTCAAGGGAAAGGGTCATCTCCTGGCGCTCCTGGACGAGTAGGTCCTTCTCGTTCCGCAGTTCGTCAAGGTTGGCTTCGAGCTGGGCGATAGTTGCGTCGCGGCTGCGCACGGCCGTCTTCAAGCTATCAATCTCCTCACCGAGACTCAGCTTCGCGTCCGTAAGCTCGACAATCTTGGGGCGCATCTCGTCCAGGGAGCGCATCAGTCCAACACCTTCCTTCTGAAGCTCACCCTGGATGCGCTCCGCCTCCTCAGCCCGCTTGTTCGCATTCTTGAGTTCTGCCTGGACTTGTTGTAGTTGACGAGCACCGTTTCTAAGCTGCGCAGCGAGATCGGCAAGCTTGCGCTCGAGGTCCGCAACTGTGGACTCCTTCTCTTGCATGCTGGACTGCAGTGCCGACTTCTCCTGCAGCAGACTATCGCGCTCGGTGCTAACGGACGAGAGCTGCTCTTTGGTTGCCGCATGTTGCTTCTCAACATCGCTGTGACGGCTGCGCCAGTCCTCCTCGGCCTGCGCGCGCTGACGTACTTGTGAATCCAGCTCATCTCGTTCGGCCTTAAGCGTGCCATGCGCCTTGGGGCAATATGAGTTACGTACACAATCGGCGGGAAAAGGCTATGCTTACCTGCTGCAGCTTCGACAACTGAAATTCGAGCTCGTCGGCCCGGTCCTGGGTGTTCTGCAATGTGGCCTCCAGCCGCTCTGCACGATCGTCACTTTCAATCTGTTCCTCCAGCTCTCGCACTCTTCTCTCCGCCCGCTCCGCTTGAATACGTAGATCATTAACGGTGCCGTGGAGGAGCTGGAGCTCACGCTCCTGTGTCGCAGATAATCAGCTATTATAGGAAATGAATCCATAGTAGGAGGGCGCGCACCTGTTCCCGGCTCTTATCCGCAAGACTCTTGTTGGTCTCAGAAAGCTCGGTGACTTTACGCGAGAATTCATCGTTCTCGTCTTGAAGCCTCGCGACACTCTCCTGCAACTGCTGTGCACGAGCGCGTTCTGCTGCGAGTACACCCTCGGTCTCTTGTAACCCTAAGTGATCGACGCGGTTAATAGGCTGCGGTGGGCGAGCTTTGAGAGTTTTACTATGACGCACTAGTATCGGCGTCCTCCAGCCTCTCTAACGACGAGGTCAACGAGGTCTTCTCAGACACCAGCAGCGAGATCGTTTGCTGCTGCTCAGCAGCGCGGCTATAGTGTTCCTGAAGAGTAGCCTCAAGGTCTTGTATGCGCTCTTCTAGAGAAGCTGAGCGCCCCTTCTCGTTCTCGAGAGTTTGACTCGCGGCATGAAGCTCTATATGGAAAGTCAGATCAATTACACATATACAGAACATGGCATACGTGTCTCCAGATCACTCATTTCTTGGACTGTATGCTTCAGTTCTTGGATCTCTGCTAGCAATGAGGCAATCGTCGCATCGCGATCCTTCAGCTCGGTCGATGAAGCCGTGCATTCCGCCTCGAGCTGTTGTATGCGGGTTTGCAGGCGACTAGAAGCCTGCCGCTCTTCTTGAAGGGAGTATTCTGTCTTTTGCACAGCTGCTGAATGATGAGACGAGGTAGTACGTGCTTGCCTCAACCGACTCACTGGATTCGGCTTGCTGAAGCGACGAGGCGAGCTGCTCCTTCTGAGATCGCAGGGAAGCGATAGTCTGTTCTCGTTCCGCTACCAGCCTGGCTTGTGCCTGTGCTTCTTCATCACAGGGTCAGGTCGCACCATGCGCATGGAAGCTGCCCACTTACTTGTCTCTATTTCCTTCATGTGCCTCAACGATTCCTCGAGCGCATGCTTTTCGGCCTGTAAGGAAGAGATAGTAGATTGCTGTTCGGTGATCTTGGCGAGCAAGTCATCATGCTCGTTCCTGTTAGAAGCGGACAACTGAGGGAGTGGTGTATTTGCAGGAGCCTTGAAACCAGAAGGCGGAGGGGACGATGTAGCGGGTGTCGAAGGAGAATAACTTGTTGTAGGGGCGGAGTCCACACGGTTGAGGCCAGACAACCAGCTGATGTCGCCCCCAGTGTTCTCTCCAAGTTTCCCGTTCGAATCGTCAGAGAACCTGCACAGATCTTTCAACAACCGCACGCGAGACGGGTCGGCAACCACCTCGATGCTCTTATGTACCTACAGGTCACCCACGTTTCGCTGTTCCTTGTCTTCGTTTTTGTCCTCCACAGGGTTTGTGAGCGTGAGTTCAGACGGTGCTGGTGAAAACGTCCTTGGCGGGTGCCGCTCGTGGTTGTGGTCCGGCGGGTTTGTGAGGGCAACCTCGGACGGCGCCGGTGAGTAGGTCCGGGACGGAGGAAGCACGGGCGAAGAGACGGTAGGGCTTGATACGGATTCCCCTCCC
The DNA here is from genome assembly GCA_029783445.1 of Fomitopsis palustris. Lineage (NCBI taxonomy): Eukaryota > Fungi > Basidiomycota > Agaricomycetes > Polyporales > Fomitopsidaceae > Fomitopsis > Fomitopsis palustris. The sequence goes on along the minus strand of JARAOQ010000022.1, from coordinate 93,257 downwards.
CCTGCAGCCTTCTTCTGTTGCTTTTTCTTCAACTACCCCATATGTCTCAGTGACAGTGCCCGGTCGCTCCAAGCGGATGTATACGGACCAACGCACGCGCTCGCGCCGCCTTGGCTGCGCGGTCTTCCTCAGGCATAGCAATTGGTCACGGTGGGGAGCTTGAACGTTAGGTAGACAAGAAAGACAAACAAGCGGAGTACCCAGTTCCGGATTGAGTAGAGTAGAACGTGGTCCCAAAGACGGGAAGGAAGTTGGCAGAGTTCTCGAGCACACTTGGAGTCGGAAGCTCACACTACGCGCGTCGCGCTGGACACGACGGTAGATGCATCACGTGAGAGGGTATATACGTATCATCCACTGCTACGTCGAATGCTCATTGAACTACGGGGGAAGTGATTGCATAGGTTTTGCATTCGATCAACACGATGAAGCTGTGGTAAGGCCAATGAGCCAGATAGCTTATGAGGCGAGCGGTGTTGCACAGAAGAATAGCAGGTACTTCGAAAAAGCGAATGATACAAGAAGTATGAACACTCCAGGTCAGACTGGCGAACAGCATGGGTAACAGTGCTAAGGAACGTCGTGGCGGTCCCAATGTGAGGCGCAAGTGAGGTGCAGAGCTACCCATAAAGAGAATAATACTGATATAACCTGCGTAAGAGACCGATCCAGAAATGCAACGTCGTGGTATCAGCAATGTTTAGAGGGTGAACCTGTGCGGGAGCGGTATTATGCCCAGACCTGCATACCAGCGTCAAAAGAGGAAAGTCGCAGCGAATGTATGCTTCTCTTACCCTGAGGGTGCTGTCCCAGCTACCGGTACAGAGGGCCATACCATCCGCACTGACGCCCAAACAGCTGACGCGATTCTCGTGACCGGTCAAAACTCCAACACGTTCACCCTTGAGCGTATCCCAGACATTGCAGGTCCAGTCGTCGTATCCTCCGAAGAGAATACGCCCGGAGATGGAGAAGGCGACAGAAGTGATACCGCACAGAATGTTGTCGTGCGTGAAGGAGTTGAGCTCGCGATCAGCGCGAATGTCAAACAGCCGGCACGATGCATCATCCGAGCCAGTAGCAAATGCATCGCCGTTGGGGAAGAAGCTGGTGCGTGCTATGAGGAACCGCAGGTACAACGCATACAATATACGCACTTTACGGCGTTGATGTCCGACTCGTGTCCAGTGAAGGTTTGAGTAGCCTTGCCACTGCGGATATCCCAAAGCTTCGCAGTCGCGTCACACGCACCAGACACGAAGACATTCTGGTTTGGACCAAGCGACAAACTGCACAGCATTTCAGCAAATGTGTTCCCACAGCTCGTAATGAACGCACCTCATAACGTCTCCCGTATGGTCACTGAACTCCACGACGCGCACACCGGCCTCGATGTCCCACAGCATACAGGTCATATCTCCAGAGCTAGTCACAATCTGGCGATCGTTCAAGAAGCGGCAGCAGCTGAGGTATCCGGAGTGTGCGCTAAGCTCACGAGCGCCCTTGACATTGTTACCCTCCTTAGAATGCAAGTTGTAGATGGAGCAGATGTTGTCGAGACCACCGCAGGCGACATAGTTTCCGGAGGGCGAGTAAGCGCATGTCATGACCCAGCTTGACCTAAGGGGGATAGCGTGCACTTTGTTGGTAGTATACGCGTCCCAAACGATAAGCTTTCCATCCTGCGATGCAGACACGAGGTGCCGGCGATCAGTAGCCCAGTGCATAGCGTAGATTTTGGCCAAGTGGCCTCGGAGGGCGCGACGAGGGCGCATGACGATACGAGGCAAAGCCGGCACCTCCGCCGCCATTGCCCGCACTGTGAGTAGTGAGCCTTCACATATAAGTGATCTACCAGCAAGACGTACGGCTGGTGTCAGCAGAGGACTCCCTTCTTGCCCTGATCTTCTCCCTCAAGCTTTCGGCCTCGCGGCGGGCTGCCGCGATCCTCTCCTGGATGTCGCTCTGTGGTGACTGCGCCATGATCGTTGGGTTTTACAGAAATGAAGACGGCTCTAAGTCAGCAGAGTATCCTAGTCAGCTCTGAACTTGCTCTGGCACAGGGGCCGAGGGAAGAGGCGCACCGCACAACGAGCAGGGGGAATGAGAGAAGGCGAAGTCGGATTTTGATGGGAAGACTGCGTGAGAAGGCCGCCGGTCCTGTAGCGCTGAGAGCGAATCAGTCAGCAACTCCGGCAGGCAGGCGGTGTAGGGCAGCGACAAGTCGAGCGTCGACGAGAACGTCCTGGGGAGCTTGCACACCACGAGGAAGGTGGGGGGGAGAGGGGAGATGGCGACCGTCACGCTGGCTTTCGCGGCGTTGATGGGCGCATCTCTCTAGACCTGGCGGACATTGCCGAATACAGCCTGCTTTCTCACGCTCTCATGTCCCTGGAATCGTGTAACGGCCAGAACTCTCTCAGCTCGGCGCCCCTGCCGCCCCTGTACAAACACCATACTCTCATCGCAAAATAGCTTCGGTTCTCTTGCGCGTGTGGACAGCGCATACGCAACATCAAGCTTTTTTCCCGGTGACTTAGAGGCGGGCGCTGAGACGCAGCAGAACGTGGAAGTTTGTGGTTTGACCGGTACCGCCCGTTTCCTTGCTCGGAGTTGGGAACTTGAGCTCGATGCTAGCAATTTACTCCAGTCCGTCTATAAATGGTGCGATGCACAATTGGAAAACGGCGGTCGCCCATGCGTGGAGTTCGGATGTAGGCCACTCGCGCCGTGGACACTCGATGGTAGGATTGACTCGTACAAGATTAGTCACGATGGCTGTCAAGCAAGAACGGGGTTTAGACCTGGCCTACGCCGACACACAAGTTGTTTAACGGCAGCATAGCGTTGTACTACGCCCTTTTCGATCATAAGTTCCAGCTTCCTCGGTGAGCCTGCCACATTGGAAGTTGCTCCTCTTGGCGGGTCTAATACCATCTAGACAGCCTCCCAATACGCCAGCACCTCTAGTTTACCGACTTAAACAGCAATTCCTAGTATGTCAAGTCTCAGGCATAGGACTCACACAAGGGTCGCAATCTATTCGAACTCCTCGCAGAATATGGGCTACCCACATGAGTGCCTTTCACCAATATCACGGTACAGTCATGTCCTGGTGAGTTGCATTCAGCTAGCTGTGTCTTGCTTTCCGCATTTCACTCTGCCCGTGCTTCACGCATTCTACGCGGAGCAGACAGCTGCATGCTTCCACTAGTGGCCGGCGCACGCTGTCGAATATAGCATTTCCGGGGAAGGCATGCATGACGCCTATTATTTCTCCTCTACAACTTGCATCGAACAGTGGTTGATGACTTCAGACGCTCCGATCGTGCCTTTAACGCTTGGTGCACAGTGGACGAATTATAGCAACACCTCGCAATTGAGCCACGAGCCAGGCGCTATACAGTATCGTTATTCTCCAATGGTCACGTAACTGAGCGTGACGCTATGCGAGCTACGCGATGAGCCCCTTTTTCATCCCTTCAGGAGCTCACTTGTTCCGTGTTCGTTTCGTCTTGCCGCTGACGTCGCCCACGACGGCGCAGTCGACTACTAACTTAGTCCCAACCAACCGTTGCGCCCAACGGCGACATCCACATTAGTTCCATCTTTTTCATACGTAATGCTTCAGAGCGTCCATCCTCCGTATGTGGATAGATGATAGCAGCAGTGTTCGCTCGCTGCGACCGTTGCGAATGCCGCTACAGCCTCATCCCCAACCCCGTGCGTACCGCACCTCCACTCACCCAATTTCCTCGCTGACAGCCACGTACACCAAATCTGTCTATGCAGCTCTTAATCACCGTTATGGCCGGCTCTTCTGCCGCGTACATGGCTGAGAATGATCGATCGAGGCCTTGCTCGCCGCGGCCAATTGAACTTTGACCGTTCGACATCAACGAACCCTTGAACCCGCGAGCCTCGCGAGCTGTGACAAGTGTACCAACGAAAGTGCGCTGATAGGAAGCTCAGACATTGTGCGCGCAGCGTCTGCTACGTCCGATCACACTTCGCAGAGCGGACGTCGAGAACCATCTGGCAGCCGCTGGACATTGTAAGACCGCACGCGCCCGCAATATATCAAGTACGTAGCATCTATCCAACGGCCTTGGAGCTGAGGGCACGGCGAGATCTATTGCTTAGGAAACATAACGGACAGGCCTTCCGTGTGAAGCACGATTGAGAAGTCGCTCATTAAGTTGGTAAAGCCCGGTAACAGCCCAGCATCGTCGTGTTGCTTGGTGAAGGTTAGTTACACACTTCCCGATAGTTGCATCCCATGTGGAACCCCGTGGATAAACTGTTGGCATTGTGTTCGGTCCGCTACGAGTCTGTGCGGTCCAAGATACCGCGGCATCGTACGTCTGTATATTCTAGACTCATGTGGTGAACTGATTGTTGCACGTCGTAGGTTTGCGAATATTCTCTTATGGGACCGTACTCTACTATTGCCGCAGTGACGCAGGGAATAACTCTGGCATGCGTTCACTGGTAGACCTCGGAAAGTACTGCGGTAAAACATAATTGCCAACGCGGGGCCAGCGCTATCAGCGGCGCATGTGCATAGGCAATGTCCCAGTGAAGGTTAGGGAGCCGAGTCAACCAAAGGGAGTGTGCCTGTCTCATCCATTCGCGTCAATGGCCCGAGATGATTTGTGCGCTCATTCACTATCGGCATAACCCAGTGCATTGGTTCGGAGCAAGCATCGTACTCATCATGGCGCCGCACTCCGTCATAGGCGAGGTAGTAATCCACCTCACCGATTTGGCACATCATCCCCTGAACTAGATGGTCTCATAGAGCTTCGTTCACTCAGCCCAGAGACCCTCCCAGGACTGCCAAAAGGGACCCAGTCGGTTCCCTCCGTAGAGGCCTCCAGAACTGTACTAGCTGAAACCATGGCTCTTGTACAACGACGCTCACATGCGAAGGAACACGTTCTAGCTGCCAGGTACTCCACATTGTCAATCCCGGATCAGACTGTCCGCATAGTGAATGTTACAAAATGTAAGCTAGCTACACCGCAACGAACACTAAGTCCTCGGATTTACATGCCTGACGAGTGATCTTGACTATACCAGTATTTCGCCGTGAATCCATTGAAAGCTCTGCTTACCTATCGGAGGGTCGATTACATATGCACCGACCGCGCCTCCACGTCACTCTACTAGACGCGCAACACAGCACCGAAGACGAGTGATACCTTGACGGTATGCGTATTTCCTCTTACGGCATCCACGTTGTCACCACGCGTGTTCGTCGGTGCATCGCTCAGACATGCCCTTGATCTACCTGCACACTGATCAAGACTTCAGTCTCCGCAACAAACCTCCTTGTTACCACACGGAGATGGTCGCAAGCCCTTGTCGTTAATGTCCAGAAATTGCGACGGCGATTCGAACCCAGAAGTTACTCAGGTACATGCGTACAGATGGCCGAAAGCATCAGTATCCGGCGCGAGGGCTCTCGCAAGAGACATACAAAGTTGGCAAGTCAGGTACTTGATTGCATGCGTCTGTTGACACGATCCGATTCAGGGCCCTGCTTGTCACGGCAATGCGTATACTCACGTTCCCCACATGCATTACGGCGTATCCGCCACAAATCAATTCTTGATACCCGCGAGACTTGGTTGAATACCCACGGTCATTTACCCCGGGAACGAATCCGACGTGCATCGTGGAGTAGGTACATTGCGAAGCCCAGGCTCGGTCCTTGCCACTGTCCGCTTTGCCACTGGTTCTCCAGGCCTGCTAACGAAAGACCTCTTCAACGATGCTTCATTCTGCTCGTGAAGCTGATATTCATGTTCGATCGAGGGCTCAAACGACGCGCACAGCTCCCCTTCGACCTGCGCTTGTCTTATGAATTGCTTCGAAGACGGTGTTCGCAGAGTCTTACAGGACTGGCAGCTCCATCCACCATGTTGCTACCAGCGTGGACGACCATGCACAGTAGGAATGAACAGTACTTATACACAGGGGAGGAACTTGAGGGAAGTAGCCTAGGCTAACTCAAGATGACCAACGGTGAGCAGATGACCCCGGATACCAGTATTGCATTCTCATACTTCTTACAGAGAGGACCACTCAGTTGAACAACTGTAAGTAGTTTAATCCGCGTCACATCGACGTTGGTTCACGCGGTCATTCGCCGCCAATAGACCTCCAGTCCACAGACAAAGCCAATCTTCTAAGCTGGGAAGAGTCTCCATCCGGTCCGCGTCACGAACCCACGTGGACATGCATATGCAAGAGTAAGATGTTCTGTCGTCGCCATTGCTCATTTTCCTATTGAACTGGGATTAGTTGACGGGCAGGAGTATGGCCGTGGAACTGGCTCCACAAAGCAGCTTGGACGTAATGCTGCCGCCGGAGTCGCTCTTGAGCGGCTCATGCAAGAGGCCAGCGAACAAACCAATACAACTGCGGAGACTGAGAATGATGCTTCAGGGGAGTGAACACATCTACCGTGGATAACACAGAATGTGTTCCATGCATGGAGCGCTTCCGCAACTAGCTAGGCACCTTCATCGAAGATAACTTATTCTCTGGCCGACGTCAGCCTCGGAGCTGACTACTAGCACCCAAGTCCAAGTCATGCAGATACGTCGTGATACTCCGTGGCGGTATAAGCATGACGAGATCCTGTATTTTATTTTGGCAATGGCATAACTGCCAACCACTTGCAGAGCTGACCAGACGACCTTTCCACGACACATGCCATTAATAGTTAGTAGCTCCACGTGGCTACCACAACGCCAAACACACCATAAGCTCGTACGACTACAAGCGCTTATTATTATCCAACTTGGCACTGCCGTCGCTGTACTTTGTGCTTGAATGTCCCATGCTACTTCACAACAAGACTGCATATTTAACCTCGCATTGCCCTGTTTGCTTGGCCTCGGTCGTGGCAGCTTGTGGTGGTCTCCCTACATACGAAGCGCGAAGACTCGTCCCAGTGGGGTCGTCCGCGAAGCGCGGACCCATTGCAACGGGGTTTCACGGCAGAACCGACTTGTTATGAGCGTGTGCATCAAAATGCGTAACTGACGTTATGTACAGTTAGACTGTGCGGGTCGTGCGACGTATTTGACTCTGTGGGTGCCGTAGCCGCCAGAGGCCCTGGGTGACTAGCTGAATGCGCGTATGACGACCGAGGCGCAGGACCGCAGAACATGGTACGTCCGTCTGTATTCGTAATCATCGGCATTCATATTGCTGACGGTTGTTTCTAGTTTGGATCCAGCCGTCGTGCTCTTGCACGACCGATGAGGCTGGTACAGGCCTGATAAACCGGTGAAGGAGCCTATCAAACATCAGTCACCCTCATGCCATCTCAACCTCCGGCGCGGGCGTGATTCTCCTTGCCTGGATGCCATCACTCGCATGAGATGGGCGTTGGAGCCCCTTCAGGTCAGTGCGCGAGGTGATGATGCGGACATAGCAATACTCATGCGGGGCACCCAGTGAAGACAAGGCGAACAGGTTTGCTATACGACTATTGCATAGGTAAAGTGCTCCATGAAGTATCTGAGACATGTCAGCGCAGTCTGCCGCGAAGTGTCCGCTCGACGGCTGAGTCTGGAATGGGGATATCCATTGCGACCTCTCCTTAGCGCGTCTGTGGGCTCATCCTGACTGTGATGCTGACCCTGCGTATCCCGCTCGGTGTTGTCATCGGTATGCGCAAAGTAGCCGTGCGGTTGCGTCTTTCTCAATATTGTGAGTAGCGTTGGTCGACGCGTGTACAATGCTGATAGAATGTTACAGATGCCCGCTCTGCGCCCCCGGACAGTGGCTATCTTCCTCGAGACGCCAACGCCGTTTTGGAACAGTCGTTTGCATGATACGTTGAGTATGCGTGTGTGAGTATCTCTCTGTATTTTTCACTGCAATAGGTTACCCGGAGCGGTTTGTCGGCACTGTCGCGCCATGGGTTCCTGAGTTATAGCCGTATCCATACAAGTTGTATAAAGACGTCAATGTTTCGCGGTGGGTCTTCAGTTCCCAGTTCTCAACAACAGTCCTCTGCCCTCCAACCCCATAGATACATCCCAGCAATGTCCTCGGCGGTCATGAAGCTTAACAACTGTAAGTCGTAGCAATCTGTGCAGATGCTTGAAGCTCATACATAGTATTAGATCTCCAGAAGAATGGCCAGACCTCGCAGCTGAGCTGGTCAGAACAATCTGCTGGACCGGCCAATGCCCTGAACTGGACCGTGAAATGCAAGCGTAAGTCGTCCGATCAACCGAACTTCCGACGATTCGACTCACTGTCGGATGACGTCTTGAAGTCAACGGCCAAGTCGTTGCTGAAGCATCTTCTCCGAGGAAGAACGATGCCAAGGAAGCCGCAGCCTCCATCGCCCTTCGTCGTCTTGGGCTGTAGAGACCACTCCAAACTAGGCTTTGTCATTTCGCCCCTTCCAATTATATTACTACACCCGAGATCCTTATTCGGCGAGTCATCGAGACCGGATAGAGCCTGACAGATCTACGCAATACGAAGGGCTCATCGTAGCATGTACATGTATTTACCTGACCTTTGATAATTGCTGTATAATGACCAACCCGCCACGTCTAAACACACTAGCCTGAGCATGAGCCTCCCAATAAACAGCCTGAGGTTGGTTCACACACGTGCAGTATAAATCGTAGCAGTACGTCATGGGTTCTTTGAGGCGCTCGATGATTGCGAGCGCGAGTCAAGTTGTCAATGACATTGGTCTCATAGCAACTCCTTGCACGGTTTCAACGACATTCAAGTAGTACCGTGCGCACCTGATCGAGCGCGTGCGCTTGATGTACTGCCAGGCATTACGTAACCTTGTTTTTGACCAGGACAACCTGAGATTTGGCATCACCCTCCCCTCACCGGGCAAAGCGGCCGCGCTGGAGTCGATCAAACTCGACAATGTCTCGTCGCGTACTACCATTCATCGTAGCAAGTGTAACAGGTAGGTCCCAATAGTTATCGGAAATGCGACACACTTCTGGCACTACAGCTTACATCTCGGCATTTTCACGTAGGCATCCTTTCTGGAGTTTATATCTTCAAGCCGCTGTTAGATCAACAGCATGTGCAAACGAAGGATATGCCTGGTCCCGCGTCTGCTCCGTGAGCTAGAATAAGCTGTACAACCGTGCCTCGTGATTGACAGTCCACGTTCCACACAGGTCCGTTGTAGCGGCTGCTCAGCCCGAGCCAACAACCGACGACGACCGCATTGACGCGTCTGATGGCCTCAGGATGACGCCAGAAAGACCTACGGTGCCCAGATGATCTAGTTCATGAACACGTCGCTTCTCTGCCCTTCCTCGCGTTGCGTGTGATTCAGCTGGAGAAACTGTGTACCAGTGTCCCCGATAAGTGGCGTAATACACCGAGCGGAACCACTAATGGACCAGCAAATGCTGTCCACTTGAACGCGCGGCGACGGCGACATACAATACACCACAGCGATCTCTACATCACGACGAAGCTTCCACATGCCTACGTACTCTATTGCTTGTCAACATCCATCTTAGCCCCGTTTCGTCCGACGTCCGACGATGGCGGCTCTGATCTCCGTTCCCAGATCTAAGGCAACACCTTTGTCAGGCACCCGTATCCTGAGGTTGAGGTCAATCCGAAACTGACCTGTAAAACAGTCTCGCCGAGGAAGATCATCTCCTTGCGTATCTCTTCGACAATTAGATCCTGAATTAGGAACCATTTTTCATTGTCACCGCCTCCAGCACCGGCCCGTAGATGGACCTTCCACACTGTGCTCTCCTTGTCATGGGTCGTTCCAGCAGCGGACTCGTGTGTGACATTTGCTATGAGGTCGTATACAGTGGATGGGTGTGACGGGGGCGCATCCAGGTCTTGACAGAGGCGGATCAGAAGCGCAGTGGGGGTCATGATGGAAAGGCTGCTTACATTCTCGAAAATCAAGCCCTCGGAGAGGGAAGTTAACGATTGTCGGGTTCTTCTCTTCGACGAAGATATTCTTAGTAAAGCGTTTGAAGTGGAGGATGATGTATGGCGGTAGCTCCTGACATTTGAAACGTCGCAGTTGCCCTGCGGATTCCTATCCGCTGGTCAGCTCGACAAAGTCACCATCTGTCATGCATTGCTGACCTGCGTAGTACGGCCATCGTACTTAGCAAGCACTGAGTGGATGCCGACTTGGGGAATGATGTTTTTCTCGACCGCGTCCTGGAACAGTGGCGGTGGGGGTAAATCAACGGCAAGGAATAAGAATGGGGACACGGCCGATTTAATCTCTGAAATTGCCCATGAGCTGTGCCGATTGAGCGTTATGGGATGCAATGGATGCAATACCTCGATCAATGTCGAAGCGGGGCTTCTCATTGCCTCCGAGGTCGGGACGCACCACGACCTGTTGCGTCTCCATTCGTACTTGACCCTGAAACGCGGAGAAGATGACACCTGCACAGGCGTCAACGCCGATCCCTTGAGGCTGACAAACGAACGCACTGGATCTCTTCTTCTTGGTACCACCCATGTCCTTGTGCAGGTGATTCAGCAACCACCCGAGGAACTCGATAGGATCCCCCTGCTTCTCGAGGCTGTACTTTCCCGCACTCGCCCTCCCTACTTCCTGCAAGAACTCATGGGGACTGACTTGGCTTTTGAATAGACGAGGATTCCATATCTTCTTCGCCAGACCCGCAAAGCGCTTGAGCAACTCTGGTTCTTTTCCGCGAAAGTTGGAAAGCAGAAGGTAGTCGCGCAATGGGGGTACATGGAGGAGGGCATGAATGATCACATTCATGTGATCGTTGCGCTTGATATTGTTCAACCCTATATATCCTGGGATGTAGGGTTTGGACGATAGGTCGTAGGATGGCTTCTGAATATGCGCAGGCGAAGATAGACTACGCACGGTCGCCGGCGTGAATAACGGATTGAGCACGAAAGCGATATCCTCGAGCGACGGATCGGAAACGAGGTATCCATCTGGTAAGACATAGACCTATGGCCAAAATGAGCAGCTGGTGTTGGTGCCGGGATGCAGCATACCTTAGTGGTTTCAAGGTTGATGAAAACGTGATGGTCGTCGTGTATTGCATGCGCATATGCATAAGACTTCCGACCCCGCCCTTGGAAGTACTTTCCGCATACGAGACACCCGTATATGTTAATGTTGGATAAGGACACGGAACAGACTTTCTCGAAGTCGAAGTCCAGAACAGCTCTGTTAATCTACCACACACATGAGACGATGCCACTGTAGTAAGACCTGGCCACATTACGGTATCAAGGTACATGTCAGACGGCTGCGACGCCCCTGCAACCGCAGCCTTACGTCTCCTTCTCATAGCACTCCCCTCTTCCTCGTCGTCCTCGTCGTCGAAGTATACGTCTATCTTCTGGTCTTCCGCGACACGTTGGATGCTTCCGCCATTTTGAGTAGGGCCGTGTTCTGCGTCGGCCTCAACGCGGGCACGCTTGGTAGGGGGTTCAGATGTATCAAGACTTCTGGAAGTAGACATAGAGAGCAGTTGACAAGGAGATGGAGACGATGGCAGCTGGTCGCGGTCAAAGTATTCGCGCACTGGGCGAGGAGCGACTGTGTACCGAGTTCACGTGATCCAAGTGCACAAATATGCGAGCGATTATTCGCGCGGCTCTCTCATTCCTCCTCGTACGGAGGCCCCCTCTGAGCCTTCTCTTGCCTCGCAGTTTCTTCTTCTCGGCTTTTCATCTGCTCTGAAAAAAAGAAAAGGTCTGCCATGCTTCGCTCGCGCTGCTCTAGGTCGCTGGTCGCTGTGCTGCGGCACCGAACCGACGCGGCTTACTTCTCTTCCAGTGCCGCTTCTTCGTCCCACCAGCCCAATGCACCTCTAGACCTCGATCCCTCTTTCAATGCTATTCTGAAGGATATCGAAATATCCCTTTTGCGGCAGAAGTCGCGACACGCTACCGCGAGCAACTCGGCCGCCCGTTCTCACCGAGAACTAGAGGTATTCCCTTCGGAAGAAACTCCCGTGGAGACTGGCGTCAATGTCGAGCCCTCTGAGCCTGTATTCGATGATCTGGATCCCAGGGACGGCAGGAAGTCACCTGCTGCTGCATTTGGTAGTCAGCACATTCGACAGGTCGTCCTGCCTCTGGAACTGCACAACAGTATTGACCGCCTGATATCTGGTAAGTTATGACTATCGTGTTGGACTGCACATGATGGCTAATGATACCCCGGCCCAGAATCTGACAAGCCTATGCTGCACCATGACGCGACAAGGCTCTTTGCACAGGGAACAGAGGGTACCAATGAGCCTGAGTGGAATACGACCTACGACGCCCACTACAAGTCCTCTAAGAAGGCTCGACTTCATGCAGACCGAGACGCAACTGCCTTCGCCTCGGTCGCACTCCCGTCGCATTACTCTGTGGTATACTCTGTGCTCAGTCATGTAAAGCAACGACTGGGCCCTGAATGGACGGTTGACCGTGTCATTGACTGGGGGTCGGGCACGGGTACAGGCCTTTGGTACGTCATATCTACCACCATAATGACGCATCGAGGTTTATCATCGAATGCTTGTCCGCAGGGCGTCTTCGCATCTGTTCCAGAAGGGCGACATCAGCACGACAGAGGGCAGGATGAATGCTGCGCTCAATCAGTCCACAGTGACAGGATATCTCGGCATTGACAGCCGGGAGGGTCTCGTCAACGTTGGAAAGCGGCTCGTACGAGGTGGGCACCTCTGTATGATGCATCCCACATCACTGACGTTGAGGCCTCTACAGACATCGAACTTGGCGGACTGAACATTTCGTGGCAGAAAACATTCCGCGAGGAGAACCTGATCGACCGATCGGAGGGACAGAACACCCTGGCCTTGTCTGCATTCCTGCTTTCTTCATTGCACACACCACACATGAAGAAGGCACTCGTCAAGCAGATGTGGGAAAGCGGTGCGGACGTTATTGTGAGCAAACCGCATTCTATGCAACAAACGCGGTCTCATGTTTCGCCCCCGCAGGTTCTGATTGACCACAATACGACATCTGGATTCGAGAGTATTGCAGAAGCCAGAGAACAGCTACTGAAACTTGGAAGGAAGGAGCTTGATGATCCAGAGTGGGACGGGTCAGGCACTCGGGGTTCTCATGTCGTTGCGCCGGTCAGTTTCTCATTGCCACCTTGTGTCTGGTATCATACTTACCTTTTTGTGTAGTGCCCTCATGATGGCGCGTGTCCACTCTACATACCGGGCGCGACCAAACTCGTGTGCTCTTTCTCACAAAGGCTACAACGGCCAGCGTTCGTCCGCAAAACGAAGCACTCAGGCGTGGGTCACGAGGATAGTGGCTACTCGTACGTTGTGATACGCAGGGGCACCCGGCCGACGCAGCAAGGCACGAAGGTTGGTCGGCTTGGCTACGTTGGCAAGGTTGAGGCCGCCAAAGTCGCCCTCAAGGAAGAACACATGAAGGAGCTGATTGTTGAACATGATCACAGCCAGGGTGCTGCGCTGAACGCGGACCACCCGCTCCCATCTGAAAGCAGCGGGGGCGACTCAAGAACTATCGAGCTTTCAGAACAGGATATGGACTCTGCTTTGCGACTGGAGGCATATAGCTGGCCGCGTCTGGTATTCCCGCCTTTGAAGAAGAGCGGCCACATCATCCTAGATGGCTGCACCGCAGAAGGTATGCCACTCCACATTGTCGAATATCACCCACCTCATCCCTCCTTCTCTAGGTAAAATCATGCGCATGACCATTCCCAAGTCCCAAGGCAAGCAGCCATTCTATGATGCACGCAAGTCCAACTGGGGAGACATCTTCCCTCACGAACCCAAGAATGCTCCTCAAGAACGGTTCCAGCCCCCAGATGCGGATGCACCCATCAAGGGCGGTGTCATAGGCAAGCGCAAGAAGAGCTCCCCTCAGGCGGCCAGCTACGGCCAGATTTCTCGTGAAATAAAGGAGCAGCTCCGCAGGGAGCGTACACGGAGAGACAAAGAAACCAGGCGCGCCCTACAACGGGAGGAAGAGGTTGCTATGACGGAGGGCATAGAATCGTAGTGATTTCCAATTCATCCATGAGCATGTCACGCATTGGATATCGCCACTCAGTTCCAGCATGTAGCATTACGGCGCACTATAATATGTAACAACATCTACGCATCCTTGATCTCTATACCAGGACCTTGTCGAGAGCTCAGGATGACCCGCGTGATGGCAGTTGCTGCGCGTACAATGAGCCGGGAGGAGTTGAGGACGGTAACAGGATATACGCACGAGGCTTTTTGTTCGCGCCTTTCGACGACCTGTCTTCCTCTGTTGCTAGATTACCTGTGGCCTCCTTGACTACGTTCAAGAAATAGCGGACATTCTTCACGACGTCGGGTACAGGGAAGTGCATCTGGATCACGTCCGTGAGTTGCTGTTCACGGTGGAGCACCTGATGCGCATACCTTTGCGATTGGTGCTCGGATGGTACCGGCCTTGTCACCCTTCCATTCGCTGGTACCCTTCAGTTTCCGGATGAAGCCAGCAATGTTAGCGGTGACAGTGCCACGACGCTCTGACGGCATGAGACCTCGGGGACCTAGTACACGCCCGAGTTTTGGGGTGATTGCGCGGATGAGGTCTGGTGTGCACAGAAACATAGTAGCTTGGTGTCGGCCGCTAATGATCTGCACCACGCAAAGCTCAGTGTTGGTGAATAACAGAGCAACGAGATAACACGTACACCGTCTACGAGCTCCGGTCCGCCGACGATGTCTGCCCCAGCCCGCTTCGCCTCGTCTGCCGCCTTGCCCTCCGCAAACACCAGGATACGGTCTTGACTAGTCTGCTTTGTCTCCCTCGGCAGACTATACCGGCCCTTCGGGATTGCCGCGCCTCGCTCCAGGAGGGTCTTGATCACCAGCTCGTATGTTGCATTGGGTGCAGCGACCTCAACAGCCTAGAGACCGTGAACATGTCAGAAGGGATGGCGCAGGAGTGACCTGGCACGGCGCACCCGTAGCACGTTGATGGCATCCTCAAGCGTCATCTTCTCCCCAGAGTAGACATTTTTCTTTGCCTTCAGAGCTTTCTTGCGTGCTTTCGCTGCAAGCTGGGCCTTAGTGGGGGGCACAACTTTCTTCTCCTTCTTCCGCGCTAGGACGACCTGACTGCCATGAAATTGACGGCAATTCTGCCATGTCTGGAGACGGCTACGCTTAGATCATGGTTTAACAGAAAGAATGCACACCCACTCTGCGGGAAAGAAGGCCTTCAAACGGGTGGCACCGCGCCCCCAGTTGCGCGAGGAAAGCAGACATGGCCGCGAAGGATGGAATTTCCCCGTACGGAACGAAGACATAGACGCCCGTTGTACCCTTGTCACGGGCAACGGGCGCCTACACTGCCCGTCAAGGTATCGTCCCGGCGCCACAGCTGCAACGTTAACAGCCTTGCAACCTGCATTGTAGCTACGGAAAGCGGCGGCACCGTTCGATCGAAAAAGAAAAAGACCCAATTTTCTAGCCTATGCAGCAACTACTCCTGTCAACCACACCAGTTCTGATGCAGACCTCGGTAACATACCAGTTACCAGCACTACCGATACCACTGTGCCTACTGTTCGCTCCGAGTCAGCATGCACCGATGTGTGCGGGTTCACGATAATGGAGGTCTAGTGTGCCCCGAAATCAAAAATACCACAATAACTGACCGTGAGTGCATTCTTTGACGATGACAGGGGCCTGATCATGTCCGAGTCATAACTATACTAAGCGGACCAGGGAATAGCCTTGAGGCCGCATAAATGGGCCTCGAGTTGGCATAATGTGGTGCACATCCGCTAGCAAGATTGGGGATGTTTACCTTGCACGCCGCTTTAGGCGGAACACAGCCTCGTAGCAGAAACCGTATGGAGGTCTATTGGTTCGAGAGGTGCGTCAAACAACTGAACAGGAGTCAGTTCGGCTGAGCAGATACGAGGACAAGTAGATGAAGGGACGCTGGATCGCCCAGAACATCCCACATAATCTATCCGCGATGGACGCACAGCCAGTGGTACAATGCACTGAGTGCGCAGCAAACAAGCGTCTTGCACCGGCAGATGAGCCCACCCGAAGTGATATATTAAGGATACATTTCGAATATCCATCGCGCCCGCAAGTCAGAAAATCATCTCATCAAGAGGTTCATGCTCATCGCTCTACCCATGGCATATCAGGTAGTAAAGACCGGCATTCCGGGACCAGGCTACTCAAGGGATCTCATATGTCACCGAGGAACTCGGGAACTACGGAACAGTAGTCACAGGAGCCGAGGGAGGATAGGAGCCCGGCCTTCAACCACAACACCTTAAATCCACATGATGCATAGACCAACCATATTGTGGTATGGTATGTCGCCTGTTTCCGCGAGAACTCATCAGAGAGCACATCAAATGGATCTAGTAATGGACCAGAGATAGTACTAGTGCTCATCCGTCGTAGGGCCGGCAAGTCTGCCCAGATGAGCGTATCAACCAAGTATGAGCGCGTTTAAAGATGTGGCTGTACCATATGGTAAAGGACGCTGAGTAGAGCAGTGTGTTATGAAGAGTGAGCGCCATCCGGCGAGCGTTCAGCTGTTAAACCTCGATTGATGCATTGGCGTCACCTGCTGGGGAGAGTAGTTCACTAGAGCAGCACTTATGCGATAGAGCAGTTTGAAAGAAGCCTAGATGCCACAATGTACTTGCTGAAAGTAGGATATGAGAGAGGTGCGTCACGGTGGTAGCGCAATGAACGTTCCGCGTACTAGCTACCGAAAGCGGAATGAGGCCGATCGGGTCTCGGAGTCCTAAATTTCTGAGCTCGATCTCGCCGCCGCGGTGGCACTGGCACAACACACCGAGTCCACCGTCCAGCACGCCCCGCCCAACGACGCTCGCGCCGCCATGTCCTTCGCCCTCCGCGCCGCGCGCGAGTCTCCAGCACCCCTGCGTGTCGCTCAGACCTCCGTCCGCTATGCGCGCCGCGAGGCGGGCCAGGCCGACCCGCGCCTCGAGCTCATCCGGCGCACGCTCTACCCCTCCAACATCCGCAACAAGGAGAACCCCATCGGCTCGTGGCGACCGGGCGTCGGCTGGCGTATCCAGCGCGCAATCCCCTCCGTGCAAGCGCACGAGACCATTGAGCGGGCGTGGTTCCTCCACCAGCGACACGTCCGCCGCCGGCGCGAGGCGGAGCTCGCGCGCAAGTTCCAGTGCATGGAGCGTGCGATGCAGGTGCTGAAGGAGGTCGACCCTCAGCTGTATAAGCTTGCGAACGTGGAGGAGGACCCAAGGGACCGTAGTCCGGAGGAGGTCGAGCTAGCGAAGACGCTGAGGGCACCGGAGAAGCGAGCACTGGACTCGAGGATACGAGGATTGTTCCCGAGAGAATTGCGGGTGCCGACAGATACACCGTCCCGAGATGGCTGGAACTACGATTGGAAACCCGCCTACCCCAGAGTATAGCTGGTGAGTTGCATGTGGTGGTTCTGTGGGTGTTCTTGTTCATGAAGTTGTAGATGACCAGCTATCCCAGAGGACCCGGGTCGTGAGGCCTGTTCTTAGCAAAAGGCGAGCCGCGCTGCTACGCCTCGTCGGAGGCATGCCGTTTTATCTTTGCTTTCCATCACACATAATAGACACCGTAGTGCTGGGCCTTGACTGCGTGAAAGCATGGATACAACACAATGATGATACAACCCAAAGGACGCTCGCATCCACTCAGAACCGTCCTCCAACCCTCTCCATCTCGCGCATTGGCCCGCTAAACGGGTCGGCGCCCACGCCAAACGTCGTGTCCGTCCCCCGGTTGCCAACCTGCGCCTTGCCGATGATGGCATTGTGCACGGACTCGAGTGCGTTGGTCCACTTGTCGAGAGCGTCGTATCGCTTCTTCTCCAGGCTCTGTCTGGGCGACGAGCGGGCAATGTCAACAGTGAGCCATGAACGCGAGAAGGAGTGTCGTACTTGGTCGTGAGCTCGAGGCGCATGGACACTTGGTCGATCTTGCCTTCCACTTTGCCCTCGAGAATGAGCCCGATGAGGAGGTCCTCGACTTCTTCCATGTCGACATTCAGTTGCTGCAGTGGCAGGGGCTTGTTAGTCATGCTGAGCCAGAAACGTAGGTTGTACAATACTACCTTGGCAAGGAATGTGAGCTCGAGGCGGGTGTACGGCTTGATGAGGTCGATTAGGTACTGTGTGCGCAGACTGCGTAACAGCTCCCCGATGTACGACTGAATGAACGGATCGTCCATGGTCGCTTTGTTGTCTATGATGGGCATTTCAGCACCCTCGCACATGTCTGAGCTTTTAGGTCGTAGATGAACAGCATACCTCGCAAGATCTTCTCCGCGCTGTGGACCTCGCGCCGCTGATATGCGTCGACGAGGTCCGTCATCGCCTTGATCTGGGGGTCGTTCTTGTAGGGCTTCGTCTCCTGGCTGTCGAACGGGTTGACCTCGCTACCCGTGAGCATGTTCGCGAGCACGAGGTACTTGAGCACCTGGATCCGCTGCGGCGAGCCCGCCTCGTCGTAGTTCTTGAACGACTCGAAGAAGTCCTCACTCGCGCGGTTCCATTGTCCTAGATCTCCGCGTCAGCTGCATGGATCCGGGTGCATAGGTAATAGGACCTACGCTCTCCCATCCACATCTTGCCGCCACATTCCTTGATGACGCCGAGGATGCGGGGATGTGGGATCGCGGAGCGCACAGAGTTGGAGGCGTTGTAGATCTCCTTGAGCTTCTTGTAGTTTTTCGTCTCGTTATACATCTGAATCTCGAGTGCGTAGATCTCGAGGAGCTGCGTTCCTTTCTGTGCGATGTCCTCGCCGTCTGTGCCCGCCGTGGCTTGGTGAAGATCTCGCAAGACCTGCACACGACGTCAGACGAAGTTCAGACACCTGCATACGTCCCGTACATACCTTGCTCAGACGAGAGTATTCCCTCTTGTCAAGCCAGAGCTTTGCAAGTTTGAGGTTGGTCTTCGCCGATAACCTCTGCGGCGAGGTGAGTGACCGCACACGACCGAACAGATCTCTCACAAACCTCATTCTTCGCATCTTCCAACGCTTTCTTTGTCGCCTGGTAGAACTTCTCGAGCACGTTCACCTCGACCTGGCCGCTCTTGCCGCCACCGACGTAATCCAGAATGCCATTGATCGTCTTCTCTGAGTAGTTACGGGTCACGGCTGATTTGGTGTATGTGAGGAGCTCTTTGTATGTTTCCAGCGCCTCGTTTGGTCTTCGGAGCTGGAGGAAGAGAATCTTCGTCGATTGCTTGAGCGCCTTGAATCCCCTGGTGAATGCGGTCGGCTTCAGTGTGAACGGAGAAGGCAAGGCCAGAGTCACACACCAGTCTCCTTTCTCCTCTTCTTGATCTACTATTGCTCTAAACTCTTTGAGCGCCTGTTCTGGATTCGTCTCCTTCTTTGCTTGAGGGCAGTCGATATCAGGTGTGGGGCAGGAGAACAGGACCGCTTACACTTTGCCATATAGTACATGTTTTCTACATCCGCGCTAGCAGCGGCATCCTCCTGATCATCGTCAGAGTAGTCAAAGTTGTAATCCTGTATATATTGGTCGTGAGACGATGTGCAGAGCGATGGGGTAGGAGCGGACCTCATCATCGCTTCCTTGCATGTAATCGGCATCATCGTCATCCATAGTGGGAGGTTGTGCAGGTGCTCAGTGGTGGTTCTGGGACCCGTGTTGTGAGCATATCTTATAATGGCTCAACCGAAATCCCTCACTGGGCAAAGTGGTGGATATGCGGCCAGGCGGCGGCAGGAGGCAAGCTTAAGAGTGCGTGTGGCGGCGGTCCGCGTACGCGTTATACACTCGTAGACGCCCACGACGCGCATTATTATCTCACGCGTTGAGCGATCAGATCTCGACGGGAGACAGTCCATCTCAGATCGCCTGGTTCTACCCTCCCACTGGCAGAGTCACCGCACCTCCATCGTTGCGGTATCCGTTCGCTACAAAATATAAACCATTATTGTACCGTCGTGCGTGAGCGTTGGCAGTCCCGTGCTGGACACATGCCATGTACTGTACAATATGGCATTCACGTGATCACTCCTCGCGCAGTGGCAACTTGAAAGCAGGCATCTCATCGCTACTACCCTCTTCCATGAACCACGACCCTCTTGGACACTCCTTTCCCCTCTGAACCGAAACAATCAATATGCATGCGCCAACTCCTCAAGAGCAGGAGGCTGTGGAGACCCTTCTGGCCATGATGGGCGAGGACGGGATCTCCGCAGACGATGCGCTCAGAGTCCTCCGCAAATACAACGGAGACATGGACAGAACAGCCACCGCCTTGCTCGAGGGGGAGACTGGAGGGGTGGTGGCCGAAGCTATGGACACCTCCTGGTCAGGAGGCCCCGCCGTAGGGCCGCGCACGCCGCCTCGTAAGTGTGCCACAATGAGTATATACCCTCGAGAAGCTGAGGAATGCGTGAGCATCGAAGCCCGAACAGGACAGCTCTGTAATCGACCTCACTGCAGATGACGAAGACAAAGAGCTCAATCGCGCACTCGCGGCGTCCTTGATGGAGGCGGGCCCGGGTACCTTCACAGGGCCGAGTAACAGAGCACCAGACCCCAATTGGGCAGTCGTTCCTTCTAATGTATGCCCACCTCGTCTGGTATTCTTCAGACTGTCATCTCAACATGCGATCGTCGCAACATAGGTTGCAGCGTCTGGCGTAGACGTGCAGGACGAGTCCTTGAGCCGAGCAATCGCTGCGAGCCTGGAGGATGCTCCAGGAGCTGACTACTACGAGCCACAGCCGCTCCAAGACAGGATACGCAAGGATGCAAGGTGCGCGAGACCTTCGAATTTTGCCGGATCCTGCTCTGACCGAGTGCCTCAGACCTGTGGCACTCCGGCCGACGAACTCCCCCATGGCCTATGCTGCACTACTCCTCCAATCCCTATATTACGTTCCCCAGGTCCGCCATGCGGTCGCACAGTGGGGACACACGTATTATGAGCAGCAATCGCAGCTGCACGAAGGTGGTGAAGTACCACATCCTGAACCTGGTACTTCAGGTGTGTATCCGTACCCAAGTGCTTACCGGGCATCCGTTTAGTTTGACATGAACTAGAGGTCTTGGTGTGGTCCCTGATGGAGATATTCGCGAACATGGAGATTGCACTGTTGAGCGACCTTAATTCGGACGATGTCATCGAGGCACTATCTCCAGAACCATGGAACAACGCCTTGGAGCAGCCGGGCGACACGTCTTTCTGTGCGTGCTCTCTTGGGTTTCTATCGCGGAACACATCACCCACATGGTTTCAGCGTTATACAGCAAGTTGGCCCAAGTAGTCGAGTGGGCCCTTCAAGATGAACCACCGGCGGGTGCTGCCCCAGATTGGCCCAGGTACCCTTATCTCTCCCAAGTCTCGTCCGCCTGCAATGACGTCCCTTACTGTGCCTCAGCCGCTTGTTCCACTTTCGCTACGGCCTGAGCTCCGAGGATCTCAGCAGGGTGCCATTCGACAGCGCGCACGACCTGTCCGTCGTCAAGGTCGACGTGCGAGGGACCGAGGATGCGAACGACCTCGTTGCCTGTCTGTCGTCCGAGCTCGGCCTGACGGGCGCGCTGACTACGCCGACGAAGCAGCACGTCATCTTCGAACCGAGCGAAGTCGTCGCGTTCCAGCTTGTGCGCGAGCACATGCTCCCGACGTACGAGGCCGCGGTCGGCGCGAAAGGGCGCACGGAGCGCACGACGTTCAAGTATCCCCCGTATGTATACCTGGACCAGTTCCTTGCGAGGAATCTGGCGAAGGGAAATGAGCTTCGAGAGAAGCAGAGGGATATGGCTAAGGAAATCGAGCAGCTTGTAGCCAAGAGGCTGGCTTTAACGCACCACAAGGTCTGGGTACCCTTATCTAGTTCATGCGGCCCTCTGACTGACAGTTTCTATGTCGCTTATGCAGGACAGGGATACGTTGGCGGACTTGCGGGCGTCAGTACACTACTACGAGAACGTTGCCGAGGATGGAGAGGACGAGGCCCGGAAGGCTACCATACAGGAGATGGCCAAGAAGCTCCGGAAAATTCTGACACGTTTAGAAAACGAGCTGCAAAGTAGGGACCTAATTCTCTCCGTGAATGTCCGTCTGATAATCCGCAGGTATCGATGCCTCCGTTGCGAAGCTCAAAGACGACGCGGCGAACCTCTTCAACATACCCGAGCTGCAGCAACACAGGGTACGCCGAACACATCTCTGGAGGATGGTTGCTCACCGTAGACACGTAGTACGATCTGAGGGCTGTGCTTGTCCACGACGGCGTGTACGGTAGGAAACACCTCTACTCCTACGTCAAGGACAAGGGGACATGGTGGAAGACGCATGACTACATGGTCACCGAGGTAAGTTGCAGCAGTGGACCCCACCGAGTTGCGGATCTAACTGCTTGCAGGTATCAGAGGAGACGGTCCTCACTGACGCGACAGGCCTACACCTCGGCGCTGGCCCGTACTTCCTCATCTACAGTAGCGCTCTCACCGACGACCTGGAGAACCTACGAGCACAGTGGCCCGAGAGCATCAAGGTGGGACATCTCTCTTATGGGTTTCATGGATGATTGACAAAAGTGGTGATTGACAGAACACCGTAAAGCACAACAACCAGATGTTCCTGTCGCAACTCCCTCAGGATAAGGCCATGGAGGTGAACGACCCGAATTCACCCCCAACCTCCCCGTATCACTCGCAGGCGCCCTCAGAGTATACGATGTCATCTGGGACGGTTGAGCCGCCTCAGTCGCGTGGGGAGCCGATGGACGAAGACCCCGTAGAGCAGCCGATGGAAGTGGATAACAAACCATAAGGAACAACGTACATCGTCCGACATTATCAGTCTGTCCATGCAGTGTACAGTGCTTGGCATCTATTGTAGATGGTGGGGAGAAAGTTGCGCAGCGGCGAACAGAATGTCAGCAACACCAGACGGCTCATTACATTGCGATGTGCCCATCAGAGAATCCAGGGTGAGTGCAGTGGTAAGATACAGGATAGCAGTACGACACGATAAGCAGTACACGATACACAGCAAATAACTATTACGACGTCTAACTCAACTTGGCCTTCTTGGTGGGCTGCGGGGTGCCCTTGTCGCTTCCCTTCCGCTTCACAGCGGTTGATTTCAATCCGTGCATGAGCTCGCGATACTTGTTTCTGACAAGCACCGCGATCTTTCCGACCTCCGAGTCTGCGCCGTTAAACTTGATAGCGTTGTCGATCATGAGCTCCATGTCTGCCTCCCAGGCTTCGACAGAGTCGTACTTGTCTGCGTCGAGCTTCTGGCGAATAGTACGCAAGTCGCGCGCATCCTTTCGCGGGATGATGTCGAAGTACTGAGGGATACCCAGCAACTCGGGATCTACGGGCTCACGGAATACGAAGGAGCTGAGGGGCGGTGTCAGCTGAAGAGCCAACAGGATGCAGCAAGGACATACATGGGGTCAGCAACTAGTTTGTTCATGACACCTTGGAGACTCCGCTTCTCGTTCCACGCTAGTTTCTTCTCCATCGCCTTTGCCCACTCCTTCTTGAACACACGTTCGACTGATTCTGCACAGGTGACGGGGTAGGTCGTGGGCGGATTGAAGGTCCGACAGTTACGGAAAATCAGGTCCACGTCTTTCGCGAACTCTTCCATGGTGGTGTAAGCGCCCTCGTTCAACTTTGTAAACATCGTGCCGAAGTCCATTGGCTCTTTGATCTCGTCATAATACCTATCAGAGGGTGAGGTGACGTTCGTGAGGCAATGCAGTCCCGCAACTCACGTTGGGCATCCATCCATGACGGGATCAACTGGCTTCAAGAAGATGCGCGCATCTGGCAACTTGGTCAACGTCTTCAGGACTTCTTTGCACTTCTTCTCGTTGATAGGCGTGGCCTGTACGATAACTTTCTTCTGCTTAGCCGGAGTAGTCGCTCGCGTGTTCGTAGAAGGCGCCGCAACCTCTTTCTCCTTCCCTTTGGCGGATACACGCTGAGGGGTTTCAGCAGTCGACGCCGAAGCAGAGGGAGGTGGTGGTTTAGAGGTCTTAGTCTTGGCTGGTGGAGAGGGCCCAGTATTAGAATGCGCGGCGCCATTCTGCTTCGGTTTAGCAGCCGGGGTCGACGCAGCGGATGAAGGGCCGGGTACGGGAGTAGGCGGTGGTGCGTGCCGCTCCCTCTTGGATGGAGTTGCAAGCGCAAGTATCTCATCTTCTGTCGGATCCTCTACGGGCTGCTTCCGTTTCCCAATGACAAGTTTGGGCGCACGCCGTTCTTTCTCCTTTTCTGCTGGGTGACCATTGCGATGTTTACGTTCTTCGTTCTTTTCCCTCTCGATCGCGATAACTTCCTCGAGCAAATCTGCTGAGCCATCGTCTATATTGTCTATGAGAGGCGCGGGGGGACGTGGTGATGATGGCGTGGGCTGTGGAGCGGCCTTCTTGCCCTTCACTTTGGGAGCGGGCTTTGACGGTGTCTCTGCGGCTGTGCTGCCGCCTACCTTCAATTTGATCAACTTTCGCGAAGCCGGAGCCGCAGGTGGTAGTAAATCGGCAGGCTGTGGAGCGGGGGCAGCCCTCGCGATAGCAGGAGGTACGACAGCTCGCGGCTGCGCAGCACGGTCCGCTGCCTCTAAAGTCTTGTTGATCCGGATCCATTCTGTAGAGCACGACATTGAATCATCACATAATAAACAAAGTAAATTGATACTCACGCTTGTCGAAGAAGGACTCCAAGGCTAAGGCCTCGTTGTGGACGTAACTGCCCGGGGCATTGTATAGCTTCGCATTATTGATGACGAGGCGGAAATCATCCTCGAACTGGAATCGATCCTTGTATTTGCCCGACTCGAGCTTAGCGTTCATTGTACTCAGATCCATGGGATTCTTGATGATCTCGAAGTAACTGGCCGCATTTCAGATCAGAAGTACTGAGATCATCACGAGTGGGCATACCTCGGCGCATGGTCCCGTACAGGATCCACCGGCTGCAAGAAGACAGCAGCGCGCTTGTGCGTCTGAAGCTTGTTCAAAGCATTGCGACATGCTCTTAAGTCGTTCAGACTCATACCCGCGGTCTGAGCCTTGGGTACATTCTGCGGCTTCTTCTTCTCCGGTACCGTCGCTTTCTTGGGGGGAGGAAGTCTGGGGACAGGGAAAGGATCTCGCCTGTCGAGCACTGGGCTCGCTGCAGCACTCGGTGTCCGGGTCGACACATCACCTTGCACACCACTAGGTGGAAGCTTTACCTTCGGTGTACTTGCAAAGGGTAGGGTGGGGGTCCTGGTCGGTGGCACCCCAGTCTTGATGGACGGGCGCGTCTTCAGTTTGACAGGAGGTATAGGTGGGGCCACCTCAGCGACGGGAGTAGGCGGAAGATGAATGGTGACCTTCGGTGGTGCCTCCTCTGCGCCACGGATGAGGAGGTCCGCAAGTTTCAGCAAGCACCATCGTACTTCGTGGTCGGTCTCAGGCGCTCTACAGGACATATTGAGCATGATCAAACCGCCGCACAGTGGGATATACATACAAGGCAATTGGCATTAAAGATTCTCTGATAACCTCGCTCTTGCCCAGCTCCCTGTCCTTCCTGAAGGCTTTGATCATGAGATCCATGTCGCTCTTCTTGTTCTCCTTCGCGCGTTCGGCCCCATTGCCGTCCTCTTCAATCAAGACAGACTCTGTCTCCTTCGACGTCTTCACCTCGCCCATAGATACAAGTAGCGCCAGACTGAGGCAAGCGTTCTGCGCAACATGGCGACGGATTACCCGCGAAGAGTCGTTGGCCATAACTGCGAGGATGTAGCGCATGACTTTTGGCGTGTACCATTTCGTGAGGAAGAGGTAGTCAAATGCGGCCATACGGACTTGAGTATAGTTTCCCTCGCTAAACACACATCAACTTTGACCCTAGGGTAGTCTGTCGAAGGTGCTCACCGTGTCAAAGGGAAGAATAGCCGAGGGTCATGAGGAATGAGGTTTGCTACGCTGAGCATCAAGTGGAACTGTGGGTAGCGATAAAGTCAACAACTCAAGTATTGAGGAATAACACCAACCTCTATCACAGCAACTGTGACGACATTGTGATACGTCGGTATCAGCCTATCCATGCTTCGGTAGCGATCGACTTCCGCGAGGGCCTGTCTCAGTAGGTCGGCGTCTTGGGCATCTTGCACTGGTTGACAGTCAGTGGCGATGAATTCGCCACGCTCTGGTGGAACCGTTGATATGCTGGCACATGCCAAAGCAGATATTACGGTGCAAATGTAGAAGGCATCCGAGAACTAGAGCATGTTGGTGAGCCTACCAGAACCTGCCCGTGACGAGTGGCCCTACCGGGTTGGATGTATTGTCGTTATACCGCAGTTGGTCAACGAGGAACTGCCTGATGATAGGCGGTGTCTTTCCGTTCTCGAAGCGTACCCTCGATATGGCCCGGATAAGACTCTGTACAAGCGCCCGCGAGTTAGTAGTAGAACCGTGTACACGATCGATACTGTACCTTGCGTACGAAGTATTCTGCGAAGTCGCTGAAGTCGTTCGGCCTTGGAACATACGTGTGACTGAAAAGATCTGGTTTGGGATCTTCGGGATCGTAGCAATAGCGCAGGAACAACTTGAACAGGTGGAATAGGCCCAACCATTCCATCCTCTGTATTGCGCACTGCAAGCAGTGAATGAATGCCAACACTTGTGCTACCTATGGAAATACTTACTGATACGAGGGCTTGAGCTGCCTCGCAGCGTATCCGGTAGTAGTAGTTCGATACCAGAACTGTCTTGGTGAACGTGCTAGAAATAATAGGGTTCGGCGTCCCCATCAGGACTTGGATCGCCTAGGCTCTTGCTGTTCAGGGTTGGTCCAAGTCGACCTAGCAAAGAGACGCACCTCGTATTGTGCTACGACGTCTCTATCTCGTTGGAGCTGCGACACCCACATGTAGTCCTTCTGGTCGAACGCGATAGCCGCGATCCACTCAAAGTCGGCATCGATCCGGATCCATTCGTACGTCTGTCCCGCCATGTTCTGCTCGTCTTCCTCTGTCCAGTCCGCCACTTTCCAGTTCTCGCGCTCCTTCTCATTCTCCCAGATCTCCAGACCGAACCCCATATCGACCATGTCCATCGCCGCCGCTGCCTCAGCGTCACCTTCTGCAGCGGCTTGAGCGGCCGCCTGCCGAGCTAGATAACGTTTCGTGTTCCGCCGTACTCGCTTGTACTTCGTGTTGAACGGTACTTCATAGCGCTTGAACGGTGCCCGGATGTCAAGAACATGTTCATACGGGGTTCCATCGGCCTCATGGATGCGGATAGTCATTTGGCCCTGTGGCATCACATCAGGCAACGTAACTTCGTGGAAAAAGGATACTTACTTCGAAGAAGGATACTGGTTTCATGAGCGCCTTCCCCACCTCATTGTTCTCGTGCACTTTGTATGCAGGTGCATCCTGACGCATGGAGATCTCAACAGCCATCTTCTTTCGGTTGAAAGTTGCCGAAAACCCAAACGTAGGACACCCACTCCCGTAGATCCACTGCTCTGCAAAGGACCGCGGATCGATACCGCTCACCTTGCGGCATGTGCGCAAGAAGGAGTGAGTCGATATGTGATTGTTGGGCATCTCCCCGCTGATGGCGGACAGAAAGACTTTGGGCAGCACTCGCGACAAACCGAGGGAAGTCCCCGACTTGCCAAGACGCCGGTCTAGGATGTGAAGGACGAGGGGTGCCTTCAAGTTAATGAATGGCAACGTGACGGAATCAGGGGGATCGAGCTGCTGTGGCTGACAGATTGGGGGCATGGAGCCGTTATCCAACTGCAGCACTCGTTCCATGTCCTTCTTGAGCTTGAAGCGGTACTCGTTGACGCCGAAGAGCTTGCGAGTGAAGAGGCCTGCGATGTACAAGCCGAGGCCATTCACGAGCCATGTGTCCGACCACGTCTTCTGCTGGATGTTGATTCCCATCCACTGGCAGGCGAGAGCGTGGCTCAAACAATGTCGTGTTTCGAAGACTTGATCTATAGCATCCTCGCCGTGAAGCAAGTCTGCGCTAACCAACGATAGCGTGGCGCTGTCGAAGCGTTGGGTCGGCATTTCTTCCACGAAGACGAGTTTGTGGGAGCCAAATGGGTAAGAACCGAACTCCGTCGAATAAAAACTCATCGCAGACCGCATGAAGGAGACAGAATTCGCTAGGAGCCCTTCATGCCCAGGAAGACAGAAGGCGTGCATCAACGGCTGGATGGTACCAGACGCGTCTTCTGCAGCGCTGAGATCCGCAGGGATGGTGAGGACATGGAATGGGCCGGCGGCGAAAGCGATATGCTGAGCGGAGGTCAAAGTACTCTGGGCGAACAGAAAAATCGTCTTGTTGGAGCTATAGGGGTGAGCGACCTGTTCTACGAGTTCGCCGCTGCAAACGACGACTGTGGGGTGCTCGCCATCCTGGATCTCTTCGTCGTCCGCCAAAGGTTCGTCACGTTGCTCCAGGTGTCTTGGGACGATGAACTCAAGATCCCAGGTACATTTTTCCCACAGGTTATCTACGCAAGGTACCCAGCATCTGGCGGCGTCGGGACACGAGGGCGTCGTATATACGTGTGGCGCGCGCTGTTCAGGTCATTAAATCATTTTGGTCGCAGAGTACGAGGGCTTACATATGGATACGTTTCCGTTGGGAGCACAAATTCCAACCCATCGGACGGATTCCGTACGCTGTACTCGATCTTTACGGTGATAGGGCTGAATTCCGGTACTGGAAGCGTCGGCTGAGACATTGGCCCAGGCGTTTGCGGCTCTGGTGTGGCAGCTAGGTACGTAGATGGTGTTTGATCTGCTACTTTCGGAGCAGGCGTGCCAATGACGCACCTTCGCTCATGATGCCTGCAGCGGCATGTCCCGACTGCCTGACAGACACCTCCTTCGGGATCGCAATCGACAACTCGCCCTCGTCCCCTTCGGCAAGGGCTGAATACACTCTTCGCTTCAGTTCTGGATGGAGATGGACATCCTGAGAATTAGATATGTTCAGATTGCCAAGGGGGTCGTGGTAGACAAAGTCCGCTGGATGGGAAGCGACAGTGACGGAATGGATAGCTGCACGCCTATTCAGACCAACAAGAAATCATTTTCGCGGAGGGGACATACTGCACTGTCTCGAATGAAGATGCAAAGTCTTGAGATCCTTGCTTGCTGGGACTACAGTGAGTTCCGTGTAGCCCTAAGAGAAAGCTTAGCAAACGAGCCTCGCAATCAGAGTCTGCAGCCTCTTACCCAAAGACTACCTGAGAAATCAATCTCCAGTACGACTTTCTGGTGGCTAGTAGAGACAGAAACATTGTCAGAACTCGCTGGCGCAGGAAAGAAGAGAAGAACACGTATATGGTGAAACCTCTGCGAACATGCTCCCGTTGCATCTTCGCACGTGTCGACGGACACCAGACCCACGCAAACTGTTTTCAGACAGTCAAGAGTATGTAAGAGTAGTAATGATGCGTGTTCGTGCAAAGGCACTGGGGGCAATGGACGCGACGACAAGCAGCAACGTCGCTGAGAGAGAGAGCCCCGCGCCGCTGCGACGACGTTGGACGTGATTATGTAACCCGGCGTGTGGCTAAGCAGACGCCCGTGGTCGAGGACAGGTGAGCGCCCGATCCCGCGGGATCGAAATCTCATCTTGCACAGAAATCTGAGCAAGTACAGCACCCGCCGGCCTTTGCACATCCCCTCATCTCATCAACGCCGTCGCGCGCGACATTTACTCAAATGCCCCCAAAGTCCGTTTTTCGACGACCCGGAACGCAGCACTTCCAACTCGTTCACCGTTCCCAACGCGATCCCCTCATTCATGACCCGGAAGCCAGTCAGCATGTCCTGAAGGCATTTGAGCGAGGCAACGTTGCCAAGGTGCGCAGTAGCCATAATGATTACAAAAATGCTCTCGAACACTGTACGTGGTAGGGCAAGTCCCGTGCAGAGTTGGAGAGGTCTCTGTCTCCGTCAGAACTTGCACATGACAAGGAGCGAGCCAATATCGGGGAGGCAGCGCTCTACGGGGTCTACTACGATGACACCGACTATGACTACATGCAACATCTTCGCCCTGTTGGTCTTCAGGAGGATGGCGTTGACAGTGTACTCATTGAAGCACCCGTCAAAGGAAAAGGCAAGGGCAAGGCGAGGGACCCCATAGAATTGCTGGACCTTCCTCCAGACGTCCTCCCTTCTACTGCAGAAATCCCTAGGAACTATGAGTCACAACAGAGTATCCCTTCCTCGATTGCAGGATTCCAACCCGACTTGGACCCACATCTCAGACAGGCCTTAGAAGCATTGGAAGATGACGCATTTGTGGACGATAGTCTGGAAGATGACTTCTTTGGTGAGCTCGTAGCCGAGGGGGAGCTCGCACCGGATGAACATCTTGAGTTTGAGTTTCGCGAGGAGGGTGTCGAGGATATGCAACATGGCGAAGGTCACAAGCAACACGAAGTGGAGAACGAGGAAGACGAGGGCTGGGAAGCTCGCTTCGCCAAGTTCAAGAAAGCACAGAAAGACGCACCTCCGCCTGACGCCTCTGAGATCGATGGATACTCGGAGAGCGGCGACGTTGTTGGCACGCTTCCTAAGTTCTCCGTTATCGGGCGTAAAAAGCGGCGCAAGGGCACCTCGGATGCTTCGGGCTACAGCATGAGCAGTTCATCCATGTTCCGCAACGAGGGCCTGACCATGCTTGATGAGCGGTTTGAAGAGGTAACCATATCTAACAATGTGCCCGTCGTTTTGCGAGCTCACAGTCAGCGCAGATTCAGAGGCAATACGATTCGGATGAGGAAGATGAAGACGAAGACGAAGACGACGGCGGCTCGGATGACTCTGACGAGGCCCCCGAGCTCATCACTACGCGCGAAGACTTCGATACTATGATGAACGAGTTCCTCGATAACTATGAGATCCTCGGAGGGAAGATGCAGCCCATACTTCCGGGAGACACAGCAACGCAGAAACTCGATACCATTCGTAAAGCGCTTGGACAGGCACGACTGCGAGACGATGAGGAGGATAGTAATAGTGAATCGGACGACATCTTGATGCCCTTGAACATCGATGAGAAGCAAGATCGTTGGGACTGTGAAACAATCCTGAGTCAGTGAACATCTCTCAGTGTCACGTAATTCAGGCTTACCCCCCACAGCAACGTACAGTAATCTCGAAAACCATCCCCGGCTAATTAGGGCACGTCAAGAAAGACCTACTCCCAGGATTCGGCTAGACATGAAAACAGGCTTGCCCGTGGTGGATGGGAAGCAGCCGCAGTCACGAGCAGTTGCAGACTCGCCGTCCGAATCGGACACAGAAGGCGAATCACGACGTTCGTCATTCTACCTTTACTGCTACCACCTTGTTGACCTGACCATCAGCGCAACGAGTGACTGTTACGCGACCCAAGAACGAGTCGAAAGAGGACAAGAAGGCTCGTAAGCAGGCCGTAAAGGCCGAGCGCCAACAACGTCGATCTGAAAAGAAGGCCACAAAGGAGCAGTTCTCCTCCGAAGCAAAACGACAGAACCAGACCCTTGCAAACAAAGAGAAGACAAAGGCACGCAAGCTATGATGCATTAGCAACCACGTACAGAGAATGTATCGTACATTGGCACGTATGGCGAGAGGTATTGTGATAGGGTAGATGCAGGGTATCGTAGACGTCGTCGTCGGATGGGATGTAATGCTACACATATGCAAATGACGTCCAGGCGAAGAAAGCAAGATAAGGCGCTGCGAGTTGATGAGTCATTCAGGTCCCTGGTCCACAGTCGTGTACGACCGACGTCCTCCCTTCCAGAAGAAGCGGTATGTTGGGGAGAGATCAAGACGAAGTCTACGTTCGAATACTAGATCCAGATCATAGGTGGATGGGGGCATTACCCTCGTCCTCAGGCGAATCGCGTTGCTTCATCCACCGATCTGGTACCTGCAAGGCATGTCATGAAAGTACATGGGCGTGTCACGGATGAAATCCTACCAAAGGGAAGTAACGCTCCATCGCACTGAGGAATCGCTGCCTGTACTGCTTGGGGGTGATGATAGTCGGCTCGCCCTTGGTTCCGCCCCCAAGGAAGGCTGAATCCTTGACGAAGTTCTCTAGCTTCTTATCCCAGGTGTAAGTACGAATGTAGTCTGCCATTCCATTAATATACTGTATTGTTGTGTAGATACAACGTATGTCACTCACCAACAATACCCACGACCAGCTCGTTGTTTGCACTGTCTACACCTACGACCAGCGAGTAGTCCATAACGTTGATATCGGCCAGGAACTTGGTGTCGTTGTAAAGAGAACCGCGGAGAATGCGCTTCGAGTGCTCGCGAAGATAGAAGGGAGACAGGTGAGCAGCTGAGGGGCTCTGTCGCTCAATGGCCTCGTGCGCGTTTCAGAAGGTTACGTACTTTCTACCAAGTTCTCGTCTAGCAACACCTCATTCTCCCGCCCAGTGGACTGAACATGTCGATTACGAGTGGAACCCTTCAGGTCGTAAATCTGTGCCACGTCAGAGCCCTGATGAGTGACTACGAGATAGTCATGGACGCCACCTTCGAGAATCGACGATCATAGAAGAGGTTCTCCATGACAAGCAAGTTCATCTGGGTCACTTTGGCTTTGCTGGAGTCACCGTGGCTATGCGTCTTACGGAACGTTATTTTGAAGCAGCCGAAGATCTTTGCGAGAAGGGTGGGCCGCTGTAAATGCAGCACCGTCAGTCGTCTTTTTGCTGCAGAGTACTGCATGCTCACATCTGCTTCAACTGCGGACGACATATAGTCAAAGTACGCGGGCCCGAATGTTTCCATGGCCTGAAGCTCGGGCCTCGAAAGGCCTTTCGCTATGAACCGATCGTCTAGGGTTGCGTTAGTCAGGGAATTGTCATCGAGCAGGCGACACGGCGCACCGAGCGTCTTCAAGAATACCGATCCAGACTTTCCACCATTGGCGTTCCATTTCACGCACCGCGCCAGCGATTCAACCATACTGCGCTCACAGTCGTATGTGCGGCGAAGAGCATCGAACTGCTCGGGGAAGAGAACGGTACAGCTTATGGTAAGCCCACCACTCTCGAACGCTAGCCCAAGCGTGAGCCCACTACGGAAGGAAGATTATAACATACTCACAGATCGCCCAAGGTTGCTTCGATGATGGAACGCGTAGGTCCTGAGTAGGATCCCAATCATCTGAGCTGTCTACGTTCACCACTCCCCAGGTAGACGTCGACTCCGCGACCGATCTATCGTCTGGCATGAACGCTTCACCTCCATCCGTCAGCTTCGGCTCTTTCGTTTGACGCTTCTCTGCTCTTGATCTCGCTAGCATGTCTCGGTATGTAGGCGAGCTAAGAAACAAGTGGCGTGAGTGCTGTGCGCAAGAACGGGGGCATAGTCGACTCACTTTAGAGCCAACGCGATGATCGAGGTTGGTTCGTCTGTCCTCACGACCATCGACGAATTACGGAAGATATGCTCGGGATTAGACATGGGGTCTTCAGCGTCGATCTCTGCACGTTGACGAGGCTGCGGAACTGGTTGAGGCCAGAACCCAGACAATGCTTTGAGGATAGAATGCCTTTCAGAACCACCAGGCCCAGCCTCTAACTCAGGTGCAGGGGAGGTCAGGGGAGCAGGCTCATGCGTCATAACAGTGAGAACTGGTGAAGCGGAGGTTGAAGGCAATGTAGGACTAGCCTGTTCTGAGGGGTTGGTAGTGTGTCCAGGCAGTTGCACAACTTGATGCGTATTCTCCTGCGGAACAATGGGGGTCTCTGTGTTGCTAGTACCCGGGGGCGCAGGGCGATCAGGAACTGCGGCTGATGTAGGTGACTCCAAGGTCTTGTTCTGCTCCACCTCCTCCTCGCCCTCTCCCTCGTCGTCAGCTTCACTGGAATCGGAGCTTTCCGCCTCATCCCGTATGGCATCTTTGATACTGTCGAGTACCTCAACTTTTGCCCGAGCGTTGGCCACTGGTCGAGGACGACGACCACGAATTATAGTATATCGACGAGTCGCACGTTCGTTGTCGCGGTTGATACGCTCAAAATGCTTGGCGATATTCGACACCTTATTTCCTACTCCTGGCTGTCTCCTCATGGTGACCTTTGGTCCCGCGCTGCTAGTGGGACGAGAGGAAGAGGTCTTTTCAGAAGCATTACCGCGCACTGTCGCTTTGCCCTTCTTCTTCGTACCCACAAGGAGTGACCCAGAACGGGAGAGAGGGGGAGACGTCTTCCCTGCCTTGGAAGGTCCCTCATAGCGTGCGCTGACGGACCGTTTGTCGGGCGAAGTCTGCCTTGATGTGACGCGAGAGTCGAAGGAAGAAGACACAAGGGGCCCTGGGATGCGGCTGTTGTGCCCCGTCACGCCCAGCGGCCGCTTCGAGTGAGTGAGATACCGCGGTGCGATGTTAGCAGCGTAACCGGATTCGAAGTCAGATATGGAAGGTTTCGTCCGCAAAGTCCTACGTTGGGCTTTGTTTCGAACTCGCGGGGGAACATTGCTCGAACCTTCTTGTTCACTGTCAGAGAGCGGTGCAGCCGGAGGGAACGCTGTCTTGGTAAGCTCTTCTACTCCTTGCGCAGGCAAGAAATCCTGATACTTCTTGACCAGTTCCGCAACGCTTGGATAGTTCATGGATCGCCTAGGCAACCGTGACAGCTTGGATGAGGGATGGTCAACGACAGCCTTATCTTGGTCAGCCTGAAAACCTTCAGACCTTGTACATGACAGGACATATGAACGACGTACGGACGGTGAAGAGAAAGCACTGTCGGGCGAAAATACGTCGCCCCGCTCTGCCCCGATGGTTGAATCGCTCTCCTCTCCAGACCTCGGGCTAGCCTCTGCAATGGTCACGACAGGCATCGCAGCTTGCGCAGGTTCGGGCGACTTCCCTGGCACCGGGGTAGGCTCACAAGTCTGCTCAGCCTGAACTTCCGATTCTGAGGCATCCGATGCAGACGAAGTGGAGGTAAAGGAGTCGCCGGTGACACGCCTGATGGTGATCGGTACGGTGTCTTCAGCTTCCGAGGTATGCTCCCTGTCCAGTGAACCGTAGTGACCGTAGTGGTGCTTCCTCGGGGCAGGGAAGAACCCTCTGACAGAGCCAAATGCAGATGCCTTGCGGCTGCCGCGGTCGGCCAGCTGCGTGAACCTCGGCTTGGGAAGTTTATCGAAGTCCTGCTGCCAAGCGACAATCTTGTCCTGGCGATACGCCCGCACCTGGTTCAGTGCTAGAGTGTCAGTGGGAGACGTCTCCCGGTAAATCTTGTTGATGAGCCTGGCTATGTCTCGTTTCTCCCACTCTGCTTTCGTAATCAGTAAATTGATCTCTGCAGTCAGCCTGGCATCATCTTCCTCTTCTCCAGTAGCCGCGTCAATGTTAATAAGCTTGAGGTCGTCAATAAGGCCAGAGTACCAGAGCTCATTCCGACGATGCAATCGCTCGAAGTCGGAATTCTTGATTTCCAACTGTGTCTCAGGACGCACCCGAATACGCATAGGAGGGTAGACAATCTCGTGCAACGTTATGGGTTCTGCCTGGAATCGTACGGTCATCCCTCGAATAGCGAAGTAGCGGATATGGTGCTGATATAT
Source organism: Fomitopsis palustris (assembly GCA_029783445.1). NCBI lineage: Eukaryota > Fungi > Basidiomycota > Agaricomycetes > Polyporales > Fomitopsidaceae > Fomitopsis > Fomitopsis palustris. The sequence goes on along the minus strand of JARAOQ010000022.1, from coordinate 57,583 downwards.
GTTATGCTGACAACCGGCGCCCTGGACAAGCTGGACATCTGCGGGGTAGAAGTGTAGCTCCAGGAACTTCGCAAAAGAGTACCTTTGCATCTCTGGGGACACAGGTATGAAGGGTGTCGCAGATCGACAGAGCCGACAGGCACTCCAGGTGATGATTCCGTCGTTGGCCGACGTACGGTTGATGATCTGGCCATCCCACTGCTCGACTGCGACGAAGAGACGCGTCTCATTATGGACGTACACTGTTCCATGACGGGCGAGAGGTTGGCTGCAATTCTTGTTCTCGCAGATGGCTTTGGGGTCCAGGAAGTGAACAAGAGTATCCATAACCGCCTTCTCAATAAACTGACCCAGCGTGCAGTCATTCTCTCCGTAGAAAGTGAGATACTTCAGCGTTGGAGGGAAGCACGCTCTGTGCAGGCCGAAATCCGTTGTGGGCATTGTAGCTTCCCATACGCTAATGCATTGGTACTTCTCCACATTGAAGTCATCTGGGTTCTTCCGGAGGTACCACTCCCAGATGCGTCGCTGCTCGGTATGTTGCCATTTAACGTAGCTGAGGCGACTCTCCAGCCTGATGTCATCGACGGTCTTCAGTTGTGTCGGGGGCTCGTCTGCAGGCGTCATGGGTACTGGAGAGGCTGCAACGACTTGCGACACCGTCGGGGTAAGATCGAAGTAGCTAGGGCCACCGGAAGGAGGATTGGAGACAACCGGCGTCGCGAGAACTTCTGGCATGTGCAACGATTCGATCTGCGCCGCGACGTCGTCTGGATCAGGACTTTCCGTGCGTCCTGGGGTAATAGTTGCCTCTTGAGCGTGTGCGATAGCTAACTCCTGCTGATGCTCGGACGCAGCCTTCTCTTCTCTCCGCACAATCTCGTCTTCCCACTCTCGTTTTACGCGGAAGAGTTCATCGTCGAGCTCCTTCATCCGACGGATGGGATACGGCGGTGGGAAGCGGAGAGTAGCGGAGACCGATATGAAGGTCGTGCGGTATGGTTTGAGGGACTCTGCGATCCTCTGAGACAAACGCAGCTGCTCCGCCTCTTCATCCGGAAGGTCCTCCATGTTGGACTGGGTTTCGACGTGATCCTCGGAGATGCCGCTAAGAGGTGCGGGAATAGACTGAAGCATAGGTGCGGAGAGAGTCGGAGGCGGGGTGGATGCGCTTGGGCCTGATATGGGTACAGAAGGGGAGGCCGTTTGCGTAGGGGTAGCTTCTGGGGTCAGAGCGGGCAAGGTTATGACAGAATCCTTCCACAGATGTGTCTCCAGCTTGAGGTTACGAACAATGAATGCGAGGAACCGAGTCACCTTCTTGACCCTCCGGAGTGTATCGATATCCCCGCCTCTCAGAACGATCGTACAGCCCATCTCTGGGTTACACCCCTCGAAGCGCATATACGTCTTCCGGCGACCAGGGATGAGGGGATGATCGAAGGTCTGGATGCGGAAGCGGGCACAGTGGCCTAGGTGTGGTTCTAAAGCGAGTTTGTCCATGGATGAGAACACGTCACCCTGCGTCATACGCGCGACAAACTGAATGGCAGAAGGCTTGACCGTCCTGGCAACGGCGATCTTGTGCTTCGCGAGCGCATCTAGGGCGAGCCGCGAGACGGACTTCTCGGCGAGAACGACGTGGGGGCGCAACGCCGCAATACGGCTGGCAAGGTTACCGAGATAGTCCTTCTCCTGTCGCAAGATCTGCCCGAAATGCATATACTGACCCTCCACTCGATGAAATTCGAGAGGGAAGGTGACCAGCATAACACGAGGATTGCGCTGTGTCCTCAGCATCTGCTTATGCGCGACATTCTTCGTGATGACAGCCCCATCGACATACTCGGAGTCCTTTGGGGCACCGCCAGGGATCTTCTTGATCTTGACGTATCGTCGGACGTCCATGTCTGCACCCTGTCTCTGAGGATGGGCCGTGAACGTAAGTTCCCGTGCAATACGCAAGCTGAGGTTGAGTAGCGTCTCCTCCCACTCCCCAATATTGGGTATTTGCTCGGCTGTGAGCAGTTGTCTTAGCATTATTCGAAGGTGGAACATGGATATGAAGTTGAGTTCTTGCGCATAACTACTTCATCTATCAGTGACTGCATGCGTACGCATGATTGCATCATACACTTACGCAGTGCTCTCTCGCCTCGTCCGCCATCCTGGCTCGGTCAAGTTATAGGGCTCATTTAACCGGCTCTGGACTCGGCTGCGAATGAAGGGTGTCGATGGATCGAAGTCGGCATACGAGTTGAACCTCGATCGAAGCATGCCCGGACTCTCAAAGGGGAGACTACGGTCTGGCGAACTGGCGGGAAACTGCACGGAGCTCGTCGTGCCGTCTGCCGATACCGGGACGGTGACGGGGAAATCGATAGGTGTCTTCGCGCCTGGGGCAGTAGGAGACTCATCGTTGTGAAATCGTTCCGGGAACGCGATGTTGTTAGCATCTTCTTCCACAAGGGTACGACGAAAGGGCACTGGATTCTCCCGAGCGCACTTATCGCTGCGTATGTCATTATAGGGTGTGACAGGGTCGAATGAAAGACCGCTAGGGCCAGGATGCCTCTTAGTCTCGGCGATGGAGAACAGATTGAATGGTTCGTCTGTTCGCCCAAAGAGTTGTGAGGCAGCAAACGGTGACTGAGGCTGATTGGCGAGGGAAAATGAGAAGGAGTCGGCCCCAAGTTGACCGAGCTGATGATGAGCGAAAGGAGAGGCTATGCTAGACGTCATCGACCGACGGTCATCTTCATCGTCGTCGTCTACCTTGGCCAGTTTGTCCAAGCATAGATTGCAAACGCGAACCATGCCCTCTTGACCAAAGCGCGCGCCTTTGATCACATTGGACGCGCAACGAGAACAAAACACTTGTCCACATATGCGGCAGTGGTGCTTGCGACGCCATGCTGTGAAGACGCTCTTGCAGTCATAGCATTCCTTGCAGAGTTTATCGTCCATCCAATAGTCCCGGGACAGGCCTGTGCAAGCATGAGCTTCCCGTACGGCCCATACAACTGGGTGCATACCTTCGCCCCGTATCCTCCGAATCACTTTGGAGACCGAAGCGGACCGCCTCAAGCTAACCTGCGTCCTGATGCTTCTAGCATCACTGTCCTGGATGGGGAAGCCAGGTATAGCTGAGCCATACATGCCGCCGTCCGGGGTGTCTGGGGCATAGAAGGAACCACTTCGAGAGGGAGGCCTATCGTAGTCTATGTCATACGAAGGGGTCTCGGATACGACTGGCGTGAGCGAGACCTGCGGAGGAGCAGGACGAGAAACAGCGACATTGAAACGATTGCTCCGCTCGGATTTGCTAGACTGCGTCGAGGTGGTGTTCGACAAGGTTGGCCGCCGTTGCTCGTGGGCCTGTCCAGCGGGCGTATTGCCCGCGTTGGAACCTCCGGAGGTGCCAGAAGCAACGGCTGATTGCAGAGGCGCTGCGAGACTGCTCCTGACCTTGGAAAACAGAGAGGTCACCAGAGCGTATGAGGATTGCTCATGTTCATCCTCTTCGGAGAAGGGGTTGAACGACGTCAGGCTCGTTACATCGTCTACAATCTTGGTGCTACTACGAGAGCGGGTCGATGGCTCGCCGGAAGAAGGATGTACGTTTGTAGAGTTAGAAGAACCTGCGGTCGTGATTGAGGCATCCATCCGCGGGGCATGAACGAGGTCGTGGTGACAGAGTGTGATCAGAGATGGAGGAGCAGAGAGAGGAACATGATAGTAACTCAGACAATCGAAGTGATTTGGGAGAAGACGTCAAGGCAGTCCCACTCGACTGCTCGGCGCTCCATCTGCATGCACGCGTAGACGCCCGGTCTACGCGACGTGCGTCTATGTAGCTCGGAGCTTTCGCGCCGGCCACCTCGAACTTGAGCCCCTTGTGTCTCTCCCGCAGCTCGGTTCCGCCCGACCTCTGCTACTGTACGACCTGCACATCAAAGCTCATCAAGATACTATTCAATGGGTACGGACGGTCAAATGAGTATCAACGAAGTCGAGGTCGACCCCGTATGGATGTCCAGCCGTACCGCACGCCAAATCTACGCGCTCGGGGAGGTAGAGAAGGTACGAACTATCGCAATGTGGTCGTTCCACCGCTCACTCAGTGCAATAGGATATCAGCAAGCTGCTATCCCTCGCCGCTTCTTCAATGTCGTTGTTGACGTTACCTCAAACGGACGGCCCCGAAGACGGGCTGCCGCAAGGCGGCGAGCGGTCGGAACAGTTCGTGCTGGAAGTAAGCGAGTACTTTGAGCGGCTGGACGTAAGCCGCCCTTTTCTTGCATTCTGTAGTCAGGGTGTTCACCAGCAGGGCTCCAGTCTATTCATATAGCTATCCGTTCTTCCCTGGCACACATACGGCAGTCGCGAATCGCGCCATCTGCTATAAACGCGCCGCCTCCGGGCTTCATTCCCCCAGCCCTTGGGGTGGGCGTTCCGTCAACTGACGGTGATTATACTAAAGGCACTCGAGGATTACAAGAGGAACGTATCGAACGTGACGCATGGAATGCAATCCTCGACGCGCTGACTCGGTTGAAAGAGGCCAAGGAACGGGAAGATGCCGTAGTGGCTCAAAACTGCATGCATGAGTGACTTTGAGCATAGTGTAGGCTACAACATGGAGGTACAAGGTACGCATAGGATCGCATGGAAGAAAGGCATGATATCAGAAACTCAAATGCTGACCGTCTCTAAAGTCTCCTGCGCGGCAACCAGCTCTGGGTCCGAATGCAGTTCATCTATCTTCTCCGCCGCGACCTAAGAAGCTGTGGAGTTCGAGATGGATGATCACGCATCATCATGCACTTACCGTGACCTCACGAAGGTCCTGCACGGTAGTGCCGAGGCGGCTCGAGGTATCTTGTATCATCCTCTGCGACTCTTCCAACATCCGTCTCTTCATTGTGCGTCAGCATCCATCCAGAGGTAATCGATACCCTCACGCACCGTGTTCTTGATCTGCCATTCATCCCCATTGTCCGCAATCAGCTTGTTGAGTTTGCGCGTTAGATCCTCCTCTTCTTTCTGGTAGGACTTGTGTTCCTTGAATAGTCTATGGCATCCGCATCGGAGTCTGTACTCGTACAGAGGGCGAGCATACGCACCGTTTTGCAGATCCATTCTTGATCTTGAGTTGCCGACGGAGTGCTGCAGGGTCGCTCATCGTGCTCGTATGGGGGACTTGGTGGTAGCGCAGAACGTGTGGCTACAGCACCCGCTTTACCGAGATCGATGGCTGTGACGCCTTAATAAGTAGCATAGTTTGCATTGGTAATGCACACTATGAGCTCGAGTGAGAACTTATCTGAATGTCACAGCACTATATTTATCATCAAAGTGGATTCCTCAGAAAGCTTAACGTTAGCTGAAGCTGCATATTCAACTCGTCGGAATTTGATGTGTGCACACACGCGTTCGGTCGTAGAGCTCATGTATTGTCATCAGTACAACGAAGAATGGCGTACTGTTCGTAACTAGATACTCGTCAACAGATGTAGGGGACGCACATCCGGACCAGCCCCAGAACGAGCTAGCGAGCTGCGAGAATGAGGGAGAGCAACAAAACGAACGACAAGGTAACTCGAGCTGCGTAATGTAGGTGCGTGGTCTAGACAGCGAGACATAGTGCTACGACTACGTACGTGGGTGGCGAGGGAGACAGTTCCGGGGCATGGTATGAGGCGTAAGATGGTCAACCGCGAGTCTGGTCGAGTCGAGTCAGCCCGCATTGGCGCAGCCGCTCAAGGACTGCAAGCAGTCCGAGAGGCGCGCAAGCAGGCAGACGACACACCCTCGACGTCGGCTTCGCGCGGCGCGTCGGCGACATCCGTAGCCGCTCTCGCCGTACTCAACCTCACCGTGGCGCATGAACTAGCACGCGCGCTTGGGAGTAACGAGCAGGTATAGAGCAGCGGGGACGACAGCAGAGGCGGTGGCGTAGGAGTCGATGGTGCGGACGGACCGGAGAGGCAGCGTATCATCAGTTGACGACCTATCCTTGCCGTGTCTTCCATGGCGTTTACTGTCAGAAGCACTGGGGCAGCGAGTCACGGCCGTGATGCACAAGGGCCAGTAGGCACACGGGACTTGTCGAGGAATTCGCCAGTAGCCAGGGGTGGACACGGATAATAGGACTGGTAAGTGCGCTCGATGGCTGCGTCGACGGTGATCAAGCGCCGTCGCCTCCACAAGCAGCAGGTCGGTAGAGAGATGGCGTGTGGCGGAGTAGTAGCTGACTAGGAATGAAATCATGGAGGTCGTGGGTGTTCGAATGCGGGGAATGCGAAGAATATTGACGGTCTTGACATCCACGGGCCAGTGTATCGGCACGCCAATGGCGAGGCACGGAACCACAGCTAAGTGGTCGTCGCCGTCAGCCATGGAGGCGCGGGGCGGGACATAGCCGGATGAGCAGGTAGGAGACGTCGACAGCGATGTTACAAGAATGCGCACACAGCGAGGCGAGGCACTGCACGTCACTGAGGACGCGACCGACGCGCCTCCAGCTCTCAACTGCGGTCTTGCGTCAGCGTCGCGTCGTCCTCCGCGTCGAATCCAACCATGGGCGCCGTCTTCGTGGAGTATCGAGATGTCGGTCTCGTTCGGCTCTGCCGGTTTGTATCCCGTAGTTGTCGAACGTGCGTGCGTCGCCGACGCAACTGCGGACCTGGGCTCCTTCCGTAGTAAGCTCCACTCGAGAAGGTCGTAAACGGTGCGGGGTCATGAAAGCGTAACGATGCGGGGATGGTGATGATAAAAATGCGGAGTGTAGGAGCCGGTTTGAAGGGAATAAAAATGTGTAAAAATGCAACGTGAGCTATGCATGTAAAGGTCCATTGTAGTCGTAAGCACCCTGCAAGCCCGGCAGGAGCGTCTTCAGTCTCGTTAGATCGTATACACGTTAGAATAGTCCATGATCATGCAGGCTGCTCGCACGTCCGGACGCGCTTGACGAGCTTTTGCAGGCGGATGGGCCGAGACGTTTAGTATACCGGCGCCTGAGCCGAAGACTGCTGAGCAGCAGCAACGGCGGATGCAGCGGCGGCATGACGCTGCTCGGCGGTGCCGAGCATGAGGGCCTCGTTGACGTGACGGAGCCGAGCCGTCTCGGCTTCGGCAGCCTGCAGTCTGGTCTGCAACTGCTGTTGAGTCATCTCGAGATAGCGGATGTGAGTAGTGGCTGTAGATCATGTTAACGGCAGTGATATCGCAAGGAGTAAGTGTCACGTACCCCGATCCAGAAGAGAGACTTTGCTCGACTTCTGGTTGGACACGGGCAGGGCATCCTTGAGACGACGGTAGCCGTCACGGAGCTCATCGCGCCTCCGCTGCTCGGACTCGATGCGCTGGCGACGAATCTCTTCCCGGCGCATGTCGTTGTTGGCGGACGTGCTCGTAGGGTTGAATTCCGTATCATCATCACTGTCAAAGTCGTCGGAGCCCTTGCTCCGCTTCTTCTGCTGCTGCTGGCGCACGGACGTACGAGTGACGGGGGCAGCGATAGGGTTGAAGCGGTGCGAGCGCGGAACGGCAGCCAAGGAACCAGGAGGGACCGAAGGACCAGGGGAGTGTGTACCACTGCCGCGGCGACCACGACCAGATCCGACACTGTCGGAGGAGAGGTCGCCAGTGCTCAGGTTCGAGAGCGCACCAGGATAGATGCCTGTGGGCGTGAACGGACGCGCGGGAGAGCCGGTCGTGTAAGACGGACTCGACGTGTAGGTGTACTCGTTGAGGCCGTTCGACAGGTTCAAGGAGTTGAACCCGAGGCGGGGCGAGCCGCCTGTGGGAGGCACTGTCGATCACTGTCAGTACCTGATAGGCAAACTGGGTAAGATCACAACTCACGGCCCATGGCAGACACGCCAAATGGCGAGTGCGGGTATTGGAGGTAGTCCAAACCCGACAACGCGTCGTAGTTGCCGAACGTAGAGTTGTCCATGAAGTCGGGAGAGGTCCTGGTGTGGTCCATGACGTGTTCAAGGGGCGCGGTCTCCATTGCAGCGAGATGGGGAGAGGATGCAGATATCACAGATAGGGCAGTGAGTGTACAGAGGCGAGTGAAAGAAGCGAGACTGAAATATGCCGGGTGCCTATACGCGGCCCATTCGCGTGCCATTGTTAGATTATTGTCAAGTGCGAGTTGCTAGGAAGTTACGTACGATGAGCGTACAACAAAAACCGGGTTGTACGAGATGCGGCGAAAACAACAGGACAAAAACTGAAGAAGGAACCGGCGGAGGGGGCGGCGGATGGCGGGCGGAAGATGAGGGGATAAGGGACGAGAGGGAAGGGCAAGAGAGCTATATACCCCGAGACGAATATCCAGCGTCAGGCGCTGCCTCGTGTGTGTGACGGGATGCGGTAACGGGTGACGCGCCGTGACTACGCGCCAAAAAAGCTTCCGAGCGTGACAAGAAATGGTTCCGCGTAGCTGCGCCCAGGGAGAGCGTGAGTTCTGGCTGGCAGCAGCTTTTCCCCTGGCCCTCTGCGTCGGAGGTCTCCCCATCAGCCGACAGCGTCTCCTGCCCCAGTTTGCCGGCCTTCCACCCGCCCACCTCTTCATTTCCCCGCAGAACCAACCCAGCAGTGTCCCACCATCGACGGGACATGTACAATGGCCCCGCTAAGGCAAACATATCACCACCGCCCTTCGCCCGGGTGCGCTCCTTCTCCGTCCATCTCGCGAAATTTTGCCTCTGAACGCTGATCGTGGCGCCTTTGTCCCATTCACATATCACCTCCAACTCGCGTGGGCTTGCCATATGCTAGACCCGCCCAGTACCTTCATCCGTTCGGATCCGGGTGCGCGCAGGTGGGTCCCGTACTCCCATCGCCATCCTGGCCCGTAGGCCATAGCGGCGCAAGGCGCATTATTACCTGCAATTTACGTACCCAGTCCCCGTACCGCCTCTCCATCGATCGGTACGACCTTATCTTCATATCACAACTTCTCTCCTCCCAGAGAGGCAGCCCAGGGGGTTGTGCCTCTATTTCGAACTCTCCTAGCCGCCCTTTCCCCAGGTGCGCTCGTCTGCTCAGGTCAGCGAGACATCTCAGCGCTATCCCTTCTCAGGCGACTACACCTGCGCTGCCGAGCCCCGGCCAATCCTATCCACTCATCCCCTCTTTAGCGACGCCTCATGGCCGCGATCCAACTCAGCGTTCACATCGTTGTTTTCATTTCCCTTTTGCCGGCTTGGTGTCACTCCTCTTCTTTGCCCTTCATTTGGCATCTGCGTATGGCTCTCCCGCTCCCTTCCAGACGACCTTCCTTTACTGTTCCGATCAGCTCACCATGTGGATCTATCCAATGCTCTGGTCTTCTCGCCCAGAATAATACAACGCCGCGAACAAGGAATATCGGTATCTTCTTTGGCCTTTATTCTTTCACATCGGACGGAGCCTGCCTGCGAGGCGTTGACGATAGTTGCTCTCGTAACTGCACGTCACTTGACGGTCCAGGCTGAGCAGTAACGTTAATTGGATTGTCTTGCAGGCGCGCCAAAGCGCGCGCTCGAGACAACAAAGGCAAGAAGCATAGAGTCAATAGGCACAGAACGTCATAAGGGGTCGTCAGAGATAGCAATAAGTCAGACGTGACAGTGTCGTAAGTCGTGAGAGGTCGTGACAAGCGATGCGGGGCCAAACGAGACAAGCAAACGATGAGCACAGACGGAAATGTCCAGGTATCTGAGTCCACGCCGGGAATCCGAGTGTATGTCCGGGTCCTCAAGCAGCGTAATACCCTGTGAAGAGCGGTCGGTCCGTCACAAGAAGGAGGCCGATAGATGAAACACTCACCACCGAATGTGGGCTTCATGCTGGTGTAATGCTCCAGTAGTTTCTGGTACCTCCATGTCATGAAGAACATGTACAGCTGCGGTGACGAGTCCCAACTTTGACATCAGCCACATGCGACGGCGACCAGGCGTAGCAAATTATAGGCGCTTACCTGGAAGATGAAATCCACGAGGAGGGCGATGATGAAGACGATCCAGAGCGTCGGGAAACCCGCGGTGCATACAATGTTCGGGAAACTGGTGGTACCGCCGTACCCTGCTTCAAGGGATGGAGGCCATAGCTGGTGCCCATTGTCACATTCCCAGTTGATCTTCGCTTTCCTGTTGCGTAATCACGTGAGTCTTCAAATGAGGCCAAAGTGCGGTGTTCAGCATGAATGTGACTATACGACTATACGCGAGCGAAGGACCACGACTGAATCATATCGGCGGGATGTAAATTGAAAGCCCGCGACCAGCGGAAGCCGGGAGGTATCGGTACCAACTCTTTACTACGCGATACGAAAGCAGGTCCGCGAGTGCGGCACTCACGACAGAGAAATGGAACAAAACCTTCCAGAGGCAGAAAAATTGGCAAGCCACATACGCTTACTGGCGGTGCACCAATACTGCCCGGGACAACAAATGGAGGCTACGGAAGTGACCACTCACCCACGTTGCAGTTCGACGATCATGATGATGGCGCGAACCAAAGCGATCACCAGGATGAAAGGCCAAATGAACTTGCAAACCCGTGTCCATATGTATGATCTCTGACAATTTCCCGACCTGCTCAGTCACTTTGGACCTGTCCGCCGTAGAAACCACTCACGTTCGCAAGGGCGAGTACATTGATGAGCGCGACGGCGGCAATACCCATCGCAATTCCCCCGTATATGGACCTGAAGCTTGGTGAGATTGTGCTCATTTTTTTGAAGCGGGGTGCCTCACCATTCGGGGTATGTGAAGAAGATGTAGGGGCCCCAGACGAACAGGAAAATACCGCCTGCGACGTTGTACGCCTAATAGATGAACCCATCAGTATTTGACAATGGACAAACAGCGGCATAAGAACCCACGAGTAAAGTGATACCCCAAGCCATGGCGCCATGACGCTGTGCAAAGAGGGCATATCAGTTCTACGTTCATCACACTTTGGCACACACTACACACCAAAGGGAGCACTAGCAGACAGTTATCACACCTTCACATCACCCAAGCAAGCCATGAGCTCAACATGTCATATGGTGGAAATGGGAGATCTCCGCACCACACCATGGCTGCAGATCGCTGTGAGGTGTAGGTAAATGAACGCGATGAGTCTGGATCGTCAGCTGGGATGCAACAGCAATCTTGACGCCGAAAGGAATAACGAGACGGTCCACTAGGGAGCTTGGGTGTCGCAAGGTACTATTCCTAGGGCTGCTGGAGCGGGGGACGAGTGGAGGAGAGCGAGCCTGGGAGCTGGTGGTCGTCGCGGTGGGACGATTGCCCTGCGAGGCAGGTTCGCGAGCTTCGGGCGTGACAGGTGTCTGCGTGACACTAACGCGACCAGCTGACGCCACACTCAACGATCGCTCAGGCGCCCAGTGTCCAGCGCTCGAAAATCGGCGCTCTAGTTCAATGACCTCCTCATGTCCGAGTAATACACTGTAATACATACTGTCAATGCTCTGGCAAGCTCCGGTCTCCAATGCCTCGTTGCTCGAGGCTGAGGCGGAGTGTCTCGAGAGACGCCCAATACGTAAGCACTCTTCCGGGTCAGTCTCAATGATCCAGGGTTCAACGAAAGCTAGCCGCTGGCAGTCAATGTCTCCTCGAGTCACTGGTGGTAGCTTCAAGCTTGCACATACTATTATGGTATGGGCCAGCTCGCCTTGAGACTTGATTCTGCTCCAAAAAACTGTGGCTTCGATGCTATTGATGATAACGCATTGCAGGTGCGTCCTGCCACTGCTGCTTAGGTCCTGCCTGGCATCGCACGAGATGCTGTGTCGTGATTTTGATAGGTACCGTTTCGCAAACACATGTGGTGGGGCCCAGCAGCTGTCATTCTGTGCACTACCTGCTCCTGCGTTGTATGACATTGATGAAGATGGACTGCATACACCGTGTCTGCTAGCCATGTGTTGGCGTTACATGAACCCGGGACGCCGCCACAAGGACGTCGCCTATCAAACTTCCTATGGTACGTATGCAGTTGTTAGTTGTCCCATGACTGAAAACCCTGTCACCCGGGTCCAGAGGCAGGCCTGCACCGAGGGCTCGGGTTCATAACGAGAGCGGATGGGAGCGACCAAGGATCCGGTGACTGTGCCAGCGGTACTGGCGTCCGTCTATCTACCATCTGTACTTCGCAGATAGCGGAGGATGAGTATCTCGGCGCGAAAAGTCACTTCTAGAGCAGCGGTACCCCCTTTCCGTCCTGAGGGTGGTCGGGTTCAATGAGTCCTATCGTGCTTCCTCCTCGACGATCCACTTGTCCGAACGACTCCCACCACTGCTTCGAACAACTCTATTTGACTTTGTTCCACTGTCATTTCAGGCAAGGGGGCCGCGGCCGGTCAACTCGGGAACGCACTGAGCGATACCATCGGCGGCGAAAGGGTGAGAAGGAACTCATAATCCTTGAGTGGTCTCACGCTCATTTCTCCTGCAGAAGACAGAATGTTCTACCAAGCATCCTTCAGAACTACCGGGTCACTGATATGAATCTCCACTGTCATTGCAATGTCCAGCGCCCCTGGTGTGCTGAATCTGTCTTGACGCCTCAAGTCGACGCCTGTGCGCCTCGATCAGTCCGAATTTACGCCTTGTCCTCCGGAACCCCGTGTAGTCAGTAAACCCCTCCTAACATCTTTGACCTGCTCGTCAGCAGAGCGTAACCACGTTGAGGATGCCTTTGCTAGCGGCGGTATCCTAGGAGGAGTGGGTTCACTTCACGTTTGGGTAGCTTTGCCCCAGTGCCTGGGGCTGTTCACTGACACGCTCCCTCGGATCTAGTCTACCATTTTCATGTATGGTGTCTAGACTTCCTACCGAACTCGAGTTCCATCCTCGAACGGGTGGCTACTCACTGGGACCAACTGCCGCCGGCTGGTATGAAGTGCTCCCGGTTCACCGTCAATGGCTTCTTGCTCTCTTCACAAGTTTTTGATCGCGTCTAGGCACGCCGTCTTCTGAAGAGGAATTTGGATGCCTTCTCATGAAGGTCATTGACCCAAAGCGTTTTCCCCGTCCAAGGACTCATGCGGAGTCACTCAATCTCTAGGGGCGGTATCGCTACGAGTCCTCAGAGAGCGGTACAAGTCGTCGCATACTACACGTGCCCATTTCCTACAAGTCCAACCCAGCAGGCCAGCGCACGCTTAATCACAATAGAACGTGCTGTGCGTGCGGCACCAGAACTAATTCCGTGCACTGAACCAGTGCCCATCCGATCTGAGACTCGAGGCACTTCAAGTCACGGGAGGCAGAGCAGCGCTGGGACGCACTGGCGGCAGAAGCAGCGTACGGAAGCTAAACCATATACACCGTACGTTATGATACCACGCAGGGTGTCTCAATCCAACGAGCTAATGCGGCGTAGTATGATGTTTGCAGGTTAGCACCTTCCTCCTGAGTCCGTTTGTGCGCAGACGCTCGGCGAGTTAGGCAAACGACGCACAGCACTCTTCTTCAGCGTCCTGCCAAGTATCAGTGCGGCGTTGCGGAAGTGGTCGGCAGACCGCGCCGCGTATCAGTATTATGACTCTCACCCTCTTGTTCCGATGATTAATCTCTCTGCTCCCATCGCTTTGGCATAGTATGCTGTGGTGAACTTCTAGCGTTTTGTACGCAGGCTGAGCACGCGCTCAGGAGTGCCCGTATCATCCTATAATGCACATTGTTTTACAGAGTGCTGGACTCATGACAGGAATCGCTTCTACCAGTGTGGCGTTTCTTCTCTGGCTCATCTGATGCTTGGACTCGACGATCTGTTTGGCTACAGTAAAGTACAGACGATCATCCGATGTTGTCCCTCTATGTGAGGTTCTGTACTCTCGCAGCTGTTGTGATCGATGTTCGGGACTTCGGACCATGCGCAAGGGTTATCCTGTTCCAGTTGGTAGCAACGTCCCACCCAAGTGTCACCGCCATGGCACACATAACCCTGAGGCCCTGCCTTACACGCATCGCTGCGAGAAGCCTCGCCACTTCAAGTCGAGATCTGCGTTCAAGTTACTGTGGTCGACCACTGCAATCATAGCTACGGTCCGCCTGTACCGAAGGTAGACGCCAGTTATACACCTCGCGCCCCACACTCACTCAGGTAGTGTCATCTGCAGTATGTTCGTTCATTCCCAAACCCAATGCTAATACAGATGTGTTCACGGATAAGTAGGACAAGGTGTGAAGGGGAGAATGTTGATACCGAGATGATGGGGCCGTAATAACGTAGGTTCTGTGTTCTACAAGAATGTTCGGTTCAAGGCGGGAGTGGACGCGATACAGTGAGGGGGCGGAGCATACAGACAAGGACCCAGCGTGCATTCTGCTGTACAACATGCACTAACCACCAGGACCTCTACGTCCGGGGGATGCTCGAGTCCGACGCGGAGAGCCTTCAGAGGGGCAAGACAGGGAGCCCTCTGCCCATCGATCGACGAGCGGCAGAAGGTCCATAACCAGTCCTCCTCGGATCGGATGGGGAGCGGGGGCCCACTAGATAAGTCATGCGACGCACCAGCCTGCAGCGTCAAGCTACAGGGCTCACGAGGTTGACTTGTGGGTCGAGGGTGACTGGGGCAAAGGTGCAGGCTCCGGGCGCTATGCACGGGCCCTCAGTCCCGGACTGTACCGGCAGAACTCCGGTTCGAAACCACCAGCGCTCTCCATCTTCGAGGACAAGAATACTTGCCCCTTCCCAGAAGTGGCGCCAAGCACTCCGCTGAGGAAACCATACAAATCGCAGGAAAGGTATAAGGAAGGCATTGACAGACAGGGATAGACAGTGTATTTGAGCAGACTTGCGGCAAGATGAACAGGATTGAGACATGGTCGTGGATGATGCGGGAACCCTGGGTTAGCCAGTGACGAATTGCACCATTCGGGGCTCAGAATCCCCCTTCCTCCGAAGCCGATGGACTCGACTCAGCAGGCGGCTGCTGACCAGCAACGGAGGTAAGTTGATGTTGCTGCGGCTGTGACTGCGGTTGCTGAGAATCCTCAGGAGGCGGGGACAAAGGCCGGGCGTCGACGTTGACCTGCCCCGGAGAGGGACTGTTCACACCACCGAGCGAGATTTTCTCGTTCAGCGAGCGCAGCCGCGCAACCTCGGCCTCAACCTGGACAAGACGCTGCTGAAGATGTTTGTTGTGCTTCTCTAGTGAAATGATATGGTTGCAGGCTGTGATGGATGGCGATCAGGAGGAAATTGCGAAACATAAAAAATCAAGCGCACCTCTCTCCAAGAGAGACACTTTGCTACTCTTCTGGTTAGAGACTGGTAGTACCTCCTTCAGCCGAGCATAGCCATCCCGGAGTTCGTCTCGCCGCCTTTGCTCAGCCTCTATCCTCTGCCTGCGGGTCGCCTCCTTGCGTGTATTGGCGAGCGATTCGGCCATCCCGACACCCATGTTGTCGTCGTCGTCAGAAATAGAACGACCTCGGCTTCGACGCCCGGAGGAGCTGGTGGGAGATGGAGTCGGATTGTACCGAAGCGGGTTACGGTGGACGAGAGAGTTGGCGCGCGACGATGATGGGGATCCTGTCGCGGAGCTGTGTCGCGAGTGATGGTAGATCCCGTCCGCCGATGTGTCTGAGCCCGAAACAGGGGGCGAGAGAGGGTCATACATATTGGGGGACGACGGGGGAGGGGACCCAGAGAGCGGCATCACACCATGTGGCGACGATGTGTTATACACGGGGGCACCGTAGTGCGGCTGAGAAGGCATCATGTTAAGGGAACGTTGATACTGTATGGCTTGTTGAAGGTCGGTATCGGACAGCTGGCCTGTAAACGAGGCGTGCAATGGCAAAGCAATGCCGCAGACAGGCGTATCAGATCTACAATGCCCGCTGAGATGAAGACAAGAGCATTGCACCCACGAGGAGGCTGGCCAGGATGCACGACCTGATTGTATGGCATCTGGTGTTGTTGATACACGAGGTATTGCTCATCTTCTGACGCGTACATCGGGTACGCTTGAGGTAGGAAGTTTTGCTGCTCGTCCATGGGTGGCTGCTGCTGATGGGCGTCCATGGTTTGGGTCGTAGCGTTCGTGGCGTAAGACGTGGGGCAGATTCAGAGAGGGGGGAAATAAAAGAGAAAGAGGAGAAAAAGAGAAGGGGAAAGGTAGAAGAGGGGGACGGAGGAAGAGACACAATGAGGACGACTCAATCCCCAGTGGCGGATCCTCAATTACGTCCAGAGCACACCCCAATCAGCCGCCCGTCCCCTCTCACGCCGCCCAGACGCCCGTCGTTCGCTACAGCGTCGACAAACTCGTCTGTTTGTCCTATTGTCCCTTCGTTGCATGCAGGCTACCGGACGCAAAGCCTAAACACAACGCACAAATACCAGCCATTCTCTCATTGTCACCTCTGTTGTTCTCCGCTCCTTCCTCCATCGCGGGGGGCAACCCGCTCTTATCGTGCCATGATCGCCCCGGTCCTCCCCGCAACCCAGTCTGCGCAGCCACCGCCCTGGGGACCCCGTAGTCATAACTCGATGCTCACCCTCAAATAGGTTACATGCCGCGCCCGCGCACATACGCCAAGGCACTACTACATATACATCACACAAACATGTTGCGTTAGTAAGAAGTGCGACAGCCCGGATCCAGCTACAGACGAATGACGCCATCAGAGTCCATTCCAGTTGGCCTTGCAATTGTGTTCTGCACCTCCGGGCTACTTGCTGCGTGTGGCTCTTCTTCGTCTTGTTCGTCCAGGAAGCCCGGAGGTCCTGCCATCAGACCGCCTTCCTCTTCAGCCAATCCTCTGTATCCACCCCGGGATCGCCCTCCTCCGCCGACGTGCCATGAACTGGGCTTCAGCTTGTCAACGGAGCCACGGAAGAAGGACGCGATGCCACCGAAGGATACGCGGGGGATCTGATCGAGCCCTCGTAATTCCAGCACGTATCGGTTGTAGAAAGTCCCGACGAGGATGTAGAGCATCAGAAGCGTTCCCAGGCTGACGGCTCATTAGGTCACGCTCAATTGTGGACATGACAACTAAACACTTACATCGCTAACACAACGGTTACGAAACCCACCGCTCCGGTCTTCTCATGTGTGGGACATGCAACCTGGATAGACGTTCGGGATTAAGGTACCCGGAAGTCAGGCAAGACACTAACGTGTGTGCGCCATTCGATGAAGAAGGCACATGCTTCGCTGTCGTCGGGCGGGAGTTGCGCAACTAGCTCCGGCTTGCCTTGAGTGGTAGTCAGTTCCGAATCCATGCTACGAAAGCCTTTCCGTGGACAGTTAACGTACCGGCACCAAACACTGAGGTGTCGCATATGAAGCGGATCGCCGAGGAGGCGTATATGCCATTTGCATTAGGACACTCGGAGCCACCCGTCATAACGGACATCGGTTGACCATTGTAGACTGCAAGGGTATTGTTTGCGTACCTGCAGCCCTGTTAGTAGGTTGTACCTATGTACCTCTGCCATTCTGCTCACCCGAGGGAGAAACTACCTCGCTCGTGTTGGGCAATCCCGCCGACGTCAGCGGGCCTGTCAACCTTGACTGCCCATTTTTCTGATACGATGGGCTTGCAGACGTTCACGACGAACGTGACACCAGACGGTGATTGGAACTCATAGTCTTTACTGTACGGCTGCCGTTAGTCAGCTTGGCTTCCGAGCCATGAGGAGCAAGGTGAGAAGGAGCTAGTAACTTAGATAGAGGGAGGGAAACGGAACATGACACGCACCTCGCGCTGAGAGAACTGAGGTCGTAATAGTCGTCGCCGTTGTGTGCCGTACAAGGTGCCTCTTCCGCGACGACCGGTCTTAGCACCAGTCCCACAAGCCCGAGGAAGTAGGTAAAAAATCGCATGTTGTTCTTTTAACAGTCCTTCAAGAAGAGAGACGGGGGCAGAGCCTCATCGGCGACGGTAGCAGGCGAGGGTCGCCACCATCCGACTCTGCCTGGGACCATCGGGTCGGGCGTGCAGGCGGAGGCACGGGACCGTGCACGCCACTAGCCGGATATGGGCAATGACGGGACTGACGAATGAGACGGTCCCGTTTGGCACCGACGCACAGAACACCCTCGACGACGCCGCAGAGCTCGCGCACGGCAACGATGGCCTCCACGCTCCTTCGCCGCCAGCTGGCGCAGGCGGCTAGGCTGCCTTCCCGCTCGGCCGCCCCATCTTCCCTCTTGAGCACTCGGCATATTTCCAGTACGACACCAGCGCTGGTCCAACCACACGCTGACCCCTCTGCGTCGGCGCAAACGAGAGGGGCAAAGAATGTGTTTGATACGCATACTGTAGAGGATCTGCAGGGGATGCACGCCGCCGATATTTTGGCCGAGACTGGTACCCGTAAGGATGCGCAGATGAGGCACTTCACAGGTAAGTTCGGTCTACATTGTCCTCGCTATGCTCCTCGCTGACAGTATTTAGTGAACTTTGGGTGCGTTCCTGAGCCATATCCACCTCCGATGTAGCTATAACAAAGATCCAGACCCCAGCACCCCGCCGCTCACGGTGTGCTTCGTTTGATTTTGGAGTTGAATGGAGAGGAAGTGTTACGTGCAGACCCTGTGAGTGTGGCTGTCACTTCCTGAATGCATCTCGCTGAAGTCAAACAGCACGTCGGGCTCCTTCATAGAGGAACGGAAAAGTTGATTGAGTACAAGACTTACACCCAAGCATTGCCCTACTTCGACCGACTGGACTACGTCTCAATGAGTATGTACGACGAGCGTTTGGGTCATAATATGTATCTGACAATACCATCAGTGACCAATGAGCTTTGTTACTCACTCGCTGTTGAGAAGCTGCTAAACATCGAGGTTCCCGAGCGTGCCAAGTGGATTCGTACTCTCTTCGGGGAGATCACCCGTATCCTGAACCGTGCGTTTGCATGCCAACCCCTTCTCTCTATATCCGCCTGACATTGCCTAGATTTGATGGCCGTCTTGACACACGCCATGGATGTCGGTGCCCTGACGCCTTTCCTGTGGGGTTTCGAGGAGCGTGAAAAGCTTATGGAGTTCTATGAACGCGTCTCTGGTGCCCGCCTGCACGCCGCCTACGTCCGCCCCGGTGGTGTCGCTTTCGATCTCCCTCACGGCTTGCTGAGCGACATCTACGCCTGGGCTACTCAGTTCGGTTCGCGCGTTGACGAAATCGAGGAGGTCGTCACCGGCAACCGAATCTGGAAGGAGCGGACAATTGGCATTGGTAAGGTCACTGCTAAGGAAGCATTGGACTACAGCTTCAGCGGTGTCATGCTGCGCGGTAGCGGTGTGCCTTGGGACATCCGCAAGGTCGCGCCGTACGACAAGTACGACGAGGTACGTTTACTTCAGTGACCTGGCTTCCAGGAGAAGACTCACGGAGTAACTAGGTTGAGTTCGACGTCCCTGTGGGTAAGAACGGAGACTGCTACGATCGGTACCTGTGCCGCGTCCAAGAATTCCGGGAGTCTCTGCGGATCATTGATCAGGTAATTTGGTGTGCGAGAATGCCCGTCCCTGGATACTCATCGAGGTCTTCTCTAGTGCCTCAACAAGATGCCCACTGGCGCAGTCAAGGTCGATGACTACAAGATTGCCACGCCTCCGCGTGCATCCATGAAGGAGAGCATGGAGTCGCTCATCCATCACTTCAAGGTAAGTCCGTGTAGAACCCCCCTGCAAAGTCGTGTTTCTGAACTATGTGCGCTAGTTGTTCAGCGAGGGCTACTCTGTCCCGCCGGGTGAGACCTACTCCGCTATTGAGGCTCCGAAGGGCGAGATGGGTGTCTACCTTGTTTCGGACGGCTCCAACCGCCCATACCGCTGCAAGATCCGCGCACCCGGGTTTGCGCATCTGGCGGGTGCGGATATGATGATGAGACGTGAGTTACTGTGCTTCACTTATCTATCGACCTTACTGATAGCCCTTGTTCGCAGATGTGAGTTCTGCACGCAGCGAAGATACGTCTGGTCCTCTGACCACTTCTGACAATAGCACATGCTTGCCGATGTCGTGGCCATCATTGGTACCATGGTGAGTGCGCATATTGGCATGATATGCGAACGCCTATCTGACATGGCCTTTATAGGATCTGGTGTTTGGGTGCGTCACGCCATGCTTTCTCCGGCTTCGTATACAGCGTCCGCTAACTTATTGTATCTCATGTTCCGCAGAGAGGTCGATCGGTAGCGTATTGTATCATCGAATAACAATTGTTTTAGATGACGACCTAACACGTCCGTCCCACTGAGATAATATCAGGGGAGAGTGATGTTGCTAAGTCCGGAAAACATGCTACTCGCCCGATAGTTGTCTGCTGCCGACGCCCTTGGCATTCCTATCGGATTTCGTCTCACAAGGCGTGGCATGACATGAGCAAGCACCGTACAGTGTTTACACTATTCTCAGTGGATGCCCGTCCTCCTTGCTCAGATGTATCTCGTAGTCTGGCAGTTCGCTGCTGAGATGCTCCTTCAGCAGGTCAGCGAGCACAGGCAAGAAACCTCGCTCAGTGTTTGTATGTCCGCCTGAACAGCTTTCAGTGACGTGTGTCGGTATGTCAGGGACGACCTACAGAGAATGACGTTGTGGCCGCTTCCTACGGCGGCGAGGACTTCGTGGTGTTGCATCTCTCCGGTGAAGTAGACGTCAGCATCTACCCCCTGAAGGACGGACCCTCCAGAGCCTGCACAGACAGCGACAGACCGTATGCTTGTAAGGTCGCGCACGGGGGTGTATCCTACCTGGACTTAATTTGCAATGCGCGTGAGTACACTTCTGCAGATGCTTCCGGACGGAGCACACGCACTATGTGCGAGCTTGAGATGAGCTTTGACACGTCGCTGCAGTTCTTGCATGGTGATGGGGTGGTGGAAAGTGATAATCCGACCGAGGCCACCATGCTCTTCCTTGGGTTCGCCGATATATCTGATCTGGTCCACTGCGGGGACGGCCTGGTCATTTAACCCGAGGCAGAGCCAGTCATTGATCCCGCCCACGACGGAGTCGAGGGATGTGTGCGGAGAGTACACTGAGATACCGGCGGCTGCGCAACGTAGAAGGGAGGCTTGCAAAGGGTTTGAGAGCGTCATCGCCTTGAGGGGGTGGAATATGGTTGGGTGGTAGGATACGATGAAGGCCGTGGGGGTGTCTAGGGCCTCTGAGACCACAGCTGGCGTGAGGCTGCGAAGTATGAGCAGGCAGCACAGACAGGGAGTAAACGTGATGCGCACTCGATCGTGAGGAGGATTCGATTTGCATGTCGACGCGTGGTAGGAGACTCTGCGCCCTCAGAGTCAATGCCGGGCTCTCACAATGCTAGTACCTGCCAGTGCACGCGATGTGCTCACCCAGGAGTAGTCCGACCTAGGACCCGGTCAATGTGACAATGTACAGCCAACTCTGAGAGACTCAGTACTCACGTTGTCCCATTTCTCAGCGAGGCGAGTGGGTGC
This sequence comes from Fomitopsis palustris, assembly GCA_029783445.1. Taxonomy (NCBI): domain Eukaryota; kingdom Fungi; phylum Basidiomycota; class Agaricomycetes; order Polyporales; family Fomitopsidaceae; genus Fomitopsis; species Fomitopsis palustris. The sequence goes on along the minus strand of JARAOQ010000022.1, from coordinate 36,138 downwards.
AATCCGCTCAAGGGCGGCGCAGATAGTCTTGACGGCAGACATTTTATGTGACTGTGAGCAGCCTTCACCTCAACTGTGGCTGTCTGCTTAAGAGTTGTATGTAGTCGCCTGTCTATTGTTTGTGAGCTTATCCCTTCGTGCTGGCCGTCGTAGTTTGGACTATGCTCATTCGCACCTTGCCCGCGTAGATGACTTGAAACTTGGTGTTGCCAGTGGTGTTGGCGTGCAGAGCGTAGTGGTGGATCTCGATGTCATGATCGAACTCGAGCTGTTTCTGCCTTCCTCCGATCGAGATCATTACGTCACCGAGTCGTGACGGAGCTGGCATACGCACATCAAGTGGTATGCAGAGATACGACCGTGACCTCGACAAACTGTAGGTCATGCATGTACATGCTTGAGCCCGCTCTGTCCTCACCGGAGGCACTTCCATCGAAGGCCAAGATATGTGATTAATCGTGTACCTCAGAGGTTCCGTGTGTGACCGCGTGCTTACTTGGGACTATTTGCACGCCAATGCATCACTCTGCTGAGTATATAATATACGCGTACACATTATAACACCTCAGGCAACAGGAATGGAGAAGTTCTTCAGTATATAACACCCCAGAGACCGCAGGGCACACGTCAGTGAGTTCCAGCTCGTGCTCGTACATCTCTCATCCTATAGCCAAGACCACTTCTTCTCTCGCCTAGTATGACCAACGGTGACCTTTCGTCATACGCTGGCAGCCAGGTAGGGCAAGAGGTCAGTGTACGCCTACACCTTGTAATTTTCCACGAGGCATGCCTTCTAATATTCGTCTTGTGCAGATCGCTGAGCCCCGTGCAGTCCTCCTAGCACTTTCGGGGGACAGCAGCGACGCTGTAGAGAAGCAGCGCGAACATTGCATCCGCCTCCTAGCTGCAGACGCACGTAGCAGTACAACGCGCCTTGCCGACCTCGCATACACCTCCGCGACGAAAGGATCGCCAGGAAAGTGTCGCATAGCAGTGGCTGGCAAATCAAGAGAAGAACTGGTCGAGTCTCTGCGCGCAGCCCCAGTCGCCGCTGATATCCCTGACCGTCCGCGCAAGGTCATTTTCCTCTTCTCGGGGCAGGGCGGCCAGTATCCTGGGATGGGCGCAGACCTGTACAGTGCGGTGCCCGTCTTCCGCGAGGCAGTCGATGCGTGCCAAGCCATCCTAGTCTCGTGGGGCTTCAACGAGATGATGCAAGTCATCCAGGGGAGTGGGGCGAATTCTCCGAGGCTAGAAGCGGAGCATACATCGCTATTCGCGCTGGAATACGGCCTCGCGCGTATGTGGATGACGTGGGGCGTCCGACCGGACGTGGTGCTGGGACAGAGGTGGGTACGCATGCTGGCTTTGCGTACTGTATCTCATTGATGTACTACTGTGTAGCTTGGGCGAATACATCGCGCTTGTCTGTGCAGGTGTACTCAGTTTGAAGGACGGCCTTCGGTTGGTCTATCGGAGGGCACGGTTGACGAGGGAACGATGCACGCCGGGTTCGTCGGGAATGCTCGTCGTCCAGGCCAATGTCGCTGAGCTCGAGGGTGCGATAAGCAAACACGAAGGGCTGTCCGTGGCAGCTTATAACAGGTGAGTTCTGACAATCAATGTGAGAGAAGTTGTCCGCTTATGTTGCATGCACAGCGACACCAGCGCAATTGTAGGGGGCGCTGTCGAACAGATCCAGTTGCTCGAGAAAGCATGTGAGGCAAATGGTTGGTGGCACCGCGGCATCGTCATCCCATATGCATACCACACAGCGACGCTGGACCCCATCTTGGATGGGTTGCGAGATCTCGGCAAGACCGTTACGTTTGCCCCGCCAACCATACCGATTGTGTCCGCGGTCCACGGAATCGTCGTCGAGGCTGGCGACATGTCGCTGTTTACGAGCGAGTACTTTGCACACCACGCCCGGCGCCCTGTATTATTCCGCGAAAGCCTCTACGCCTTGGCAGCGCGCGACCCCGAGCTCGCCTCCGAGGGTGTATGGCTCGAGATTGGGCCGCACACAACCGTCCTTCCTCTCCTCAAACTACACAGCGCGATGGGTAAGGGATACATACCGGTCGGTAGTTTGCGTAAAGGAGAGGTGGACCAAGAGGCAATTTGTCAGGCGCTGGCGCGACTGTATTGCGCGGGTGCGGTGGCTAACTGGGAAGTCGTTTTCTGGCTGCTAGCTTCCGCGGCAGGGGTATGACTTACTAACTTACTACGCTGCATTAATACTGGTCGTGATGGCGTGATGAATGTGCATACATAGAGTTCTCAGCGGGAGTTGATTGTTGACGTCGAAGATGTCGTAGCCATAGCTTGCATATCCTTGCGGTGAGTAGTGTGGTGAAATACCGCTGACGGGGGGTACTCCCCTCATCCTTGTGGGGTGCATGTGCAGGTGGGCGGCGCCGAGGGTCCGGGAATGGAGCGTCCGGTATAAGATCCAAGGTAGGCAGTGAGATCGAACTCAGCGTGACAGGTTTGCTGGTCTGTGCCAGGCTTTGTCAGCAGTCGGGCGCACTCGCAGCTCTGGGAGACCGCGGGATACAGGGACGGGGCTCACGCTGACACAACCATGCTGCCCCGACTATTTAGAGGCTTCGCGTCGCTCCTTTATCCTCCCCCATCCGATCCCGTAAGCACACTCCATCACGGCCTCCCCTTCCTCTTCCAACCCTTCTGCCCACCAGCGTCAGGTCATGGCTGTCAAAGATCTCGTTGAGGTGAGCGATCCGCCGACCGACCAGAGCTTTGAGACTGAGATGGCGCGCATATAGTCTACCATCGCCCAGAACAAGATTGCCATCTTCTCGAAGAGCTACTGCCCGTACTGCCGGCGCGCTAAGGCATTGCTCACGTCCAAGTTCCCCGACGTTCCAACCAAGATATACGAGTAAGCCGTGCTCATGGATGACGGTTGTGGGGAGTGCTGCTGACACAGAGTCCAGACTCGATGAGATGGACGAGGGCAGCGAGATTCAGAGCTACCTCTCGGATAAGACAGGCCAACGGACCGTTCCGAACATCTTCATCAGTGAGTAGTGTTGTGTCTGGCGGGTCTCATGGTGCTGACCGCGAGTCCTAGACCAGAAGCATGTCGGAGGATGCGACGATGTCCTCGGTTTAGACAGCAAGGGCGAGCTCGCCAAACTTGTCGCGGCGTGAGCCATTTCTGCTGCGTGTGATATGGGGTGACGGTGGCCTGAAGTCTGTTGGATTGCAGCAACTCTGTGTCTGTGTCGAAGCTGTAGCCACATATGCATAGAATGTATACATAATGCGTGGGACGCGAGCCTTCTGTCTGAAGACCTGCGACGCTGAGTTTGTGAGGTCGGTTCGCTGAGACCATTCCGACGTCATCTTGCGTGGCGACGCGCCCACGTGCTGGGAACCTGCATACCACACGATCGGATCGGGTTCCGCTAGACACGAAGCGCCTCCCAGTGCTCATCTGCATACCGTCTAGCCGATTCGTGGAAATAGCAATCTGACCGTACACAGCTCGCTGAAATAATATCTGAGACACTATGTCGGCGCAAAGTCTGCAAGAAGATCAGTTGCTAGAGCTTCTCCTACAGCTCAAGGTTCGTTAGACTCGTACCCTCACTGCGCTTGCTTCCCCACACTCAAGTAGAAAACAACTCCAGACGAAGCTCGCGCGATACTCAATAGCCAGCCTCAGATTGCGTACGCATTAATGGCGGTATTGGTCAACATCAATGCAGTAGACGCGGGGGTTATCCAGGTGCGCCGCTCCTGCCGTTGCTTACGAGCTGCAACTCACGACGAAGTGCCCTACAGAGAACCATAGCAGCCTACGCCGCGCAGCCCGGTGCAACAACCCTTCCTCCTCAGTCCGTCCCTGTCGCAGGCCCCTCCGTCCCACCGATACCAGCTATTCCTCCGCACCTCGCGCAGCCTCCTCTGCGTGGCGGTACACCGACATACCCTTCGCATCCCCGAGGCTCAACCCCAACATACCCTCCTCCACAGCCCGCTGGATACCCTCATGCATACTCAACTCCTCCGCCACAACCACAATACGGTGGCCCGTCAGCTGGCGGGTCGATCCCTGGGCTCGGGTCGTGCCCACCACCGGCAACCGCACCGAATATGGCTGCTCAGGCCAAGAACGCCCAGTCAGCTGCAAGCATTCTGGCTGCTGCTTTACAGAAGGTTCCGGACGAGCAGAAGGTGTGCTATGTTCTGGCTCTGGCTGTGATGCTTGTTCACTTGATATTCAGGCTCTCGTGATGCAAATTATATCTATGACACGCGAAGAGATCTTCGCCCTGCCTCCAACTGAACGCGACAATATTATTAAATTGGTGCGTTTGTACAATTGAGCTAGCAGCCATGTACTAATAGAATGTAATCTCAGCGGACAACCCTCGGTCTCACAACATAGACGTAGTTGCCTCATTACGACCTATAGGAGGGGTTAATACGAATGTCCACAGCACATGCCATGAATCGCTGGAAGGGCAGCAGCCTGCTCTCGAGACTGGAAGCCTATTCATGAGTTTACCTCAGTAGCAACATGGGATGTTTATGCTGCCTGATTATGTATCTGGGGCTGGGTATCCCGATTGCATGTCATATTGAGATGGACGACCTTGTGCATCATGGAGCATATAGCAGTTTCCAGTTTCACCGCAGCTTTTTCCATATTGTAATGTCGGTCGTACACAGCTGCGGCCCAGTCGAGACCACTTGCTCCTTGAATATTTGTCTGGAACTTGTTGGTGGCGCTTTATGCCCGATATTTCCGGTTATGGTAGCACGGTAGAGAGACGCGCGCGTCGCTGCGACACGTCCTGGTACTGCACACTTCCTCCGGGCTCTACCTCCGCTTGTAAATATGGCCACGGCGGAAGCTCCTTGTTACACTGTTGTCTTTGAGGACAGCTCCGAGTCACCTTCCACTCAGGAGCTCCGCTCAGCATTGCAGAAGGGCTCCGACGAGGTCAAGTTGGACACGTTGCGGAAGATCATCGTTTCTACGATCAATGGAAACCCCCAGGTATTGCCCACCTGCGAATGAAGTCATGTCCGAGTCTGGTGCTAATTATTATGTGCTAGCCACAACTACTTATGCCTGTGATCCAATATGTTATGCCGTCACGGAACAAGCAGTTGAAGAAACTGCTACACTTCTATTGGGAGGTCTGCCCCAAGTACGATGACAGTGGAAAGTTGAAGCAGGAGATGATCCTCGTGGTGTACGTCTCCTATATTCTTGTGGCTCTACCCATATTGACTTCGTACAAAGCAATGCCATCCGAAACGACCTGGTACGTCCGGAAGCCTTGACGCGCCATATACGTTTGCATAACCTTCCATACAGCAACATCCAAACGAGTACATCCGCGGCGCGACCCTCCGCTTCCTGCAGAAGATCACGAAAGACGTCGAGCTCCTCGAGCCGCTTGTACCCATCTGCCGCTCATGCCTCGAACACAGACACTCCTACGTGCGCAAGAACGCCGTCTTCGCCGTGTACTCCATCTACCGCCAGCACGAGCACCTCATTCCCGACGCGCCCGAGCTCATACAGACGTTCCTTGCCGCCGAATCTGATGCGACGTGCAAGCGGAACGCGTTCGTGTTCCTCGCGAACTGCGCTATGCCAAAGGCCGTGGAGTACATCCTGCAGGTGTTCGACCAAATCCCGACGATGGACGAGTTATTGCAGATGAGCATTATTGAGGTCATCCGACAGGATTGCAAGACGGATACACGGCATCGGGTGCGTCTCACGCCCATATGTGGTTGGCAGAGACACTCACATCCGAGTTCAGGCGCGGTATATCATCTTGGTGTCGGAATTGCTGAACGCGTCGTCACATGCTGTGAAGTACGAGGCGGCCACTACCTTAACGTCTCTCACACAAAACCCAGCCGCTGTCAAGGGTACGCCTTACGTTACTAGCATGACGCGCATTGACCAACGCCTATACAGCCGCCGCTTCGTCCTACGTGCAGCTCGTCCGGAAGGAGGCGGACAACAACGCCAAGTTGATCGTCCTCGACCGCCTGGAGACGCTACGCTCGAAACACGGACATGTCTTGGATTCCCTCGTCATGGACATCCTCCAGATCCTCTCCAGGTAAGCAGTTCACACTTTGTGACAAGCTCCCGTGCTAACCAAGTTGCTAGTGCCGATCTGGACGTTCGTCGGAAAGCTATCAGTATTGTGCTCAACATGACCACTAGTCGGAATGTGGAGGAGGTCGTTCTGTTCTTCAAGAAGCAACTACAGAGGACGCAGGAGCAGGATTTCGACAAGGTCGGTGGTCGTCTCTACATGAGTTGCTTAAGCTCACCTTTGGTGACAACATAGGCTCCGGAGTACAGGCAGCTGCTCATTCAGTCCATCCATGTCTGTGCTGTGAAGTTCTCCGAGGTCGCTGCTAGCGTGGTGCACGCATTGATGGACTTCCTCGGCGACTCCAACAACCCATCGGCATTAGATGTTGTCGCTTTCGTCCGGTATGTCCTCCCATGATCTTCTCCAGCAGTCTCCTAAGCAAGTTCTTTATGCAGGGAGGTCGTCGAGAAGTTCCCCTCACTGCGCCGGACTATCTGCGAGAAGCTCACGCAAACCCTCGGCGAGATCAAGTCCGGCAAGGTATACCGAGGCGTGCTCTGGATCCTCGGCGAGTACGCAGAGGACGTCGGCGCGATCCAGGACATCTTCCGCGAGCTTCGCAAGGTGCTCGGCGAGATTCCCATAGTTGCCTCAGAGCAGCGTCTGCTGGAGGAGGCGGGTGCCGAGGACGGCGAGACACAGAAGGAGGAGCCACAGCCGAAGGTAGAAGGTGGTGGAAGGCCAAAGGTCCTCGCAGACGGCACGTATGCTACGGAGACCGCATTCACGAGCATGTCGAATGCGCGGTTGGAGGCGGTAAAGGCGGCATCGAAGCCACCTCTGAGGAGTGCGTCCGCTCTTTGTTGGAATACGCGATGTTGCGACTGACGGATGTTCGTAGCTCTGATTCTTGGTGGCGACTTTTTCACCGGGTCCGTGCTCGCAGCTGCCCTGACCAAGCTTGTCCTGCGATACACGGAGGTTGGCGGCGACCAACGCAAGGCAAATGCCCTCAAGGCCGAGGTAAGTGACCAATGCCTGCATCACGGATTCGGGCTGAACTCAGCCTCGCTTCTAGGCCATGTTGATCATGGCCTCCGTCATCCGCGTCGGGCAATCCAAGTTCGTCAACGTCCCGATCGACGAGGACTCGAGCGAGCGCATCATGAATTGCATCCAAACGCTGAGCGAGCTAGAGGACAAGGAGGTCGTCCACGACGTATTCCTCAAGGACACGAGGACCGCCTATGCGAAGATGTTGACCGCGCAGGAGGTATGACCAGATGAGGCAGTATAGCGGAAAACAAAGCTAATGCGGACGGGGCAGAAAAAAGCTGCGGAGAAGCGCGAGCAGGAGAGGGCGGAAGAGAAGATTGTTCAGGTCGACGATCTGCTCACCTTCCGCCAGTTCACGAAGAAAGCGGTGGACGATGTACTTGACGTGCGTCTGACCCTGCTATCTCTGGTTTCCGGCTGATTAGGTTTTGCCACAGGATGCCGAAGATGTCGTTCGTGCAACGGGCACGGCTGAAGTGCAGGAAGACTTCATCTCCAATCTCAGCCGGATATCGCAGCTCACAGGTATTCAGGATAAGTTAGAAACAGCGGCTGCTGCTGATCATTGCTCACAGGCTTTTCCGATCCCATCTATGCTGAGGCGTATGTTAAGGTCCACGGTTTCGACATCTCGTTGGACGTGCTCCTCGTCAACCAAACCGCCGATACTCTCCAGAATCTCTGCCTTGACTTCGCGACTCTCGGTGATCTGAAGTTAGTCGAGCGGCCATCCGTTTACACGATCGCTCCCCATAGCTTCCAGAGCATCAAGGCTACGATCAAGGTGGGTGAACATGAGGATTTGTTCAAGGTTGCATGGCTGAGTCAACACGGACATGTAGGTCTCATCGACAGAAACCGGTGTCATCTTCGGTAGTATCCTTTGGGAAGGCCCCGGCATGTCTGAGCAATGCGTCATCTTGAACGATATCCACATCGATATCATGGACTATATCAAGCCTGCATACTGCACAGAGGCTCAGGTACGTGGACATGATAGAGCACCTGTACTGCTGCTCACAGATAGCACAGTTCCGCAGTATGTGGACCGAGTTCGAGTGGGAGAACAGAGTCAACGTGACGACAACAATCTCGTGAGTTGTTCCTGCAGCCTTCAGCGCGCGTGTTATTTACTTCGATTGCACAGCGACCCTCGAGAATACTTGCACCATGTCATGAAGGCTACCAACATGTCGTGCCTTACGCCGGAGGGAGCCGTCTCCGGCGACTGCGACTTCTTGTCAGCGAACATGTACGCACGCAGTCTGTTCGGTGAGTGTTCTCCGCAGGTCGATTGCCGGGCGTCTCTTACTTGAATATCACCAGGCGAGGATGCCCTGGCGAACCTGAGTGTGGAGCGGACAGAGACAGGTACTATCACGGGGCACGTTCGGATACGGAGCAAGACACAGGGTATCGCACTGTCCTTGGGCGACCGGATCACGATGGGTATGTACCGCCATATTGTCGAGTGTCTTCGCGGTGTACTGACAGCCGACGCGTCGCGCAGCTCAAAAAGAGAACAAGCCTCCAGCGTAGGCATGGAGTCGATGCAGACGACCTTGTGTATTTATTGGCCGGTAGATATTGGACATTTCTCTGCAGTGCCCCTCGCAGTGTGCTCGAGTGAGGGAGGAGGCCAGGCACAGACTCAGAGGCGCGCCCCGGCGGGGACGGAAGGAGCGCATGGACGAGGCCAAAAATGTTTGGATCGAAGTGATCGAGTCGCGTCCCGGCAAAAAGGCGCTAAGATAAGTATGAGCGGGCGATGGCGCGCATCATGCTGCCGAGGCACAGCTATCCACCGTTATAGGCCCATGCTGCCAGCCCGCTAGTCTCTGAGCCCTGCTTCATCCCGCCCCACCATGCTGGCACGCAACAGTCCCTCGTTCTCTGACGAGAAGGAGAAGGGCTTCGCGCAAGAGGCGGTCGCCGAGTCCGACATCGCTGAACACGCCCCCGAGACCGTCATTGTCAAGCGGTATGGCCGTCTCGGTCCCGTTCTGGAGCGCATGTTTGCGCACGGTGTCGAAGCAAGAGGTGTCGAGCGTGTCCCAGAGGACGAGAGGTCGTCGAAGAACATGTACAACAAGTGAGCGGCATTTTTGCGCCAGTCCTGTGGCTCGCGTGCTGACACTACAAAGTCTCTTGATGTGGTTGTGAGTAGCTATATGCGTGTACAACACTGAAAAGAAGACAAACCGTTGCTCTTAGTTCCGTCAATACGGTTTTGACCACCATTCCCATCGGCGTGCTGGCCCAGGAATACTACACTTTGACTCTCCCGTGAGTATTCACCGAGTACTGCTATCCACCTTGTTGAACCCTTTTGTAGTCATGCCATTGCAACCATCATGTGTTTTGGTGCCCTCGGTGCCCTCACAGTCGCTTTCATCAGCACTCTGGGACCGAAGACTGGCCTTCGTACCATGATGATTGCACGGTATAGCTCAGGCTACGCTGGCGGCATCATCTACTCTGTGCTTAATCTCCTCACTCAGTGAGTACATTTTGTACGCCCGACCAGGGCAACCCCCATAATGCCTTCAACAGGCTCGGCTTCTCCGTCACCGCCGTCATCCTTGGCGGTGAAACACTAGCTTCCATCAACCCCGGCACGCTCCCGCTCGTGGTTGGCATCATTATCGTCGCGTTGTGTAGCTTGGTCCCCTGCTTCATCGGCTACGAGATGGTGCACATATATGAGCGGTATGCCTGGATAGTTATGACTATCGTGATGCTCTTCCTTTGGGGCTTGGGAGGCCATGCTGGCTTTGATATCAATGCACAAAAGCCGCTTGAAGCCACAGGCAGGGCACTGTCAGGCGACATCCTCAGTTTTGGTGGTATCATCTTCGGGTCTTTCTCTGGTGTACGTCGCTCCGCATCGTCTCCCGACATAAGCTGATAGACCATGCAGTGGGCCCCAGTTGCCGCAGATTATAATTGCCGACTGCCCGTTGACACCCCCAGCATGAAGGTGTTCTTGCTCACCTTCTTTGGATTGTGGATCCCCATCTGCTTCGTGGAGATCTTGGGCGCTGCGCTCATGACCATCAGCGACCCTGCTTTCGCGGACGTCATTGCAGCTGGTGACACGGGCGGTCTTCTCGCGCAAGTGCTCTCGCCATGGAAGGGCGGAGGCAAGTTCATATTGGTCGTTCTGGCATTCTCCGTCGTGTAAGCGCCCCTTTCCGAGTCCTTGCTCCCCGCACCCAGTCTGACTGATGCATCGTAGCGCGAACAACATCCCGAACACGTACTCCGCCGGCATATCTGCGCAGGCCCTCGGGCGCCCGTTCGCAATGGTGCCGCGCTTCGTGTGGGTCTTCCTCGCGTTCGTCACATACACAGTAGCGGGTGTCGCTGGGCGCGAGCACTTCTCGGAAATCCTGTCAAACTTCCTCAGCATTCTCAGCTACTGGACCGCATTCTTCATCGTTATTGTCGCCGAGGAGCACTTCATCTTCCGGCGTAAGGGCGGCCCACTCGGCGGGTACAACCTAGAAGACTATGACACACCGAGCAAGTGAGTGGCGTCACGATTGACAGAAGGAAAGTCAGGATGCTGATAGCATGGCACCGTCCAGACTCCCGATAGGTTTCGCAGGCATCCTCGCAGGCTGTTTCGGCGTTGCCGGAGCGGTTGTCGGTATGTCCCAAGTATGGTACACAGGCCCGCTCGGTATGGATGCCGGCGCCGACGGATATGGCGCAGATCTTGGCTTCGAGCTCGCTGCGGCATTTGCTGCACTCATGTTCCCGCCTCTGCGTTGGCTGGAGATCCGTCTCACAGGCAGGTAGCAAACGGGTGGTCATTGGCCACTCACTGCATATGTATGCATATAATGCCGTGTGTAATGTCTTGTAATGGGTTATCATACATCGCTCATGTTCTGTTCGCCGTGCTGTTGGTTCGATGGGCTTTGAGGCTCTTGGAAGTGTTGGCGTCGACGAGTTCGCCAAGTAGACTAAACAAATCTGAGATGGCGATCTCGATGGACTGGGAGTCCAGTGATCTGGGATCGGTCGATGCGCTCTACTCGATCATGCCCTCGCCGTATGTCTTGGCTCTCAAATTCACTCGGTCAAGAGGTCGATACAGCCGGTCCAATACCATCGCCAGTACGCGCGGTCAGAAAGAAGGATATTCGTGTTCTCCCGAATTCTCCTCGTTCTTCCGACTAGGAGCAACATCGATGCCATGACTGGTAGCCTCCAGTGCCTGTGAGCGAAGACAGCCGATAGTAGGCGGACTTTGAGCGCAGTGCGAAGTTTGAGCGACAGTGAGTGGCTTTGCCGCCGCTGAACCATTGCTCCAACAGGTCGTCAAAGGTGCGTATTGTTGTTGCTGGTTGCTTACGAGCGCCTGCCCAATGGTGAAGCTGACAAGTCTCATCTACCAGTGCCAGTACCAGCTATGCTTTCACTCGCAATATAAGAGACGTGCGGACAATTCACTACGGCGTCTCCTAGTCCTGCAAACAGCCGCGGGATTTACTGGTGATGGGAAAACGCTTGCGGCCCTAACAACAGCGACGGCCGGGGACACAAAGACGCGTTGTATGTCGTGTGCCAACGGTGTAGGCGCAACACATGATAACTCTTTACCATTCGTACCCAAGGCGATCATAGTGTGCAAACATAGCACGAATGAGCAGTGAAGGCACCATCTGTTTTCTCGCAGACGTGATTCGCTGGCTGGGAAGGCCTAGGCAATCACACAGCTGCTTCGCCATGGCCGACAAACTTCCGTCGAAGTCTATGTTGAGTGCTGCCCTGTTATCCGCACCATCAACCCCCTTCATCTGCGACCCCACTGCTAATGACACTAACATGCAGCCGCGCCTGATTGAGAACGATGACGTCCTCCACGAGGTCTTCAAGTTTCTGGATCCCTCCGCGACGGAACCCCCACGTTGGGTCGGGGCGCAGGAGCACGAAAATAGATGTCGTGCGGCCCTCGCCCGGTCCGCCCGTGCGTCGAAAGTGCTCTCAGAGCATGCCCTCAACGTGCTCTGGCGACGGATCGAAGGCCTTCTAGACATCTTCAGCATTCTGCCGCCGTTCAAGAGGGAGTTGCTCGTCGCTCCGGAGCCCGACGACGACGGCGGCGATGATTTCCATGATGGGCCACCCAAGAGAAAGGGTCTTTGGGTACGTCCTATCTGGGTAGTTGTGACGCACCAGACTGAATCCGAGCTTGCAGCGTTTTACTGGCGCGATTGCGCCGGCGGACTGGGGGCGATACCAAACATACGCACAGCGCGTCCGCGTCCTCTCTCTAGCTTGGACACCAGGCAAGATCGATCCGTCCGTCTTCGCCGAGATCTCCCGCCTGAGCGACGGAGGACCCCTCTTTCCCGGGTTGACGGAGTTGGACATCCAGACGTATGACCCCTACGAGCATATCCCTGCTTCCCTCATATCGCCAACGCTGCGCAAACTCTTCGTCACTGACCTCGGGAGCGTACTGATAGATGATGACGAATGGGATTTCCGCCCTGAGTCGCCACTCGCTGATCTTGTACGCGTAGCATTCCTGACGGCTCGGCTTCTCGAAGAAGTGACCCTCACGGGCTCCAATGTTGGGCCTATGGAAAACCTGTTGCCCATGGCAGAGTGTAGCCGCTTGCGTAGGGTGTCTGTCGTCGACCTTGCGCCGGATGCCCAACTCCTTGAGGGCTGGTCGCGTATCGACTCCTTGGGCGACCTGACACTCGAGATTCACCCTGACACCACAGTCATCACCCATCCGCTGGAATTTGCCAGGCTGCACTGCTTGACGGTGCGCGGAAATCTGAAGCACCTCGGCGAGCTTCTGGCACAGGTCTCCGCCCCATGCCTCAGCTACCTTCGCATGGAAGTGCAGCAGTTGCCTGGCCACGGCCGCGATGAACTACCCGAGTGTCTTGCCGCTGTGAGCACGCAGTACAGCTCGACTCTGCGACACTTCTACCTCGCCTTCTCGGGTTTTGAGACCGGTGAGGGCGAACGATGGGTGGAGCGGCCCCTCGTACACCTCATTCGTCCGCTCCTAGACATGCCCCTCCTGCAGACCGTATCCATCACGCCACCACGGGGGTGGTCCATCACCCTGTCGGATGAAGGCGTCCACGATATCGCCGTCGCTTGGCCAAGACTGGTAACACTGCAAATCTACCTCCTCAATGCTAATTCTACGGCTACCTGGCAGAGCCTCGTCGAGTTAGCCGGAAGGTGTACGAGTTTGAAAACCCTTGCCCTTCCGCACCTCGACCTCCGTACTTTCGCATTGCCTATTCCAGATAAGCAGCCGACCTCGCATCCCCTCGAGGTTCTCACTCTCGACTACTCCTTCGGCCACAACCAAGCGGATGACTCGCACAAATTTGCGCGTTTCTTGGATCGTACATTCCCGAATCTGGACCTCGAGACCTCCGTCATTCGGAGAGTAGACATTCCTGGTGGCCAACGTCACCCGCTGGGCCGGGAGGTCATGGAACTGCTTCGGAGCTTCCAACAAGCTCGACAGCGTCAGATCTCATCCAGTGGGAAGCTCATCGTGGTAAGAATGGATCAAGTTCGTTGAACATGGCCGTAGGATGCTCAGTATCATCGCTTAGGTACCATCACCTACTGCGCAAACGGTGCAGTGAATTGTCGACAGTTGTGTTCCATGCCTTGTAGTGGGACCGAAATCAAATTGTTCAGGCAACGTTGGATTTACCGGTGGATCGATTGGTGTAACAGTAACAAAGGCAGCTGCATCTCATGTACCTTGGCGTATACGGGTGTGCTGCAGTACGGCTAGTGAGGTCTGCGATTGTAAAGTACTTACTGAGTTGGCCAGTGTGTAAAGAAGCGTACCACGGAATGTATATCGGGAGGCCAGCATATCCGTTCGACACAACTTGAGATCCTACGCGTGGAGGTCTTGTTCCGAGACTACCTCGGCCCAGAGAAAGGGCAGGCCTAGGCACTATCGTAATGTCGCGATTGTCGAGGGTCTTGGCTCCGATGCGGTCCACCTTCACTGACTGGTGCGGTCCCTTGCATAGGCTGCGGCGTTCATTATTGGGCCCCATGACGCATCGCGCGATTGACAGGGAGATATTAGTGACTGTCAGCCTCCGGCCTCAGCACCTGAGCAAGCAACACCCCACTATGTCGCCTGTTGGTCGCTGGTCGCTTCGCGCAAAAGGCCCTCACAGCGCTCGTTCGTCGCACTGCATAGCAGCGACGAAGCATGGACAGCTGGTCGTGTACGGCGGAGAGCACAAACCGCGCATCCCTATAGACGCTGCCATCGCGCATGATGCTTCAGATGTAGTGCGAGGATCTCTGCATGTTCTCGATTTCGGGAAGCGCAACGAGTCGATCGGCGATCGTTTGCAAGGGTGGACGACGCTCAATCCGTCATCGAAGAACACTGGTGCGGTCATTGCGGGAAAGAATATCGATATACCAGATGCTAGGGTCGGACCTTCTTTGGTGGTGAAAGATGACGCTGTGTACCTCTGGGGTGGCCGCGGAGGTGTCGACATGGCACCGCTCGACTACGCCCAAGCCGGGGTTTGGCGAGGACAGCTCGACCATACCGGAGCAGGCAGCGTAATCTGGGAACATCTTGCCTCAGAAGGAGGACCGGAGCCGAGAAGCTACCATGCGGCTGTTATCCTCGATGTGAGTACGGTCTCCGGACATGGACGCCTTGACATGTGTTGACACATTCTCTCTTGGTGTAGGACAAAATGTATATCCACGCAGGATGTCCAACGACAGGCCGCTTGGGAACCTTGCATTCGTTTGACCTCAGCACACGGACATGGCAGGCACTTTCGTCTGCGCCTGATCCCCCTCGAGGTGGTACGTCGATCGTAGCAGCGACCCTCCCGCCCTTTAGGCCTGTCCTGATCCGATATGGAGGTAAGCTCGCTGCTTTTCACCCTTGTATGTGTGTTCGACCACCTATGCACAGGGTTCAGCGGGTATGAGCTTCCCAAGGAACCGGGGATTGTGGATATCTACGCAGTGCAGGAAGACCGATGGCTCACCGTCACGCCCGCTGACGACCCAAAGCATGGCGCTCCCGGCGCACGCTCTGTTCATGGATTTCAGCCATTCAGATCGTCTGCACCTTCTTTATCGGACGCAGTCGCCGTGCTCTTCTATGGAGAGAAGGATGCCAGCTCCTTGGGACATGCAGGCGCTGGAGCCTTTTGGAACGATGTCTGGCTCTTGTCAAAGGATACGCCTACATCGGTGAGGGATGGCTGGCGGTGGATAAAGGTCAACACAGAAGTCTCGAGCGTCCCTGAGGGACGCGGATGGTTCGCTTCTGCAGAGTGGGAGGAAGACGGGACATCTCGCGTGGTGATGCATGGCGGTCTACTCTCCTCCAACGAGCGCAGTGACGAGTTGTGGGAATTGGAAATCGAATGAAGCATGCACGTACATAAGTAGCACAAAGAACGCCATCTTATCAGTACACTTCAGCCCTCGACACTATGCAGACGCCCTGCTCTCGATCGACACTGGCGATGACGAAATCAGTTGAACCGCACTTGTGCGTCTCGCGAGTTCCTCGTTGAATCGAACCTGTAATCCCAATGAGCAACGAGATGCTATGAAACGCCAATCAACTTGCCAGACGGGCATGCCCAATGTATGGGCCGAAATATTGTACCCTGTCTTGAGGACATGTGTCCAGGAAATCGCTCAGGCTCATCTGCGATAGAACAATCGATGCTGCAAACGTATTCATGCCTTCTACGCCTGCCAGGTCTACCTCGCCCTGATGCCGGCCAATGCGTCAATGGAGACGCAGAGGACGCGCTACTGCCATTCTGGGTTGAGACGCACCTCCTGCTCGTCGAAATCTAGCCATTCACGGGTGCCCCATAGTGCACCCCGCGTGGTGTCCCGAGCCTGGGCATCGTCGCCAAAGATTCGCGCATATGAGGCGGCTTCCTCTACCGCGAGAGCATATGCGAAGCTTATCGACGAGCCGTTGCACATTGTTTCACAGGCCTTTGCGATATTGACGTCCCTGCGCAGTTTCTTCGCCGCCTTCACTACCGCCGGAGAGAATGGATACGGCAGGACCCGTGGAGACGCCGGATTGCATCTTGATGAGAGCGACTCAGGATATGCTTCGAGCACTAGTAGGGTATAGGAGTATCGCCAGGAGAGCCGGGTTAGCCTTGCAAGAACAGCATCCGCTTGCGATGGGAGAGCCGCCAGCGACACGAATACCACAGCTGTGTCGGGGTCCAGTATGAGATCAGCGTCCCCTAGGTATTCGCGTTCGATGAGCTCGACGTGGCATTCGGGGGACGCGAGACTCCGCACAAGAGCTCTTTTCTGCAGGAGCGCCATGGAGGCTATGTATCGGTGCACGGTGGTCGGCCGCAGTCCAGAGTCGGGCAGAACAAGAACGTCAGAATCTAATAGCTCAGCGGGCACAGTGAAGCAGCTGTCAGTTTGTGGTCCCTCCTTTACTAGTTGCATAAGTGCTTCTTGATCCGACCGGTTGACCGCAGGGGGACTGGAATTCGGAGCGAGACTGACATTCTTCTTTCCCATGAGAGTCAAGAATTCAGAAAGTGTGCGTCGAGCAGAGGGCACAGCCACCGAGAGATCCGCAGACGTGACGCTACTGATCGCAAGCTGGGCGTTTTGCGGATGAACAGTGGTGCTGGTCTCAGGTTCTTCTGGCAAGGGAGGAATCCTTGACTTGTCCCGGTCTGATTTGTTGTGAGCGTAAGTCTGGTGCACAAACGGGGATTCAGCGCGACCATCTTCAAGCCTGTTCTTAGTAGATGTTGAGTACGGGAGTACCGTTCCAGTCGCGGAGACCTGTCTTGCTGCCCAGTGGGTAGACCCATCAGAAGTCCCATGCCAAGGCACATCGCGGACAACATGCCCGGAATAAACACCAGAGTCGAAACCCAGTTCGTGAACAGGATCTATGTCGTCAAAGAGGTCGCCATCAACAGTCAAGCCCTCGAAACCTTCTGCGCCGTAGCCCAGTTCCGCGAAGCCGCCAACGTGTTCACCGGAAGGTACCTCGGAGGACGATAAAAATATACCAGAGTCATCAGCCATGAGTTCGTCCTGTTCGAAGCGATCATGAGCTCCCTCTTGCATGATCGCCATCCGTACTCTTTTCGGCGAAGGACCGTATTCCTCGTCAGGATTGTACGAGGGAGGACTCGCAAGCCGTTCGTTCTCCTTGTCGCTAGACCCGAGCACTTGATCTTCATCCACGACATCACCACGCAGAGCCCTGCGCTCGTTTCTTGTCAGAATGATATCCACGTCACCCATGTGCCCCTCGATGCGGACTGGGTTAGGTAAGTCGAGCTCGTCGTAGGGAAATCTGGCTGTCTCGTCTGCTTCGCACTCGGATGTTTCGAGATTGAGAGCACCATCAAGAAGTTCGGCCAGCTCCGTCCCAAGTGCGGGGTCTTCATCTTGCAACGCCGTAGTGAGGGCGTAGCCAATGCTGCCTGCGACGCCGGTGGCCTCATCATCAGTCGGGATACTAGAGCCGTAATTGAACGGTCTGAAGAAGACACGGTGCGATCAACGACGTGAACAAGTGGCAAGAGGACACAGCCCGACTTACATCCACGAGAGCTCGATGGTCAAAGCCGGCATTCCCTTAGCCTTCTTTAGGTGGCCAGGCTGGGACAGCGGGGCCACAGCTGGGAGCTCAGCTCGACCGGGCTTCGGTCTCGCTGGGGCGAGTAAGTCGATGGGCGCGCAAGGCAAGAACGTGGCGTTCGGCGCATGCTCGTTGGGTGGTGGCAAGACCGGTACTAGCAAACAGCCCGCCAGTAGAGTGAGCAGACGAGCCCCTCCGAGAAGTGCCAGCTTACCGTCCATGAGCAGGCTGTCCCTGTCATCCAGATGCTCATCCATGATGATCTGAGCGACATCCTTAGTTGCGAGCTCCGCACCATAGACCCTTCGCAGCAGGATATCAGTGCCTGGATCAGAGCCTTCGCTTGGAGGGTCGCTATATGCGGCGTAAGTAGTGTCACCCGCCTCGCGGCAGCCATCGAGCATCGTCGGCGGTTGACCGAGCATGGACGCGGTGATGGTTGTATGCGGGGAGGATGGCTGGGACTTAGGTGTGGTCACAATTTTGGCATGGTCTGGTAAGGACCCATGCCTGCGTCGGAGTGGAGACAGAAACGAGAAGAGACTGAGAGCATATAGTGGGTCAGCTCATGCAATTTGTTGTCGGAGCCAGCATGCCAGAGCAACGCACCTCTGCCCGTGGCCAGTAGCTCTCGGCTTCTCCTGCGAACCACCGATCTGGTGTGATCTAGGCAACTCGTATTCGTCTGGTATGCAAGACTTGAGCATACTCTCAGCGCTGAATCACTGAACGTACCCAGTCGTGCTTTCACGATCTCTTCTACGAGGTGGCACTGTCCGGGTGAGGAGGGCAGCATCAGCTCGTCTAGTTCGCTTGAACTATCTGCCAATGAGGGCGTCCCGGGTGTCAAAGGTGAAGACGGGACGGCGTAAGCTTCTGCGGGGCGCGAACATGAGCAGCGTTATGAGGAAAGCGCTGATTTGCTCACGCCAACCGTCAACGACCACCATATGTTGTTTGTACAGCTCCTCATGGGCCTCGTCTGTGAGTGCAACAGGAGGAACAACAGCAGAAAGGTCCGACAGGTCGCCCTGCACGAGGTGATTATGGGCAGCTCCGGAGAGCGATGAGTGGTAGCCAGGGCACCGATCACGTGGAAAGAGAGGAGGAGAAGCCAGGCCTGGAAGCTCAAGGAGAGGAGAGTCGGCACGGAGGAAGGCTTTGGCTTCTTCGTGTAAATCCGACGTCAAATGATTGCGACTCGACAGGAATGCGACAGACTGAAACAAGATTGTCATATCCTTCTGTGTCTGCCCATCTATTGGGAGTTTCAATTGTCTGTAGACCTTTGCACTCAGTCGCCAATGGAAGGATGTATGCGTGAACATACAAGACGTCTTGAAGCTTTGGAGGTGGTTCGTCTGGCAAGTCCTCGCACAGTACTGCCTTGATATTGTTACTACGCAAAACTTCTTCCATGTCCTTGGGAGTGCTCCGTACACCAGTAGGTAAACCCGGTCTGGGAGTATGTCGGATGGATGCGATAGAAAGTATGGGTGACATCGGGCGTAGCATGAGCCACTGTTCGTAGTCGACTGGAGATAGCATTAGTACAGACTCTTCAATGGAAAGTACCGCCTACCATCCACTTCCTCATTCCAACACCTTACCGTGGGGCGTTCTCGGCGATCGAACGCTTGCAAATGCGTCTTGATGACCTGCAGAGCTCGCGCATCTGACGTCAATGTCTCAGTATAGGGTGTTATCTTCCTCGTTCTCCATACGCGTAGCAAGTCGTCGTACGTGTCAGAAGGCAGCAGAATATCGGTAGGGTCGGTAGCAGGCACATAAGTCAGACGCTCCGAAAGCAGCTGGGTTTATGATGAGTCGCGCAAGTGTAAAGCATGAGAGGTAGAAGCACCTCATTCACGGTGTTCTGTGTCCATGTGACGTAATTTGTTGTGAGGTGCGTCAGAGAGTAATCCAGCAGTAAGTTGCGTATGTGTGTGCGGAGTGCCAATTCTCTTTCTTCGGCTTGCATGACAACGTTGGTTGTACGCGCCTTGTGCAGCCGGCCAGATCGTGAATGCGCATGCGCAAGAACGGCGTGGGGTCAAAAGCGACGAGGGACCGGAGCGAGCGAAGGAGGAGGACGGGTCGTGCGAGTGTGGCGGCCGCGACGTGCCAGACGCGTTTGCATAAAGTCACGTGATAGCGCGTCATAAAGCCGAAATGCGGGCGGGCCGGTGCTTGCCGTTGCCGTTGCACGCTGCAGCCACCCTGGTAGTTTCAAGAACAGCGACCTCCCTGACCAAGCCTACACTGACACGACATGACTGAAAACCATCTGCGGATCCTCACATTAAACTGCTGGTAGGCAAGGCGTCACCAAGTCAATGATGGCCTCTGACTGTCGCGTGCAGGGGACTCAAGTATGTCTCAAAGTTCAGGTCGGAACGCATGGCTGCCATTGCCAAAGCCTTGGCCTCCTCGGACTACGATGTGATCACCCTTCAGGAGGTCTGGGTATACGGTGACTTTGAACTCATCCGGAATGCGGTCTCCAACCGGATACCCTACTCCAAGTTCTTCTACAGGTGAGCCACCGTGCATCCTCATGGATTGTTCCTCATGATCAATGCTCGTCTTCAGTGGTGCACTCGGAGCGGGGCTAGCCATCCTGTCGCGGTTCCCCATTATTGGTGCTACCATCAATCCTTACTCCCTCAATGGCTCGCCCATCGAAGTGATACAGGGGGATTGGTTCGTAGGCAAGGCTGCTGCCAGCGTACTCTTGGCGCATCCTGTGCTCGGTCAAGTCCAAATCTTCAACACCCATGTATGTTCCTATTGTACATACCCTTACATGCCTGCTCAAGCCTCAGCATAGCTTTTCGCGCCTGGCGGCGACTCAGGCCCTCTCCACCTACAAGCCCACCGCTTAGTCAATGCCTGGGAACTGGCCAAGCTTGCACGACAAGCAGCGGAGGTCGGCCGCTATGTCATTGCTGCGGGTGACTTCAACAGCTCCCCAGCCTCGCTTCCCATGAACCTCATCCAGGACCACGCTTCACTTCGGGACGCGTGGGTAGAATCCCACCCGAACAACCCGGCCATGCCAAACGGGATTCCGACGCCTTTGGACGCGGTCACCACTTTTGGCATAACAGCCGACTCTCCGCTGAATTCGTTCTCTGCCGGAAAGCGGCTGGAGGCTCTCGCGCGCAAGTTCCAGGGCAAGCGGCTCGACTACATCTTCTTCCGCCAGCCCAGCAGCCCGCCCGCCAGCGTCAAGACGCCGCTCCTCCAGGTTAAGGACACGAGGGTTGTCTTCACAGAGCGCGTTCCGGGCACAAACTTCTCTTTCTCAGACCACTTCGGGCTAGAGGCAACGTTCGAGATTGTTCACCCCGAGGGTGGTGACCTCCCAAACTCGTCTGCGACGCATGTACCTGCACCCGTCGAACCTCCCGCACCGAACTTCGTCCTCACAGCTGTGCCGAACCCCGTTCCTGCGACCACACGGAAGCTCTCGCCCGACGCCATCACGGAGATCCTGCAGTCGCTCACAGCGTGTTACCGATACTCGCAGTACCGCGCGCGGTCGCAGCTAACGGTCTTCGCCGTGTGTATCCTCATTCTCCTGGTGATCCTTGTGGGCTCTGCATGGCTTCCGGTGTCTTCGTTCAACCCGCTCATCATATTCGTCACGATTTTCTTTGCGTGGGCAGCGACTACGTTCCTCTACGTCGGATTCGTGTACGGCAAGTGGGAAGTCAATGCACTCACCAATGTTATCGAGGAGCTGGAGATTTACCGGGACAGTCTCTTGGAACGTCAGGGACGCTGATACGCCGTCGTGCATATGCTCGGGACCTTGCACCGTGATCACACCCTCGTATCTTGCTATCCGCGGTTTGACTGCGGCGGACTGTTGTGAACATATTACTATTGGTACACAATGCTATACTACGGAACGGTCAATAAAAGTCTGCTAACAGATACACTACTAGTCCGAATCGCAACAACGTGGACGCAGCAAAGACACGGTAAGCAGCAGAACACAAGATCCCAGATAGATCTGTAGAGCAACGGATCTGTAGAGCAACACGCAAGAGCACAGCGAGATTCGCTACCGTCCCGACAGCGTCCTCGACCTCCTCCGCGTCGGCGTGTCCTCCGGCCGAATGGTCGTCGTCTCGTGCGCAGGGCCCGTACTAGCATACTGCTCAATCAAGGAGTGTATATCCGGATGGCTCGCATCGTGCCTCAAGTTCTTCCGCAACGTCGGCGACGGGACTGGCACTTTCGCCGGGGTCATGCTCAGCGTGGCCGTCCTCGGTCGGATGGCAGCGGGAGCGGGAGTCGCCGCGATTTGCTGGCGCTCGAGGGCCGGCTCGCCACGATCGTGATGCGCAGGCGCGCTCTGGACATGCTCAGATGCGGAGCGGTACGACGCGTCCGCGATGAACGAGAACGTCGAGCGCAGCCGGCGGAGCGACGGACGCGGGTGAGGCTTGTGGCGCTCGGAGTGCGCCTTCGCGCTCTGACGCTCGGATTCGTGCGTGGCCGGCGTGGCCGGGGGTGCGGGCACGGTGACCTTGCGCTTCATGCGAAGGTGCTCCCCCTCGTCCTCGCTTTCCTCACTCTCTGGCGGCGTCGACCACCGTGCGCTCCAGCTGGGCTCACCCACAGAATCCGAGTCACTCCTGGTCGGAGACTCTTCCCTGCCAGCATCGACGGTGAGCTCGGGTCGCTCGCGCGACTGCTCCGTGCTCGACTCGCTGCTGATATCCTCGCGCCTTGAGGCGGTCTCTGTGCCATCGCCTGCCACGACGCGCTGCGCCTCCGTACCGATCTCCTCCTCGAGCCCGCGCTCCGTTGCGCCGGCGAGCTCCTGCGGCGTCTTGCACTGGTACTGCGGAAGGAAGTGCAGGACGAAGTCGCGGCACGAGCCGAACGCGTGCTGAGCGGCCTCGAGGAAGGGGAGCGCCTGGAAGACGTGCACTGCGTCTTCGTAGAGCTCGTGCCGGACCTCGACGCCAGCAAGCTTCGCCTTGTGCGCGAGGAGGGTGATCTCGTCCCGCAGCACCTCGCATTCGCCGGCTTGGATGAGCATGGGTGGGAGACCTTTGAAGTCCCCGAAGAGCGGGCTTGCGTAGGGATGTGTGAGGAACTTCTCCATGTGTTCTCCGAGGTAACATGCTATGGGGTTCAGATGGTCACCGGGGATCGGTCTTGGCACAATATCGTATTCAGCATTACTATCCCAGGAATCACAGCTCATCGTGAGGTCTATATGTTGGCGTCAGTTCGGCGTCCTATGAGTGACCCGTGGAAGCTCAGACTCACCAACCCACGGAGAGAATAGGATGGCACCGCCAGGCAGAGTGAAGCCATTATCTCGAAGATAGAGTAGCAGTGCGAGGGACAACCCACCCCCTGCGCTATCCCCAGCAATTATGATATTCTCGGGGGGTATATGCAGATCATCTACCATGCGTAGGTACGCGGACACGGCATCGTGTAGGGGTCCTGGAAAGCGAGTTTCCGGAGCTAAACGATAGTCTAGAGCTATGGCGGAGATATCAACCCTCGCACCTTCGGGGCAGCTATTATAAGAGACACTTACCAAAGAGTCGCGCATCTAGGTACTTTGCCAGTGGTATGGTGATAAGGCGATGCGAAGCAGCATTGCACGTATAGTACGCGCCTAAACGTACGCATCGGATCAGTACAAGGCTCTGTAGGACTTACAACTACGCACCGCCATGCAGGTATAGCACGACCCTCTCGTTCTTCCTATGAGCATGTGCTGCAGTAGTGGATGCAGCACCGGTCTTCATTTGGGAACGCTGCATTCTCCACTCCTTCTGCAATCTTCGCCAGGTGCGCTTCCCGACCACCCATTCACCTGAGAGCTCCCGCTTCCCATCTTCTGCGGCATCTAAATCGGCAAGAATTCCTGGGAGACGGCGACGTCGTACTGAGAATGTGACTGGCGTGACAAGCGCATCCGAGGATACAGGAATGTAACCGCCCATGCCCATGAGCATGCGAATTAGGGACTGTAGCCGAGGGGAATGAGCGTGAGTATCAGCTTGTAAGTCTTGAATGACATACCATGTCACCCAGATGGGAATGTTGCCCGACGTTCCTCATCAAGGCTGAGAGTAGAGTCATCTCGATTGACCATGACTTCCTCCTCGGTCCCCAGACATGATGATAGACGAGTTCGGCAAAGAGTTCAGTAGCTGACAGTGACGGTATTCAGCAAGAATTTTGTGTAGATGCGAAGGAAGCTATCACACAAGCTCATGCATAAACGTAGACTCACCCTTTGCAGCCCCAAACGCGGCGAGCTTGCTCAACTGCCATAAGCTCAGTGGTTGCTGCTCGCGCTGCTTCAGCTTGGGATCTCCAACGCGTGCACTGGGTGGGGGCGGAGCACCCGGCTTCTCGAAGTGCTGGAGTAGATGACTGGGGCTTGGTGCTGCCTCCGCTACCTCCTTCACCGCAGACGACACAGCCTCTTTCGCACTCCCATTCGTGTCTTTCGGTTCGTCCTGCTCAACTTCAGGATTTCCTGACCATAGAAGTGAGAGCGGCCATGTCATGACTGTCGCGAGATCCACGTAGTAGGGCCAGGGTATTAGGTCCAATGAAGCAGAGACAGGTCGTCACTTGAGCAGATTGTATTAGTACAACGCGAATTAGCAACAGCCTATTCTGTACAGTCTCCAGCCGCAGGCAGGAGTGATTAGGGTGCGGTGAACGGAAGAGAATGGCCAAAAGGGGGAGGATTCCTAGGCGTTCGTATGCATTCGTACGGCGGATAGGCCGAAGAGGGCCTTTGTAGCACGTCGAGGGACAGTGCTCCAGCAAGCGCCCATGGTGGCATCGAAGACCGCTTGCCTGGCGCACATATCACATGGACACCCCCACCGGAACGCCTTCCCGACCAGTCTTCGCCTTCGAATTTCAAGCCCATTCGCCAAAAGTAATGTGCCAGAAGGCTTTGCATGCAATATGATCACAGTGAGAGGCATACAAATACAGCAAGGCCAGTCTGATGTGATAGGGAGTACAGGGCGCAGCAATACACAGATGCCATGGGTGTTGCTCAGTAGTCGTCGCCCCTGCTGACCACCTCCTTCCGTGTGGGACGTAAAAGGATCGTGTGTTCCTGCGGAAGCACAAGACACAATCAGTATTGACACAGATAATAGAACACAGAACGGTACTGACAAACTGCGCGGTCATAGCACCCTTCTGATCGTACAATGGAGGATAATCCTGCACGATGCCTTGTTGTACCAGGTGATTCAGCTTGACGACAATGTCAGTGAACCACGGGATCAGAGAGCGGGCGGAGCAACTTACCGCTAAGAGGTATCGCTGCTCTCCAATCCGATCAAGGTAACGGCGGCAGAAAGGCAGTGTGCCGAAGTTCTTATTGATGGTATTGAGCAGTGACTTCGCCGTAGTCAGCCTGACAAGGCATCAGTTAAATCAAGTCGGTTTAGAAGGCTGAAAAGACTTACCGTAGGTTAACACGGGGAGGATCTGCTACTCTGGCATAGTGTGAGACTTCGCCCTGTGCACAGTATGGCATTAGTAGGTGAATGAGAACAAAGGAAGCGTGACTCACGCTCTCAACGACGCGGCCACGCCCTGTGGACCCGAAGGTTTCAATGGCGAAGTATTCACCCTCCTCCATCTTGGTCTGGTCCTCGTTCTTGACGAGCATCACGGACTTGCCACCATGTATAGAATACGGGGTAATGGTATGCCCGCTCAAGTTCTCAATAGGTTTCACTGTGGACCGAGCCGAGATTAATCAGCATCGCACGGAATTGACAAGAGTCGACTAACCAGGATACACCTTGCCATTGACCTCAACCTCGTACGACTCCATGGTTTCCTGGATGTAACCAGCAAGCTCTCCGAGTCGGACATCAATACCAGCCTCCTGGGAAAGTGTGTTATAGTCAGGAGTGCACCTTCGTCACGCTGAGACCTCAATACGCACGCGGATGCCAGTGTCCGTTGCAGCCTTAACAGCTTCCAGTAGCTTGTCATATGTGTGGTCAAACGCCATCGTGAAGGCCGAGTCCAAGATGCGGCCCTTCACATGGACACCAAAATCGACCTTCATGACGTCGCCCTGTTGCAGAACTGGATTTTAATCAGCACTTCGACACTATGATCTTGGTAGCAGAGACCCACCGATTGTATCCCCGGAGTTGGGGGAATAGTGAGCAGCGCAATTGTTGAGACTGAGACCCGTAGGGAAGCCCACACCACACTCCATCCCGTTCTCCTCTACCAGTGCTCGTGTGCCATCCTCGATCATGTTAGCAATGTCGATCATGCGCATTCCAGGCTTGATGGTCTTGCGAGCGTAGTTTCGCACTTGTCTGTGAACCTCCGCTGCTCGACGGATGTTGTTATAGGTGACCTCCGGATCTTCCATCGCCATTCGCTCATCATAGCGTTTCTCTTCCGATGTTGTACGCCAAGCATTGCTGAATATAGACTTCAGTATACACCATGGCCATCTGTACAGTTCTGCTCACTCGTTCTTGTACTCCTGAAGCTCTCCCTCGGGATACTTGCCATCCGGGAAGAGTTTCGAGAGACCAACTCGAGGAGGCTCCGACTGCGTGACCTTCTTCTTCTTTGATTTCTTCTTCTTCTTTTTCTTCTTGCCCTCTCCTATACGCGTTGCGAGCGATGATTAGCACTGTGCGTCGACAACAATTCAGGTAAGAGTGCGCACCGGCTGCAGGCGTTCCGTTCACTGGCTCCTCTTCTTCCTCCTCATCGTCTTCCTCTGCATCGGCCACTACATCGGGTGGCACCTGCTTTTGCTTTTCCTTTTCGTCTGCGACGGGACCCTGCGTCCCTGGAGCTATCATGGTGGTGTGTGGTCGGTGACTCTGGAAAGAGATTTGACGAGCGAACTAACGCCGATGCGGGACCCGGATCACATGCAAGTGATCGGCGGCCTGGCGCGATCGAACTTCAACTCGACCTCGAATCCGACGCGCTCAGTAGCGGCGCGCATAATAAGGCTCGCCAGGCAGCTCATAAGCCTTCTGCGAGTGCAATCATGTCCAATTCATTGCCACCTCCCTTTCTACGACAAGTCTATGACCTTCGCACTGAAGATGCACATCCCATGTATACCGACGACGGCCGGCCTCGAGGTCCTCTTCTTGCCTCACAAGACCAAAACAGGATCTACGTAACTCTCACCTTTGCACAGTCTCTGGATGCCAAGATTGCTGGGAAAGGCGGGAAGCAACTCGCACTCAGTGGGAAGGAGAGTATGATCATGACACATTGGTGGGCACCGTATCCTTTGTCAAGTTGCCATCGAGTGGTGACACACCTGAAAGTCCAGGCTAAGAACGCTCCACGACGGCATCCTTGTCGGCATCGGCACCGCTCTGAATGATGACCCTCAGCTGAACAGTGAGCCACCCTTATCAGAGACACCGTCGGTAACGAGTGCTAGCGATCTGAGCAGCTCGTCATCTTCCGCCATTGCCGAAGGATTCGCTCCATAGGTACCATCTACCTAGACCAATCATCCTGGATACGCACCTCCATCTGTCAGTCGACTGCAAATTGTTGAAGAACTACCAGGCGGGACTAGGGAGGCGACCCTGGGTCATTACGGCCCCATTTGAGTCTGGCAGCGATGATCTGCGCATGGCGAAGAAGACAAGCCTGGAGGCCGCCGGCGCGCGAATTGTTGAGGTCAAGACGGATGACAGTGGTACGCTCATGTGACTTTCACCCCGCGACGCGAGCGAACGCATAGGACAGGGCGTATTCTCATACCTGACCTTCTCTTCACTCTCCGTAACCTCGATCTCCATTCCGTGATGGTCGAGGGTGGTGCACGGGTCATCCAGTCGTTCTTGGCAGCAGAGTCGGGCCGCCATGGTTGTATCGACATGGTCCTTATTACCGTTTCCCCGACACTAGTCGGAGACGACGGCGTTGGCTACGGTGCGACCCTGTTGTCATCAGACTCAGTCAGTCTTCCGGGCCATGCTGTTGTTGCGATAATCTCCTGATGCGATGCAGCTCCCAAACATGCGGCATGTCAAAACAGCCTTGTTCGGTAGGGACGCCGTGATCGCGTTGAAGGTGGAGGACGGCCCGTACGCGTCCCGGCAATGAACCAAAGGCCAGCGGTTCTCCAGCAGATCGGTGAAGAGCTGTCAAACATCGTCGTCCTTGACATCTCAATCACTGCAGATAACGGTTGTTGGTTCTGCGCGGGTTTCGTCGGCCGTGGCCTTCCATGATCCCATTGCTGAGTACTAGAGCACAGGTAGTTCGTGTACGGATTCAAAAGACTAATTCGCGTACATTTCACGGTTGAAGACCGCCATAAGTACTCATGGGATACCTGATTGGTGCCCCATTATTTCTCTACAGGTCACATCTCCCACCGTGATGGTGTAGTATATTCAAGTCGCCGGACATTGCATATTGACTTTGAAATGGTTCCGTTATCCAACTGTGCCATGATGTATGGGTCCGCTCGACGCTCTGATGCGGCTGATCGGCGACTATACCTACCTTGGTCGAGAATGCTGGGTCACCTCCAGGTGAGCCATCGACGGACTCTCAAGACACAAGATCCTAGTGGCGCAGATATGAAGCTCATGTATTATTTACAGGAACATAGGTCGCTTCCCATCCAGAACTTAACAGAATAGATTGAACCCTTGGCCAACCTCTGGAGCCCTCGAGCGGAGCCCAACTGAATGCTCGTTTCCTTACACGTAACCTGAACGGAGGCATCTGCATCCTCCCAACATACCTGCCGATCTCACTATCAGTCTGCCGCGGTTTTGATCGCGCGACACAGCCCTTGGATTTACCTACGCCGCTCGACCCTCGATGTCAATCTGCCACCAAACCAAGCTAGAATCCACCCCCGAGGTCTGATGTTTTGATGGTGGCTGACGCACTGAGGACCATCCGCGGACACGAGGGACTACCTGTAGCCTCCTCGGAGTATCATTAAGCTCCAAAATCGGGGGAAGGACGTATAAAAGTCTCGCTGCAACACGAGAGACAGTAGGTTCTCTGAGTTCCTACCCTGTTCCTCAGTCGAACCACACTCATGTTCACGATGAAGTCCGTGGTCGCTTTCGCCCTTCTTGCTGCCGTCGTTTCGGCCGTGCCGCTCGTTGAGACACGTGAAGGTGGAGAGGTCTACACTTTCCCGCCAGGTATGTATCCCTCTAATGACGATGAGAAGCCGAGACTGACACTTTACAGACGTCGAGAAGCGTGAGGGAGGCGAAGTCTATACCTTTCCGCCCGGTAGATGCTTATGCTATCGCGCAACAGTAGCATACTCACACTTGTCTGGCAGACCTCGAGAAGCGTACGGGAGGTGAAGTTTACACTTTCCCTCCTGGTATGTGAATGCCCTATCTCGACGGCCGGTATGACACTCATCTGCTCCTCAATAGATCTCGAGACACGCGAGGGTGGTGAGGTGTACACCTTCCCTCCGGGTACGTAGACCACTAGTACTCTACCCGTCCAGGTGCTAACCTGTCCCTCGTCAGACCTCGAGAAGCGCGAGGGAGGCGAAGTTTACACTTTCCCTCCTGGTATGAATTATCCCTAACCGCAGACCCATTCCCAGAGCTCACCGCGACGCATTGTATAACAGACCTAGAGAAGCGTGAGGGCGGCGAAGTCTACACTTTCCCGCCTGGTACGTATCACATAAGACGTACAACGCACATCATATCTGATGGCCTGTTCCTCAACAGACCTCGAGACGCGCGAGGGTGGTGAGGTGTACACCTTCCCTCCTGGTACGTACACCACCAGCACCCTACCCATATAGGCACTTACTCGCCCCTCGTAAGACCTCGAGAAGCGCGAGGGCGGCGAAGTTTATACTTTCCCTCCTGGTATGTATTTTCCCAAGCCGCAGACCCATTTCCAGAACCCGCCGTGACACGTCGTATACAGACCTAGAGAAGCGTGAGGGTGGCGAAGTCTACACTTTCCCGCCTGGTACGCATCGCATGAGACGCACAACGCACATTATATCTGACGGCCCGTTCCTCAACAGACCTCGAGACGCGTGAGGGTGGCGAAGTATACACGTTTCCCCCTGGTCGGTTACTCCTGGTGCATCCCAGTATTGATCAAGGTGCTGACGCGTTGTCCGTTTCAAGACCTCGACTGAACGGGATACCGATTGGGTGGTGTCATGTACTAGCGCAATGGATTGATGATTTGTGGATGAACAGACTCAATGAATGTCATGAAATGTCATGATGTTTCCTTTCCGAGTGAGGACGCGCATCTTGCAGGGCTCGGCCCGCAGTAAACCGTAGGGGGTAATGTGCGACGACTATAGTTATCTGTCTGCGGTCCCTTTACCCTCGCAACAAGTTGTCGGCCTGTCGATACATCCATTAGTAGCCGCGTTACGTACGTCGCATCTCGACCATACTACTGAAGTACGTCAATAGTGCTTCGCCTCCGCGGTGTGGCGCAGTACATGCGATGTATGGGCTTTCTCCAACTCAAGCTTTCGGCGAAACTTAATTGGACTCATTGGTTGCGGCTCTCGGGCACTAAGGGACACATAGAGTTGAAATAGAAGGTGATTCTAGGGACTACTCCTATATCATAGCTACCGAATGCCCCTCGAAGGCCGGGCCGATCCATCCTACACACTTGAGTATATCTTGTACACCGCTGACCCCATCATTGCGGCTGAATGTTGGCGACAACTCGGGGTTTCGGCGCCGCGTCGAAGGCCTACGTCTAAATGCCTATTTCACTCTTGACGAGAGGGGTGCGTCTCGATGGTTCGAGCGCGGCCTCTCCGATTTGTCGGAGGTCGGGTGGAAATCGGACGTGGTGGACCCGGATACATCTAATCCGTGCTCGAGTCCGCGGCCCAGCCAAACGGTTACCACCGGTTGATGCGCGCGATAGTAGGTGGATACGTACCAAGTATGAACTATACCATTTAATGGACGCCGACAAGTGGAAATCTAGGAGGAAGACTCGACTTGGAAGGGTGCCGAACGCGTCGAGATCGCATCCCAGATCGATCAAAACGCGGTGGAGGAGGAGGAGGAGGAGGAGGAGGAGGAGATAGATAATTAGAACCCCGCTACAAAGCCCTGTGGCCCGTGTAGGATTCAGTGACGCGCGCTGCGTCGCGCTTACACCGCGCACGCCGTCGTGACCGCGACGGTCGAAGCGATAGCAGCGAGGATAAGCAAGCTTGCACAGCCTTGCACGTTGCTGCCGGCCGAGCCCCTATCATCCGCAACACGTATTAGCGTTCTGTCAGCCTAATAGCTCGTCCACGCAGACGTCGCCCGCCGCTCCGCATTTCTTGTCACAAGGGTTCCGCCACACGCTCAGGCGAGTCGCTCGACCACCCAACGTATTAGCCATTGCAAACTCAGGGAAGAAAGGATCTCTCGGCGTGTTTCGAGGCCTTCCATTCGAGCAGAAGCCATGGAGGTCGTGCCATTTAGCGGAAATGCAGCGCCTCCGTCCGTCTTGTGTGGTTCCTATCGTGATTCTTGAACCCGCGCTGGAGCCGGTGCGTGCAAGCTGTCCCACCAAGACGGCGAGGTCAGTGTGGTCTGGCAAGCCTGTTCTCCCCACTTCGCCTCCTTTGACAGCTCGGATCCCGCCCGCCGACGCGCTCTGCGCTGTGGTAACTTTCGAGGACGAGTATCCGTGGGACGCTGGTGCCGTTGCCAGGGTCGGCCGCCTGTTGCCCTGTCCCGCCTTCCTGATGCAGTGGGTGGCGATCACGACGCCGCACGCGTCCAAGGTGGGGCCGAGCAAGCTATCGCTCGTCGCTTTGTAGCTTATTCAAAAGGCTCCAAGCCGGGGGGAAACGGCAGCCTGTGTAGCGATGTGAACGTCGAGGATGGGGCCACGCTACATCATCGGTCACGTATGGGTAGAAGATGTTGGCCCTGGCGTACCAGCGGACCTCTCGGACATACACATGTGGTAGTGGAAAACAGACTACATGGGGTACTATGAGTAAGTGTGTGCGATATTCGGGAAGCGTTGACACGCGGAGTGGACGGACGCTTGGACTGCAGCGACACCGAGTGTCTTCTGTGATAGGCCGGCTTAGCCACCTTTAGGCTGTGGGTGACGATGCGGTGGGCGAGGAAAGACATTCCGGGCACTTCTCGACAACCAGCGCGGGATCGCCGGGCCAGGGCTCCCGGGGCGCTGTGTCCCCGGAGATCTCTCTGCCAGATCGCGAGGCCAGGTTCAGTCGGCGACCGGGCATGCGCGAATCAGCAGGCAGCGGAGTGCGAAACCACACACGAAAGAGACGGAATACATGATGTCATGCGTGATGCCTGTGTCGCTCTCATAAACGCGGGTCACCTCGTTCCGCGCAAGTCTCTCGACGCAGGTGCGTCGCACTTTGCATGGCCGACGTCCTCACCCAGGCTCCCCTCGCCGCCCACGTCCACCCCCATGGTGCAGGCCACCCCCGCACCGCCCACCACGACCCTTTGTCGGCGAGCACCGTAAGGCCACCGTCCTCGAGCACCAAAGCGCGCCTCACGGAGGCCGTGCGCGTCGAGTATGTCTCGCAACGCGACTTGGGCGGCGCGTCGGCGACCTCTCACTTACGGCACATTATTGCGCGCGACTATCAGTATCGCGATGCACTCGCTCACCCGCACCTGGCTGCCTCAAACGAACGGGAGAGTAGGCTTGGCGTCGACGACGTAGCCTCGCGGCCGAGGCGATCATTGCATACGGCATATAGGCATGTTAATCAAGGTGAGTTTGCCTTTGTACATCCATGAAGAGCGACGATGAACCTTCGCACTGCAGACAAGCAGCTTCCCCCTGCACCAGAGGATGAGGCTCCTGCGTCGTCTTGTCATGATGAAGAGCCTGCTCAGCGACAGTCACGATACGACGACCTCGCTGACGCTCTCACACGCGATCCACCCAGGCTATCCTCGTCAACGCCACCGCCCCTACCGCCCAAGCCCGACCGCGGGTGCGTTACCAAAACGAGGACGGTATCGATCCTCGAGCCCTCTGAACTCTCGCACGACAGCACACACGAGGACAGCTACTACGACTTTGACTACACGGTCTCTGAACCCGGACATGGTTCTATACCCTCCGCTACAACCAGCGTACCAAATTCGGGCCGTGTTCCCCGCAGGCAGACTTTCTCGACGCGACCCTCTCGACACTCAGCCGGCCCATATCACAGCTTTCCATCCCGCCTCTCATGGGCGGACAGAGCAAGTCTTCCCATTTATCGGCATTCTCTCGACACGGACATTCACCAGATGGTCTCTGACCCCACATCGATGTCAGGCTTCTCAGCGTCCTCACCTTATCCTTCCCACATGACGCGGAGGAAGCTCAGGAAGCCCCGTCCTGTGTCCACCATCTCATCGCCGCCATACGGCTCCTCCCCGTCAAGCTCGAGTACGACCCCAGGCTCAAGCTCGACCCTGAATCTTTTCCGGGCACTAAGCCGCAAAAACATACATGCATCGCATGATTCTGCTCAGTCCTCCGTGCCCACCTCCCCTCGGCATAGCATCAGTTTCTTCCGCCGCTGCACAAGTGACCATGGCCATCAGGACTCTGGTAAATCTATCAGCAGCGACAACAGTACTGGTCGCGTTAGCCGGCCGCCTGTCTTGTCGCGCCAGAGGGGAAGCGGAAGCGCGCAGTCGCACTCCCATTCTAGCTCGACATCTCACTCCACGTCTTGTTCCTCTTCGTCGCCCTCGGACCACTCGACGCCAGCAACTACGCCTGAGGCATCCTCACCTGTCGACTCACCGCTGTTCGGCCCATCAATATCAGGACATCCTTGCGCAGAAAGTGCGGGTGACTGCGCAAAGAACGCGGATCAGATTCTCGCGCAGCAGGTTGGTCGCGGAACTGGTGGTGGTAGTGGTGGTGGACGCAAGCTCAGGAAGAGAAGGCCATCGCAGTCGGCGTCAGGCACATGCGCGCCGTCATCGTCATCAGGTACCTCGGACTTCCCCGGACGGGGCAGGTGGAGGACGCAGAGCACGCTATCATCGCCGCCCGCCCCACCAACGTCGTTCAACGTGTACCTGCCACCCATTAGCCCTGTTTCGCCATTTGGGCTGGATATCGTGAGTTTTTCCTGGTATTGGGTACCCAATTTGAGCGGCAAGGAGCGCTAACCCCTATTCGCTTCAGCCTAAGGAGTACACCAGTGGGCGGCGGCCTGCCTTCCCGCCCCCGCCAAAGCGCAAGAGGTCGACGAGCGCACTCGCACAGCTCGCGTGGACTGGGCTTTCGTCGTCGGAGCTCGCCGCGCTGACGTCGCGTCTGCACATTCAGCGGAACTCGTCCGAGCGCTCATTCCAAGGCGGGAAAGGCAAGCAGGCGCAGTCCCATGAGGAGGCGCCGTTAGGGGCATTTGATCCCTACGCTGAGGGGTTGTATGCGCGTGGAGGGAATCCAAAGCTCGAAGATGTCAGCGCCCTCGAGGAGGATAATGCAGACCGTGAGACGGAGGACAGCCATAGGGAGGGCAGCAGTGCACTCGGTCATGCGGTGAGCAGCCGGTTCTCGACGATGAAGAGGATGGTCAGCCCTCGTATCGACACCACATCGCCTCCGAGCCCCACGATCTCGAAGCCCCGTGCACATAGCGTCTACGCGAATGTACCGACTTCGCCTCTGAATTCAAGAGCTCCTCAGCATGGACGCAAGTCGGCAAGCTTCCTGGAGAGCGATCCGATGGCCATGCGGAGGTGGACCCTCGCGATGGCAGACGTGCCGGACGAGGTTCTCGTGCAAGAGTTGGACAAGCTTCGGAAGAACGCGGCAGCGAAGCGGGCACGACGGAAAAGCAGGACACCGCTTCAGAGCGAGAGCGGCCATACGACGGAGTCGGCGTATTCTGTTAGCCCGACCTCACCGTGGCGTCCTGGCGTGCATTTCCATCTAGGTGGAGACAGCGACTCCGAAGACGGAGAGGAGGAAGACGAAGCCTTGGACGGCTTCGAGAACGAGGCGGACGAGGAGGAGTGGAAGGCGGCGCGGAGAGCCCTGCTGTGCTGCAGGGAGCTCGTGCGGACGGAGCGAAGCTACCAGGCGCGCTTGCGGGAGTTGATGAACTCGCAGAGCTCCCACCCTTTCTTCTCGCTCCTGCTTTCCTACGTCCCCGCTCTCCTGCGGGCCTCGGAGGCGCTGCTTGTGCGGCTCGTGGACGACCCCAGCGCGTGGGGTGTGAGTGCGGCGTTCATCGGATGCGAAGAGGAGCTCGAGGCAGCGTTCGTCGCGTGGTGCGGCGTTGTGGGCAACTTCTACATCGACGGCGAGGACAAGGACAAGCGTGGGCGGCGGAGACGCAAGTCGGGCGATGAACTCACGGGCTTCGCGGCGCCCAGCGAGCCCCGCGGCTTCTCTGCGGTACGGAGCGCGTCGCAGTCCGGGATCCCGGGCATGGTCAAGCCGAACGCGAAGGCTGCGGCGGCTCGTCGGATGTCGATGCTCAATGCGGGCGAGGGCGGCTTGTTCACCGCTGCGCTGGGCACAGGCCTAGCGTTCGGGCTCGCGTCTCCCACGCTCGACTCGAAGGGCCACGGGAGCACGACGAGCATCGGCAAAGACAACGGGCCTGCGGGTCCGCTGACGCGGACGCTCAGCGCGTGGAAACGCAAGAGCATGCCGAGCTCGTTGTACAACCTACCTAGCTCAATGGGTGTGCCCCCGAGCCCGACAACCGCGCATGGCCACAGCAAGGAGGACAAGCTGCTCACTTTGCGCGACCTCGCTATACAGCCCACTCAACGTGTCATGAGATACGTCCTGCAGTATAAGGGTACGTGCGCTGCCGGAAGCGTGCAATTCGTTGTGCTGACCTGATGGCAGACCTGTTGGCCCATACGCCTGTGACTAGCCCATCGAGAGGCCTCGTCGAGCGCGCTCTGGAGAGTGCATTGCGCATCGCGAAGAAGTGCGACCGCGCCCAGGGCAACTCCGCGTTCCTCCGTTGAACCGCATTCCACACTGCTGTCGTCTCATTATTCTTGCATATTGTACTCGTCTTGCTCTCGCCCTTCTTTCGACCATGTTCTTGTATCACCAACCTGTCGTTTTCCCTGGTCTAACATTCCTGCGACTGACACACCCAACTCTGTCGTCGCTCTTGCATCATGTCTCTCACTCGCATATATGTACAGTAGCACACATCGACGACCCACCACACACTAAGTTAACCTTCTTTACGACATTGGGCTTATGTATGTATCCAATGTTTGTACTCGTAGCTGTGTCCCTTACGACCCATCATGTTGTGCTTCGTCGCCC